>JANAVB010021798.1:22120918-22339386 GCA_029216955.1 Iris pallida
TTCCACTTTGGGCACATAGCCCTAGGACCCATGTGTGGGCGCATGCACCCCCTTGGGCGCATGATGTCCCCAGGTTCCCCTTTTATGAATTTTGCACCCATTTTATATCCTTACGCCTTTTCGATATGAACTCGACATGAACACGATGTAAGCATGACACATTAATGGAATGATAACACTTGATGGTGGCCGTTGTGGCACACCCTTGACAAGAAATATTGACATGATGATCTGTACACGACATGATATGTGAACACGACATGATACATGAACATGAACGTGGTAAGAATATAACAGTAGCCTGTCATGGCGCACTCTAAACAAGAACATGACAGGCAAGAACATGACAGTGGCCCGTCGTGGCGCACTCTAGACAAGAACGTGACAGGCCAATACATGATAGTGGCCCATTGCGGCGCACTCTCGACGAGTAAATATGACATGTAACTTGAACGCCGTTGCGACGGCTACCTCGACTCGCTAAGTAAATTCTCGTCTTGACACCGTGGGTGCTTGCTTGAAACTTATTTGTACAACCTACTAGTCTAGTCTCGTCTTGTATCATGTCTAGGAGATGAGTCCCTGGTTACCACGGTCAGAAATTCATACTGAATCTGACTAAGGTTAATGACTAGATTGATCAAGTAGTTCATTCTAAGGGAGATTTTCCCAGTTACAGGCGATTCCGTTATCCCGGCCATACCTGATAGACTTGTAGCCTGCCGTCGAGTAGGGCACATTTCCAGTCCACTGTCATGTAGGACACACTCATGAAACAAGTACAAGGCATACTGTTATGTGTTGCACTCTAAGCCATCTAATAATTCTGGATAACTTTGGTAATCAACCTTGCTTGGATAACCTGGATAGCTGCAGGACCTGTGACTGCTGGAACATCTTATTGCATCTTGCTAGTAACTAGGCTTGTGATAATCCTAGCTAGTTAAAGTATCAAGCCGTACTCTTTGCTTGGTCGTGATTGGTGGATGTAGTCCAGTCTAGTATTGTCTAAGCAATGCCAGTCTATGATTATTTCAGCACATGCTTGTCACGTCCCAGTACCGGAATACGGGGACGGACTTGGCCAGCTACACCGTATAAGGTACGAATACGCTATATGGGGATGACAGCTGTTAAGTCTTGCTGGGTATCCTAGCATGCAATCAATCTATGGCCTAAATCCGATCTCATATCCACAGGCAAATCACAATAAAATACTGAACAAGAGAAAGAATCATATGGAAGCATGAAATACTCATATGATAATCAGAAAACCTACAGTACAGGATAATAATGTAGATGAGTATACCTTCCCATAGTTCCTAACATGGTCGGGAACTGAAGCACATCCTCCAAGTTGAGTCTGGAAGATCCACAGGGTCGATCACAGGCAATCTGAGAACAATCCAGGGTTGGTCAGGCCAACCGTAGCAAGTACCAGAAAGGAAGGCTCAAGGACGGGCGAAGAAAACCAGCATGATATGATATATAACAGGAATAACACGTATGAACAGCAGTAATAAGGGTAAAGGATCATGCGGTACCAATGCACGATTACAGAATATAAGACAGCAATCTAACTACTAATACGTAAGTAACCAACAATTATCACAGTCATCCTAACATCCACTAATGCTTGCATTGCCAACTGGAGCTCGTAATCTGTCATCGGAACAGTAACCCATCCCTACATCAAACAAGAACAAGGAAATGGATTACCGCGCCGGGACAACGTTACGTGCCAGCCAGCTTAGCAAGCAACAAGCCATACAATTTAGGAGAATAAGCGGCCACTCAAAATGCCTACGGCTCTCTATGTGGAGGTTGGGTTACCCCAACAATGCAAGTATGGGAATCCTCAGATCGTGCCGTCCCAGCAGGGCTAGCGGGGCCAATTATAGCATGTAAGAAGAGCACTGATCCCTCGTAAGGCCACCGGGCTCTGCATGTCACCACCGGTCCCTCGTAAGGCCACCGTACCGAGCATGCCATGTATATAATGTATAGTACATAAAGTAGCCGAATATTGCCATCTACTAGTACGAATGGTAACAATATCTGTGGCGGCCAGCCTGCAGGTCATGACTAATGTCTGGGATAAGGCTGGTAATGCACGATCTCGGGATTCCGTTCCCCCTCCAATGCTTCTACCAGTTTAAGTTACCTAGATTATCCATATAGTTATCCGGGATCACATGCCGTGGTCACATGATCACCCTCCTAGATATCGTACCTCAGTACGGGAACGCTAAGTAAGAATCAACCTCGGCACCTGTAGTCCCAGTTGTGATTCATCCTTAGTGTTATGCAACAAGCAAGCAAGCAATCCTGACCACGTTAAGACTAAAGGCCAACTACCAAGGTACCCGTACAGGTATTCATATAATATAGCTAGAATATCAAGATGGCATCGCAATACCATATAATCATGGAAGTAGCACCTCAAAGTGCCAGTAGACAAGGGGTACCGTAGTGCAAGGTCAGGGCCAGTACCTCAAAGGGTAAGCTGGACTTATAGCACGGGTACAAGTAGTCATGTCGGGAACAAGGACAAATCTGTCAGTCACAAGAAGTCATCTGTCCACATTGTGGCATGGATATCAGGTCAATTACAAGATCAGAATCTCTACCACAATATCATCTCAAACATATATGGGAGCCTACAGCTCCAATCGTCAAGTCGGTCCATCCATCAGGTCAATCTAGCAAGAGTCTCTCATCTATGATGGAGTCAATATCATGTCAGGAAGGTCAATAACCAAATACCAAGCTAATCACTATAAGCAATGCTAGGCCCTCTGGCTCACAAGAATCCTCCAAGTCAATGATCACAAGCCACTAGAAAACGAGCCCCTCAACTACCAAGACATAGCAATCAAACCAGGTTCCCCAACAACCAGAATACACAAAGGTACCAGGTTTTGGGCGCTTGGGAAGTCGAGTAAAAATCATATAATAATACCCTCGATATTCTTCTCGCTCCGCGAAACATTCGCGATACTCAGAATCCAAGAATCTACATAATCATGTCCGATCGAATTAGAGCATCATCAAAAGAAATAGCAATACTATCCAAGAGTCCACGTGAGTCTATCAATCAATACTCTCGAGATCATACTCTCCATGATACTCAATCCTCAGACATATCCCAAATCACAAATCTTGATACATAGGACAACTATCAGTCCTAGCTGGCTAGACTAGGATAACTCCTAGAATGAATAATCAGGGGACAAGAATATAATTATATGCCGCCAAAAAAGTGGCAAGGATTGCGTGAACCACTCTGGAGCAGATCCACAACCCTTAAACCAAACAAGGACCAGGGTTGCAGACCGTCTCCCGAGTAGAACCGCTCTCCTTACGCTATCCGACGGACAAGACAGGTCAAGATGCTAGGCGACTAATCTAGTCGGGAGTCTACCTAGCAGGTAATAGGATCAGGTAAACTATGCCAAGGTGAACATGCACGAGCCCAGTCCAGCAAACCAAAGGAATGGTTCTGCCCAATCCTTTGAACCAAATTCCCGATCGGGAATTATGGAAAAATCTGGCAGAGTCTCCTTTGTAATCTGGACGGGAGCACCCTACGAATTGGGGCTAAAACCACTCGGTGTAACCCGCCACAGAATCGCATAATCGCAGGCTGAGAGCACTAAGTCTCAGCTACCAGCAGCACTACGATGCGTACTGGGAACAAATCGATAGCCGAGAACACTAAGTCTCGACCTCCAGCAGCACTACGATGCGTACTGGAAACCAATCGAACCCGAGACCACTAAGTCCCGGCCTCCAACAGCGCTACAATGCGTACTGGGCGCCAAGCTAACACATAAAACAAGAAATTGCCTCGCAGGGCGCATCACAGCACATGTCCATAGTTCTAACCCAAGCACAATCACAGTGTAACTCCACTTTTCAGGAAATTTTAATTTTCAAAAAGTTTTCCTAGTATATACATTTTCTCTCTTCTAAATCAATATTGCTGTTATTTTTTTCCTTGAGTCCAATTTACTGGGCTTCCATGTAAATAGTTTCTTCCTCATTTTTAACCTTGGCCCAACCAAGCCCTTAATCACTCCTTGAACCAGCCCATTAGTTTAGCTAAGTCATTTGTTTCCTTTAACATCCTCTGGAAAGAACTAACTCTCCACTGTGAGTTTCTTTCGAATTTTCAATTTCGATTCAAAGTAACGGCCATGACAGTTGGCCATGTGCTCCATTCCTCTGCTCTAACAAACCTTTCAGAGCAATTTCCCGCCAATAGAGTGACCTTTTCCCCATGCTACTGCTACAACCCATTCTATAAGAACCCTTCTCTTCTCTATTTGCTGAGTAATTCTTCCATCTCCAACTTCATCTTCTCAAAACTTCGTTCTGAACCAGCCATGGTGGAGTGAGCTCTGAGGGTCGATCGACACTGCAATCGACGGAGCAAGCTCAGTAAGAATTCCTTGATCTTTATTGTCTTCTCAACCAATTTATTTTATTTGGAGACTGATCATAATCGAATCAACAACTAGAACGTTCTGTTCAACTCTGGATCTGGTCGATCGATTTCGATCGAGAGTAGGACAGGTCGATCTCTGTTCGTGGTTCGACCATCATCTTCTTTGAACAATTTATCTTTGGTTTAGCATTTAAAATTCTGATCGCTAGGTGTTTGTTTGTTTTCCCCTTTGAATCAGTCGATCTAACGAACCCAATTGGATTTATTGATCGTTCTTACATTCATCAGATCTGGATCTATTCTCCTTTCGAACCCTGATTGCATAGCAGTGGTGAGTTAATAGAATTTTCCCGTTTACATAGACCTTCTCCTTATTTAAATTTTGAGTTATTTTAATTGACAGATTGTTGGGAGCAATCGAATACATTCTAAGTTTGTTGTCGTTTTGATCCTTGATTTGATGAGCACTTTTAGAATTCGATTTTCACTAAATAGGAGTAGATCTAATCATCCCTGGCTTGGAATTAATCTATGATTGCAAACTGTTTGATCCTTTGTTTCAGAGGATTTCTGGATCCTTTTGATTGGGGAATAGTTGAGTTGAGACTTGGTTTTTATACTGTGACAGTACCAACAGGTAACCTTCCATTTTTGTATACTTTTAATTCATTATGAGTATGTGGCTCATGTGGTAATCAAGAATCGACTACATTGTTTTTGCAGACATTTGGTTCAGTTATGAACCTGATTATGTGAGCATTCTGGTTCAGTAATAAATCTGATTATTGGGATTGAGAGTCAATCGATTGATTTATTATTTTGCAGAATCAATCTTGAGGCCAACTGCCTTACAGTATGGGAGAGGATTGATTCTGGAACTAGGGGTTTATCTCAGTAATTGAGATGTTATACTCTTGTTCTGGGAATTGGGTTGACCTGGACTTATGTTCAGATTGTTTTATGTAGAGAACCCAAAGTCCTGGGATTGGGGGCTTGTGTGACATTGTGAGTTAGTATTCTTGGACCTGGGAAGCAACTCAGGTGACTGTGTGTCTCAGGAAAACCTGAGAATCATCCAAATTGAGAACCTGAGCACTTATTCATTGCTGGGTTCATGTTGCTGAACTCTAATACTGTGCATAACTTACTTGCTTTCCTGAACATGATGTGCACTTGTTAGTTCAGTAAAAACTGGAACTAACATAGGTGCAAATTGTTCAGCTGGGTTGATGAGTTCTTTGCATAGCTTTCCAGTCAATTCTGAACATGGGAGCATTTATACTCGATTCATTTTGTTTTAATCTCAAGTTTGGTTGGGGTTGTGAACTAGGAGAAGTGAACTCGGTCATCATGACTATTGTCCTGTTACCTATTTAATTGTTGATTGGGGACTGATTCTTAATGATGTTAACAGTGGTGATCAGGTCAAGAGTGGGGTTATCCATAGCCCAGGTCTTTGAGAAACAAAAGAGTAATGTGGGCTGGAACCTGAGTTTGAGAGTTTAAATTTAAGTTGATAATGAGATGGCATCTGACTATTAATTTCAGTTTTTAACTCTACAAACTACAGATTTCAACTCATGTTGTTTATAAATCTTGAGACCTGGACTAAATTATGGGTTACTGACCTGCTGATGCCAGGTTACATTCGGTTGGTGGACAGTTGTTTAGCTTGACTGAAAGATCAATCCCCATACTTTTCTTAGTATTGCACTGATGCATCTAGACATCACTGGATGACATGTAGTCTAAACAGATTTCCAAATTGTTCATATCTGGAACTTGAGAGTTACATCTCAAGGTTTCCATCCAATTGAATCTACTGGACTTTAAATTGGAGTTGTTTAGTTTCTGTGAAGGATTGGGGATGGTCAGGATATGCTAAGCCTGTATATTTTTCCTGTGGACTGGACTGCAGTAGTGTAACCTGAGTTAGAAGCAGGAGGACTGTTGTTGTTGCAAGCAATGGTAATTTTATATACTTGTTCAAAACCTGTCCTTGTTCAGAACTTCATAACTGGAAGTGTAACAGCTTCATTCTTAAGTTAGTGTTGCTCTGTTAGCACATTTCAGTTGTTTAGCTAAGGCTGGATTCTTATATTCAATATTCTGGGAAAGTCAAAACTTGGGTTCCCTGTTATACTTGAGTTCTATCAAGACTTTGGGGTTCCAAACAAGTTCAACCCTCTTTTAGAAGATTTTCCTTATAGAGTTAAGGTAATGGTTTTACTTAAAGTATATGAATAGGATCAATCTTGTTTAGTCTAACTAAATTAGGCAATTACCAATTATAGGGTAACTTGTTTATCAAGAATAGGACCTAGGATATATTTTAGTGACTTGCTAGATTAAGAATTGGTTATTTTAGAATTTGACCAACTTGTATACATCATTATTTCATACAGGAGGACACCCAGTTTCTTGCCTACTTGTACTTTCCTGGAGCCAGGCAAGTACACTCTACGGTTTTGTACTTTTCATTATATATCATGTGCTTCCTTGAGTGACACAATTGCAACACGTCATGTACTTTCTGGTGCTCTTGTTCTCTTGTGCTTATTACTTGTATCTGGGGAGGGGAAATATGCTATCTATGTGACCAATCCCAAGTAACAACTCAGGTGTGTTTTAGCTTAGACCCCGCATCGTGCACGCGGGTCCTAAGTCACCATTCATGTGCTTTCAGGTGCTTTCATGTGCTTACCCTAGCCGGTCACATATTTAGTTATATTTCAAATGTAGTACACACATGTTCAGGAGATTACCTTGTACTTATTTCCTGTAGTTCCATGATATCATGTTCTTTCAGGTGCTTACATATCATGTTCTTACATTCATGTTCTTCCATGTACTTTACACTGTTCTTCATGTACTTATTTACCTGTTCTTCCTGTACTTTCCATGTTCCCTTGTACTTTTATATCATGATGTCTTGTTCATTACCTAGAATTGTACTTGCTCCGCTCCTGAATAGGATATGTTGCAGGTGAGATGGAGGCTTTGTGTGACACATACTATGGACAGGATACTGCCTTCCCTACTGAGCCAGCTGGAGCTACTTGTGACCTAGAGGCTGCAGAGGCCTAGTACTTCATTAGTTTTCCTTTATCTTTCCATGTATTGAGACTAGCAGACTCTTTTATAGTTGAATTGTAATAATTTCAGATATTGTACTTTACTCTGGTTGGGACACATTTATAGATGCTGTGATTTTATATATGTTCATATTTATCTGGTTAGCTTCCCTAGATTGGTACAGCTTACTTTGTTGTGTCTAACAACAAAGGCTGGGCGTGTCCGACTCGTATCCGATTATTCGGGAGCGGGTCGTGACATGTTTTTAGTGGTGGCCCATGCAGGTCCATCCTAATGGTACCTAGGTCTTAGCGTACTATTGGGGGACTTGATTATACTAGGGAAACTTGATCACAGCATAGGAAAATCGAGAAATAAGGGTATATCAGGTATATCAGGTATTTTGATATTCTATAAATCCTTGTTGTATTTAGGTCTAGGTTATTTTAACAGTTTTCTGTTTTACAGATAGTTCAAAAGCATGCGACACCGGGACAGTCGATTCACCTACACTTGAAGGTTTCGAGCTTCCACTACCTTCTACCACTCTACTATCCCCATGGGTAGTACGTAGACGACGGAGACGTTTGAAGAGTCCCTTGACAACCAGAGGGAGCATGCCATCATTTCCAAGTCAGACTTGTGGATACACTCTCCGAGCCAGGAAGGACTTCTGATTTCCAAACTCTCGGAACTTTGGGCTTCCCCGACACCGAGCACATATCTTTGTACCGAGAAGTAGATCGAGAACCTGGAGCAACCACTGAAGAGCATACAAGTTCTTGAGGAACCGACTCCTCTGAAGATTGGAGCCACCAGCCAGGAGATCCAGAATGTAGCACAGACGATAGGACATGAGATGGGAAGCTAAAGCCCAGGAGAGACATGAAGACTTATGACGAATGCAGCAACTACTATGGATCCGCAAGGCGTCATCAGACTCGGACAGTTTTTTTTTAATCGCATCATCAGATTCAGACAATGACCAATTGCGCTTGCTGCCGTCATCCAGGACATCGCTTCGAGGGGTGCCGCAAAAGACGGAGGCTATACTTGTAATACGGATCGCCTGCCCATCAAGTCAAGGATTGCTAGAGACCATTGATCACACTGCCCAAGGACGAACACGAAGAGCACCAGGACTACAGCAAAGGGACCAGCCTCTCTAGATTCAGCAACCACATGGAGCACTACCGCAGGAAACAGCCTACGCCAGGACAATTGAAGGAGGTTAGAGAGATTTCCGTTCCGGAGGAATACTAAAGATAGACCGAAGACAGAAGATTTCTTTTGCATGGTTGGGAGAACCATGTATCTTGAATAGCAATCCAGTTTTTCTTAAATTTCTTTTAGCATCTAGACCATTTCTTGGAACTTCTTGTTTTCTATTTTAGAATCTTGGTTGGTATCCGAAACTTAATTCGAGATATTGTTTCCTATTCGTTGATTGATACTCCAATCCATTCTTCGTAACCTTGCTCTTTTCGAGATTCTACCCAGGAATTTTGTTCCCTATTCAGGACTAGTTACGATTTGTAAATTTTGTTTTCTTTTCGAAGTTCAGTTTCTATTTGGGGCTTGTTGGAAATTGATTTTATTCAATACTTGTTTCTACTCACCATTCAAGACATCGTTAGGGAACTTCGGATTTGACCTGTTCCCTATGTGAGATTTTGTTTCCTACGTGGCTTGTTTTCTATTTGAAAATTGTTCCGTTCACAACTTTGCTTCGATTTTGTTCCCTATTTGAGGTATCGCTTGTTTCATGGATATTGTTTTACTCACCCATTGATTCTTTTTCCTACTCGTAACTTGATTCCATTCGAGAATTTAAGATCATGTTTCCTATTTCGAGACTTTGTTTTGTTCATGATTTTGTCTCCTATCCAAGATTTACCGGACTTTGAATTTCAGTTCCTACTCGCGACTCGTTGAGACCGTGTTCCCTATTCCAAATCTTGTCTCCTCATTGAGATTTTCTATTCGAGAATTTGTTCCTTATTCACGACTTTGTTGATACTTGATTTTCTATTTTCCACTGAGTACCTTATTGGAGATTTCGTTTTCTATTCAAGTTTTACTTGAGATTTCATTGTTATTCGAGATTTTATTGAAACTCTTTTAAAATTCCTAGGAATAAAGTCGAGAGGCTATTCGATGACCTACTATGGCATGACAGTTGCGTGCTGCAACCATTAGCTGGATTATGGAGACTGAGGGTTCACTGCAGCCAGTAGCGCACTGGCGAGGCAGGAACTTTAAGTTGAAGTGATTTCAGACAATCATAGGTTTTTGAGTACTGTCGAGACTTGTCATATTCTTCATACCTTGATCTCTTGGATTGCTTCGTCAATGATTGTTGGAAAATGGATATAGTACACAGAATATTCGATGACATATTGTTATTTGAGTCGTGGATCCGAAAGTTCATTGCAGCTAGATATACACTGGCGGGGCAGGAATTTTAGGTAAAGTGACTTCAAATATCTATATGTTCTCGGATACCCTAGAGATTATATGCCTTTTTACATGATTATTGATTCTCCATGAATCACAAATATTACATTTTCACCTTGATTGATACTAGCATTTTCCTGGTAGACTCCAAAGATCCTCCCGATCAATCTTGGCAAATACTTCTTATATCTTATAGATAAATCATTGATTTTCTCAATAAATCATACTTATATCTTGATCGTGCCTTGTGTAAACTATGATCCTAATCATGACTATCAAATCGTGACTTTCCTAATTTATTCTGGTTCAATTGTACTAAAACTTTTAATTTTGGTCGTACCTTCATGATTTTACTCTTCTAAGTCGTAATTAAATTCATCCCACTTCGTGCCCATTTGATCCTCAATCATTGTTAAACCGTGTTATCTCAACTTCTTGTATGTACTTGGTCTCAAGGCTCAGGGCATCGCAGAGTTGCACAGGATTGGCGGAAAGCTCAGTCCGAGATTCATCGGACCTTTCGACGTGATGGCACGGATTGGCGAGGTGGCGTATCGACTGACGCTTCCAGCTAGCTTGGAGGGAGTGCACGACGTTTTTCACGTATCTCAGCTTCGACGATACATTCCAGACCCGAGCCATGTGGTGGACTATTCCGAGCTGGAGGTGGGCCCGAGATTGACCTACGAGGAGCAGCCAGTAGAGATCTTGGACCGGAGAGAGAAGCGTCTGCGGAACCAGACCATTCCTCTCGTTCGCGTCATGTGGAGACATCACTCTCCGGAAGAGTCCACATGGGAGCGCGAAGACGAGATGCGGGAGCGCTATCCCACTCTATTCGATTGATTGTACTCTATCTCTTTTGAAATTCTATTTTGAATAATAACTGGTGTTTGGATCTTTTGAGAATTGCGGAGATTGTTTTGGTCATTGAATTTCGAGGACGACATTTTTCTGAGGGGGGAGTATTTGTAACTCCACTTTTCAGGAAATTTTAATTTTCAAAAAGTTTTCCTAGTATATACATTTTCTCTCTTCTAAATCAATATTGCTGTTATTTTTTTTCTTTGAGTCCAATTTACTGGGCTTCCATGTAAATAGTTTCTTCCTCATTTTTAACCTTGGCCCAACCAAGCCCTTAATCACTCCTTGAACCAGCCCATTAGTTTAGCTAAGTCATTTGTTTCCTTTAACATCCTTTGGAAAGAACTAACTCTCCACTGTGAGTTTCTTTCGAATTTTCAATTTCGATTCAAAGTAACGGCCATGACAGTTGGCCATGTGCTCCATTCCTCTGCTCTAACAAACCTTTCAGAGCAATTTCCCGCCAATGGAGTGACCTTTTCCCCACGCTACTGCTACAACCCATTCTATAAGAACCCTTCTCTTCTCTATTTGCTGAGTAATTCTTCCATCTCCAACTTCATCTTCTCAAAACTTCGTTCTGAACCAGCCATGGTGGAGTGAGCTCTGAGGGTCGATCGACACTGCAATCGACGGAGCAAGCTCAGTAAGAATTCCTTGATCTTCATTGTCTTCTCAACCAATTTGTTTTATTTGGAGACTGATCATAATCGAATCAACAACTAGAACGTTCTGTTCAACTCTGGATCTGGTCGATCGATTTCGATCGAGAGTAGGACAGGTCGATCTCTGTTCGTGGTTCGACCATCATCTTTTTTGAACAATTTATCTTTGGTTTAGCATTTAAAATTCTGATCGCTAGGTGTTTGTTTGTTTTCCCCTTTGAATCAGTCGATCCAACGAACCCAATTGGATTTATTGATCGTTCTTACATTCATCAGATCTGGATCTATTCTCCTTTCGAACCCTGATTGCATAGCAGTGGTGAGTTAATAGAATTTTCCCGTTTACATAGACCTTCTCCTTATTTAAATTTTGAGTTATTTTAATTGACAGATTGTTGGGAGCAATCGAATACATTCTAAGTTTGTTGTCGTTTTGATCCTTGATTTGGTGAGCACTTTTAGAATTCGATTTTCACTAAATAGGAGTAGATCTAATCATCCCTGGCTTGGAATTAATCTATGATTGCAAACTGTTTGATCCTTTGTTTCAGAGGATTTCTGGATCCTTTTGATTGGGGAATAGTTGAGTTGAGACTTGGTTTTTATACTGTGACAGTACCATCAGGTAACCTTCCATTTTTGCATACTTTTAGTTCATTATGAGTATGTGGCTCATGTGGTAATCAAGAATCGACTACATTGTTTTTGCAGACATTTGGTTCAGTTATGAACCTGATTATGTGAGCATTCTGGTTCAGTAATAAATCTGATTATTGGGATTGAGAGTCAATCGATTGATTTATTATTTTGCAGAATCAATCTTGAGGCCAACTGCCTTGCAGTATGGGAGAGGATTGATTCTGGAACTAGGGGTTTATCTCAGTAATTGAGATGTTATACTCTTGTTCTGGGAATTGGGTTGACCTGGACTTATGTTCAGATTGTTTTATGTAGAGAACCCAAAGTCCTGGGATTGGGGGCTTGTGTGACATTGTGAGTTAGTATTCTTGGACCTGGGAAGCAACTCAGGTGACTGTGTGTCTCAGGAAAACCTGAGAATCATCCAAATTGAGAACCTGAGCACTTATTCATTGCTGGGTTCATGTTGCTGAACTCTAATACTGTGCATAACTTACTTGCTTTCCTGAACATGATGTGCACTTGTTAGTTCAGTAAAAACTGGAACTAACATAGGTGCAAATTGTTCAGCTGGGTTGATGAGTTCTTTGCATAGCTTTCCAGTCAATTCTGAACATGGGAGCATTTATACTCGATTCATTTTGTTTTAATCTCAAGTTTGGTTGGGGTTGTGAACTAGGAGAAGTGAACTCGGTCATCATGACTATTGTCCTGTTACCTATTTAATTGTTGATTGGGGACTGATTCTTAATGATGTTAACAGTGGTGATCAGGTCAAGAGTGGGGTTATCCATAGCCCAGGTCTTTGAGAAACAAAAGAGTAATGTGGGCTGGAACCTGAGTTTGAGAGTTTAAATTTAAGTTGATAATGAGATGGCATCTGACTATTAATTTCAGTTTTTAACTCTACAAACTACAGATTTCAACTCATGTTGTTTATAAATCTTGAGACCTGGACTAAATTATGGGTTACTGACCTGCTGATGCCAGGTTACATTCGGTTGGTGGACAGTTATTTAGCTTGACTGAAAGATCAATCCCCATACTTTTCGTAGTATTGCACTGATGCATCTAGACATCACTGGATGACATGTAGTCTAAACAGATTTCCAAATTGTTCATATCTGGAACTTGAGAGTCACATCTCAAGGTTTCTATCTAATTGAATCTACTGGACTTTAAATTGGAGTTGTTTAGTTTCTGTGAAGGATTGGGGATGGTCAGGATATGCTAAGCCTGTATATTTTTCCTGTGGACTGGACTGCAGTAGTGTAACCTGAGTTAGAAGCAGGAGGACTGTTGTTGTTGCAAGCAATGGTAATTTTATATACTTGTTCAAAACCTGTCCTTGTTCAGAACTTCATAACTGGAAGTGTAACAGCTTCATTCTTAAGTTAGTGTTGCTCTGTTAGCACATTTCAGTTGTTTAGCTAAGGCTGGATTCTTATATTCAATATTCTGGGAAAGTCAAAACTTGGGTTCCCTGTTATACCTGAGTTCTATCAAGACTTTGGGGTTCCAAACAAGTTCAACCCTCTTTTAGAAGATTTTCCTTATAGAGTTAAGGTAATGGTTTTACTTAAAGTATATGAATAGGATCAATCTTGTTTAGTCTAACTAAATTAGGCAATTACCAATTATAGGGTAACTTGTTTATCAAGAATAGGACCTAGGATATATTTTAGTGACTTGCTAGATTAAGAATTGGTTATTTTAGATTTTGACCAACTTGTATACATCATTATTTCATACAGGAGGACACCCAGTTTCTTGCCTACTTGTACTTTCCTGGAGCCAGGCAAGTACACTCTACGGTTTTGTACTTTTCATTATATATCATGTGCTTCCTTGAGTGACACAATTGCAACACGTCATGTACTTTCTGGTGCTCTTGTTCTCTTGTGCTTATTACTTGTATCTGGGGAGGGGAAATATGCTATCTATGTGACCAATCCCAAGTAACAACTCAGGTGTGTTTTAGCTTAGACCCCGCATCGTGCACGCGGGTCCTAAGTCACCATTCATGTGCTTTCAGGTGCTTTCATGTGCTTACCCTAGCCGGTCACATATTTAGTTATATTTCAAATGTAGTACACACATGTTCAGGAGATTACCTTGTACTTATTTCCTGTAGTTCCATGATATCATGTTCTTTCAGGTGCTTACATATCATGTTCTTACATTCATGTTCTTCCATGTACTTTACACTGTTCTTCATGTACTTATTTACCTGTTCTTCCTGTACTTTCCATGTTCCCTTGTACTTTCATATCATGATGTCTTGTTCATTACCTAGAATTGTACTTGCTCCGCTCCTGAATAGGATATGTTGCAGGTGAGATGGAGGCTTTGTGTGACACATACTATGGACAGGATACTGCCTTCCCTACTGAGCCAGCTGGAGCTGCTTGTGACCTAGAGGCTGCAGAGGCCTAGTACTTCATTAGTTTTCCTTTATCTTTCCATGTATTGAGACTAGCAGACTCTTTTATAGTTGAATTGTAATAATTTCAGATATTGTACTTTACTCTGGTTGGGACACATTTATAGATGCTGTGATTTCATATATGTTCATATTTATCTGGTTAGCTTCCCTAGATTGGTACAGCTTACTTTGTTGTGTCTAACAACAAAGGCTGGGCGTGTCCGACTCGTATCCGATTATTCGGGAGTGGGTCGTGACATGTTTTTAGTGGTGGCCCATGCAGGTCCATCCTAATGGTACCTAGGTCTTAGCGTACTATTGGGGGACTTGATTATACTAGGGAAACTTGATCACAGCATAGGAAAATCGAAAAATAAGGGTATATCAGGTATATCAGGTATTTTGATATTCTATAAATTCTTGTTGTATTTAGGTCTAGGTTATTTTAACAGTTTTCTGTTTTACAGATAGTTCAAAAGCATGCGACACCGGGACAGTCAATTCACCTACACTTGAAGGTTTCGAGCTTCCACTACCTTCTACCACTCTACTATCCCCATGGGTAGTACGTAGACGACGGAGACGTTTGAAGAGTCCCTTGACAACCAGAGGGAGCATGCCATCATTTCCAAGTCAGACTTGTGGATACACTCTCCGAGCCAGGAAGGACTTCTGATTTCCAAACTCTCGGAACTTTGGGCTTCCCCGACACCGAGCACATATCTTTGTACCGAGAAGTAGATCGAGAACCTGGAGCAACCACTGAAGAGCATACAAGTTCTTGAGGAACCGACTCCTCTGAAGATTGGAGCCACCAGCCAGGAGATCCAGAATGTAGCACAGACGATAGGACATGAGATGGGAAGCTAAAGCCCAGGAGAGACATGAAGACTTATGACGAATGCAGCAACTACTATGGATCCGCAAGGCGTCATCAGACTCGGACAGTTTTTTTTAATCGCATCATCAGATTCAGACAATGACCAATTGCGCTTGCTGCCGTCATCCAGGACATCGCTTCGAGGGGTGCCGCAAAAGACGGAGGCTATACTTGTAATACGGATCGCCTGCCCATCAAGTCAAGGATTGCCAGAGACCATTGATCACACTGCCCAAGGACGAACACGAAGAGCACCAGGACTACAGCAAAGGGACCAGCCTCTCTAGATTCAGCAACCACATGGAGCACTACCGCAGGAAACAGCCTACGCCAGGATAATTGAAGGAGGTTAGAGAGATTTCCGTTCCGAAGGCACGCTGCCCGAGGCGACACAACAAACGAAGGGGCACACCAACCAAGGGGGCGCCGCCCGAGGCAACATGCTGCACTAAGCAGCGCACAGACCGAAAAAATGGGGGAGGCGAAGGAGGAACTCGCCGGTGTCGGTTGGGTCCTGGCGGAGGGGACGAACGGCAGCAGCGGCAGCACAGCCAAGTCGGGGCGGCACGGGCTGCCGGAGAAGAAGAGGGGAGGAGATGGTGGTGCGGTGGTCGCAGAAGAGGGGGGCCGTGCTGGAGGGTGGTGGCGGATGGAAGTGGTGGCGGTGGCTGTGGTGGGAGATGGTGGCGGTCACGGCCATGGAGGCGGTGGAGATGATGGAGACGATGATGATGATGGTTGTGGTCGTGGATGGTGCTGGTGGTGGAGACGACTGTGGTTGGGGCGGTGGCTGCGGCGCCTGAAGGTGGTCGGAGGCGGCGACGATGATGGGGGTCATGGCGGAGGCGCTATGGAGGAGGCCGGGAAGAAGTAGGGGAGCTCGGGGGAGGGTGTCAGTGAGAGAGGAGAGCTCGGGGGAGGAAAGTGAGAGGAATGAGAGTGAGCACGGGAGAGGGGTGAGGAAGAAGAGTGGGGGTGGTCGGGAGAGAGAGAGAGAGATGAGAAAAAGGGGGGGGGGGGCGGCTGAAAGTAGAGTGTAGGTGAGAGAGAGTTAGGTTAGAGCTAGGGTTTGGGGAGGGTAGATATAGAAACAAGTAATTTATTGAAAATAATAATAATAATGACAATAACAATAGGAGTAATTATAACAATGGAACCAAAACACCAACTCCAAAATAATAATAAAATAATACAAACCGTAAATTAATACGGTAACAATAACCAAGAGTCCAGACCCTACGACGAAGACGAATCCAAATCCAGAAAATAAATAAAATTTTAAACCAATACGAAATTTGAAAAACACCAAAATACGAACTACGATCATATACCTATTTTAAAAATAGGGATTTGACAATGCTTGTTCATGCTTTACTCTTGTCGATAATTGGTTGGAGACTAAGCTCTGTTCAGGTGAAGGGTTACAACCCCGGTCTTTGTTTGGTTTACGGGTTGTAACTTAGCTACCAGAATGGTCCCTTAGTCGTCTTATCGTTTATCATCTTGTTTTTCTCTAACTTGTCTTTATTATCCTTTATGTCTCATGTGCTAATATACTGTTTTAGTTCTTAAGTGAAGCCTCCCTTGTGACACTTGCTCTTTCTGGGGTCTGACCCAGCTGGTTTTGTATGGCCAGATTTCAGAGTAGGACCCGAGGATCTCTCAGTCTTCCAGCCAGATGGTGAATACTAGGCGCAACCCTGGCAACGAGTGGGTTTTATTTTTCTCTCCCACTCCATTGTAAATTATTCTTTTGAGGCGTTTAGCCGTCGAACAAGTGTTAGCTCGTGTTAAACTTACATTCCTGTCTGCCTAAGGGCTGTAACATGATTGACAAATCCTAGGGTTGATCATGTATGACTTAAACTCTTGCTAGTCTCCGTATTTTGTATGACTAGCTTCCTGATCATCCGAATATGTAATGTATGGGACGCCTTACTTTGTATGTCTGATGATCTACCATCTTGTTACACTTACTTGCTTGCTTGAGATTGAGACACTAGACTTGTTATTGACCATAAGAGACTGTTGGCTTGTAGTAAAACCCTCATGTATCTAGACAGCCGTGACCGTACATCAGGGTGGATTACACTTCAATGTACGTAGCTAGCTGTGTCTGTCCCCTGCTCTCCAGTATTCTGGTTCTGGGGCGTGACAAACACGGCGGCGAAGGACCTAGCCAAATGTGTGCAATTGGGATGAGCCCAAAATAATGAAATGACTTCATTACTCTAGGGATGTCTTCTATGGTACTCAACATAATGATTATCGGCAAGCAACTTCAACACTTTCTGCATCACCTTCTTGATTTCGTCATATTGGCGTTCGATTTGGATATGGTGTTGTAAATTGATTCATTGTTGACTTATTCTTTTCATCTTCATGTCGTATGACGGAATATATTTGTCTCAGTGCAACTCCAGAAGTGGACAAATTTTTGACTATATTTTTCTCAATATTGTTCAACCGTCCGGCATACGGATGACCCAAAAGTGTTTCGGCAATAACATGATTGTGGATTCCATTCTTGACTTCGACTGTTCCATTTCGCATCTTCTACGTTTGTAATATGGATCTTGAATGGACAACCACATTTTTTCGTACCAATATTTCTGTTTGAAACTTTTCTTTGGAGAAATGTATCTTTCTTATGGCATCTGAACAAACTACCTCTTTCACATCCAACCACTACAGGTTTTCGTCCCGAGCGGTTTTCAGACTGATCTGGATATCATAATAACTATATTGTTTTTCCGTCCAACTTCTCGGCACCAATGTAGCTCTTCTTTGCTTGATTCAAACCAAATATCGGTCGAGAATAAATTGCCTACATCAACGACAATTGGACGAGGTACCACAATCTCGAAAGATGATACGTCCTACAATAGAAATTAAAGTTAATAAAACTAAACGAAATTTAATGCAAAAACTACTGCAAATAAATAGGACTGCAGGCCTGGTGACAGTCCTGCAAATAAATAGGACTGCAGGCTTTGTGACAGTCCTATGTTTCTTCAGGATTGTCACATTTTTGACAGTTCTGTTTGACAAGTGGACTGCCAACTGTTTGACAGTCCTTCTTCATTGTGGGATTGTGTGTCCATTTTTTGCAGTCCTGCTTCCTATAGACACGAAATTAATTTTTCAAATTAATTATCAAGAGTGCTTCCGAAGAACCGGTGTGTTCTTCGGTGGAAGCGGGACGAGAATTTAGTATATTTGATGACCTAGGTTCTTCGATGTGCATTTTTTCTACATTAAACACATATAATTCAATATTTATATGTGAAAGTAATGTTTGAAACCTTAATCATATATTAATTCGATGACATACCAAATAGCGGTAGAATTCGATGAAACTATAACTACAATTTTTACCAACAATCTTCACAAAATCCAGATTGGGAAGAAATTTGGGCTAGGGTTTATTTATGTGACTTAGGAATTTTTGGAAAAGAAAAGAGTAAGAGAGGGAGAAGAGAGTAATAAAAAAATGTTGATTTTTATACCCAAATGTGGACTGCCCCTAAGCAACAAATAGAAATGGCAAATTTATAAATATTTGAAATTTTTTTGGATAGTCCCAAGCAATGAGTGTCCTTAGACCATCTCCAATAGGGATTTCTATCTTCCCTATTTCTATGGAAGAAATCTATTTTAGAAAAAACTTATTCCAATGGTGATTTCTATCATCATTTCTATCCTAGGTGGCAATGATGTAGGATGGAAACTTTCTAGGAGGATTTCTACATGTAGAAACTCTCATAGAAATTCTCCTATCTCTCATGACAATTATTATTGGGCCCTACATCATTAAATTGATCATTTTACTATGTGACACATAGGATAGAAATGGAGAACCATTAGAGACAATTTTTGTATATCTATAATTTCTATGTAGAAACTCTTTCAACTAGGATAGAAATCTCCTTAAAGTACAACAAGTAGGATAAGAACTCAATTTTAGAAATCACCATTGGAGATGGTCTTAGAATTAGCCTTCACATAATCCCATCTCTGCCAGTTCCCTCTCCCAAAATTCCCAAATAAGGAGGAAAAAAAATTGAAAACCCTAATTTCTCTTCTGCTTCCAAGAAGAACTACACTGTCGAGGAGCGTACGATGTACGCCGACCGAGTCGCCACCGGCGACAAGAGGTCCGTCAGAGACCGCCTCGACGTCAACGTCGGCGACGATTTCGGCCGCGGTCGCTCGTCGAGCCTAAAAAGGTGCATCTTGATCGACTCAGATCGTCCATTTTGTTAACAATTTGACCCCTTTTTGGTGAATTAGGGTTTGCATCGTTCGGAACTTGTGATTTTTCTTGGTTGTTTGGATCGTTTGAACTTGGATCGACTGTAGACTCTATGCTGGACGAGGAGTTTGCTTACTTCATACCTTCGAATTTGGGGGTTTTGAGCGAAAATTGGTTGAAATTAGGGTTTTACATTGGTTAGGTTGGGAAATTGTTTGTTTTTTGGGTAGGAACTAAGCAAAAAAAAAATCAGATTTTTGGGATGTGTAGTATATTGGTTATTGAATTGGACTTATGTCATCCAATTGGGGTGTTCATTTGAACAATGGTTGGAATTTTGTTGAGTTCGGGAGAACTAATGAACACTGTTTGTTTTTACTAAGAAGTAATGATTTTTTTTTTTTTTTTTGCTGGGCTTTAAATTGGTTAGTAGAGTGGACGTCAGGCTTGTTGGATTGGTGAGTTTATTTTTATTTTTATGTTGATTAGGATTAAGAATCTAATGCCTAATTTAGTTATTTCCCCTATGTTCGTTTAGTAATGTACTGAAGAAGGGATTGACTGTTTTGGTACTTGGTAGTAGAGTTTTAGTTCAAGGGACTGTTTGGTTGTGCAATTAGTGCCGCATTTCCAGCACTTTGTTTGATGTAAATAGTGCCAATTACTGTACAAAAGTTGCAAAACATCCACAGAGTGCCGTACTTTTCTTTTGTTGCGCCGAAGTGACTGCATATCAGTTACAACATCATTTAAGAGACCATTTCCTGTCTTCATTCAGTTCCAGTCTCAACCAAACAACTCTCTGTTTAAAGTATTGAAAGGTTGCAATACCAAATGTATTTCCAATTGGAGCTGTAAGTCCCGCGAGATCATTTACAAGCAACCAAGCACAATATTTGCATTACCACTTGCAACATCAAAATTTGCATGTTATTTCCAATTAAGGACAACCAAACAGTCCCGAAATTCCGACTGCGAGCTCTTACCAGTTTAACTCTGTAGAATGTGTGAGGGTATTATGTAGTGATTTTGTTTCACGTAATAGACCTTAGAGTTTATGTTTTTTGTTGGTCAATTTGGATATTGGTGTGTTATGGTTGGATTGAATTTGGTCATTGCTGCTACGAAAATTTGAGAAAAAAATGATGCAAGGTCTTGTTAGTTTTCTGTCATTGTGGTTCGAGTTGTAGACCAGGTGAATTCGCTTGCTGCCAGGTAGCTAGTTCTGGAACTTTGATAAAAGGCATTAGATTAGTATTTTGCGAAATGGAAGAATTAAATTTCATTTGTTGGATGTCTAGGAACTTTGATTTTGGGCTTCCAGGGTTGTTAATTTTGCATGGAAACAATTTGTAGATTTACATGAAAAAGAATGAGTTAACATCCAATTTATATCATCAATATGGTATTTTAGTTCAATTTATGGTCCCTGTTTGGCTTTCGTTTACATTCTGTTGCTGAATAGGGCTGGCACGAACAAATCATGCTTTAGTTGGTTTCTCCTCTAGTTTACTTATTGATATACTCAAGAAAGTAAATTGGTGTCCTTGTAATAGGTTTAGTTCATATAACTTTTCAATTATAGTTTCTAGTGTTATTTTCATTTTAGACTGGAGGGAGTTTTTGTTGTTATCAGACTCATATCGTTTTTTTTTTCTCTTGGGACGAATCCAACAAGAAAGGGGTTATTCTTTTCATCTCTCTGTCCTTTTATCTCATCTGGGGAAGGAATCTGTGTGAATTCGATTAGAAGTTGACTTTAATTGGTAGAATTTGAGTATCTGAATATTACTTTTCCATTTACTTGGATTTGAGGAAGTCTGGTTTTCCCATTTTTATGGTGGGCACCTCGTCAGTTCTTTTATGACATAATTTGTAGACTGTACTGGCTAAATGGGTTTGTTTTCTCATTAGTTGTAGATGATCAAAGAATCACGATGGAGTTACTGCTCAGAATTGAGATTTGAGAAAAATCTAATGCGCTCTTTAGGGAAAATGTCCTGTATTAGGTTTCAGCCTGTTAGGTTTATGTGGATTTTGTATGAATTGGTTGCCAGATTCTTTAGTTGTAAAGTCTCTATGCTTTGGAGGGCAAGGATTTTCACTTTAGGTGGTGGGGAGGCGGAGGACGACAGTCAGATAGTGATAGTTATTATGATATTCATATTTTCAACATTAAGTGAATAGGAACTTAGGGCATGTCTGGTAAATAGTTAAGTGAAGGAGGTTTGAATTTGGACTTTCAAAGGATGGAAAGTGCATGGAATCCATGCACTTTCTTGTCCCCTAGTAATTCCAAATTATGTTTGGTTAGGGTAGGAAAGTAGGAATGTGGTAAGTGTGAAATTACTTTAGAGCAATAGTAAATGTGAAATTACTTTAGAGCAATAGTAAATGCTAAATAATCCATTTAGCAAATTAACATAATTACTAAATACTAATAATTAGTATCAATATAATAACTTTATTTATTATTATTTAAGAACTAATTAATTATTTTATTTAGTAATAAATTACTAATAATTATATAATCTAAATCCAAATCCAAAAAATAAATTCAGTTCAAATTGTAATTCAAAATTAATATTCATTCTAAATCAAAAATGAAAATCAATACAAAAGTTCAATCCAAATAAAATCCAAAAATTAATATTAATAAAATAAATTTATTAATTAGATACCACTTAATTATTAACTAATTAGCTAATTATCAACGTAGAAGAACTATAAGAGAATATATATAAAAAATAATTAAAAATTCAAGTATAAAATTAGTACTCTCGCTTATACACTTAAAGTAATTAGTACTCAGATACCTCCTTCATGCAGCCGACATGATTTTCGAAGTAATTAGACTCTCGCTTATACACTTAAATCCTATTTGAACTAAATATTAAAAGTATAAAATTCAAGTCCAAATTCTGTAACAACCCCATTTTCCATCCCATTTACAACTTACCAAACAAGTCCTTATAGTAGAAAATATTATGTGGAATCACCACCCAAATATCCTCTCTTAGCTTCAACGACAACAAGAGTTGGGTTGATCACAGATGAAGGCTCAAACTCTGACCTTGGTATTGATCCTATGTATGGAGAAGGATAAGAGAAGAGCGTGTAAGGCATATAAGCTTATTTCAATAATGGAAATGGGTAAAAACTTGGGTTAGAGGTATAGTTTTGGACGTATTGACTGCATCATTTGGTGTAATTGTTTATTCCTTACCTCGGGGCCAAATTGGTTATTTAGAAGTAAAAATTGTGACAGGTGTACCTGTAAAGGATCGCCTTTGGTAGAGTTATTACGTGGAAGTGTTAGTGTCGGCCAATCCACTTTGATTCGTTTTTATAGTTTACACACTTTTGTATTACCTTTTCTTACTGCCGTATTTATGGTAATGCACTTCCCAATGACACATAAGGCACAAGCAATGTATTTCAAGTCCTTTATAGAGAAGATAGATCATAGATATTTGTCATTTCTCATATACATATATCCTATTGGGAAGGAACGAATAGTATTTTATTGCTACAAATTTGGATAATTGAATACTTCTCTTCAACTCCTAAGTATTTTATTTTTTAGGCTTAATTGTACTTTGATACCCTCAACTATTTCAGTTTTTCAACTGAATACCCTAAACTTTTTTACTCAACAACTCGATATCCTCAACTATTTTAGTTTTTCAACTTAATGCCTAAAACAAATTTTTTTTTTAAACTACCCTTGGCTCCCTCTCTCTCTCTCCCCATGCCCCCCTCCCTCTCCGGCGATGCTCCTCCCCTCCCTCTCCGGCGGTCAATGCCCCCTCCCCCCCCCCCCCGCCCCGCGGTACGCGAGGAGGGGGCACGGGTAGAGGAGGGGGTGGGGGCAGTCGACGGTGAGAGGAGGGGGCGCGGGAAAGGAGGGCGGTGGGAGGAGGGGGGAGGCACGTGGGTGGCCGAAGGGGGGGAGGGGGGTTGCGGGTGGCCGGAGGGGGGAGCGGGGGGGGGGGTGCGGGCTGAGGGGGGTGGGAGCGGGGTGGCAGCAGGAGGGGAGGGGGGGGGGTGCGGGAGGGGGGGTGCGGGTTGAGGGGTAATTTTAAATTTTGAGCAGGAGCATTATTGCCCAAAAAAATTTCAGGGTATCAAGTTGAAAAAAAAAATTCAAGTATCAAGTTGAAAAACGATAATAGTTGAGGGTATCAAAGTGCAATTAAGCCTATTTTTTATTTATTACGAATAGTTGAAGTGGATTCTCTAAAGAGGGTGGATTATGGGAGTGTGCAACTTGAACTATTGATTGGCATATATATATATATATATATATATATATATATATATATATATATATATATATATTCTTGAGATTTTTTTAATTTCTTGATAATATTACAAAAGTTAGTTGTTTGTCAGTATTGGGACTTGAACACAATACTTCTATTCTCCTGTAAATCAAAGTATTGACCATTTAGTTCCCCAGTTTAAATATAAACATATATAATGAGTTATTATTATTCCAAACGAGTTACGAATGTTCGTAGTTCGTTAATTACAGTTGTAAGTATTACATCAATTTTTAAGTGTTAAATATATTCGTAATATATTACTTTTATATATAACGTGTTATATTTTGACCAATTTTAAAAAAATATATGTAGTATCTTTGTCAAAATATAACACGGTACAATATGTACATGTTACAAGTTATCGATACACATCACTTTAATCACATCAATATTTAAAGTTTAAATCTACTTGTAACATATTACTTTTATATGTAATGTGTTATATTTTGACCAGTTTTAAAAAAATATATGTAAAGTGTATTAGTTAATGTATAACACATTACATATAACAAATTATCGATACACATCACATTAATCATATATGTAACCCGTTACCCATTAGGATGTTAGTCACATAACATGAATATATGTTACTAGTTGCGAATAGCGAATCATATTTAAACTTTTTTAACAAATTTGATTTTTGTTACAAAAGATAGGATAACCAGTTGGTTGATACCATTAGTATAAAATCATGGGTGTCATCACATTAATCATTTATGTAAAATGTTATGATGTTACTAATAGAATATGAATATAGGTTATTAGTTGCGAATAATAATAACCACTCATATCTAATTTTATTTAATAAAGTTGTTTTTTGTTACAAAAGATAGGATAACCAATTGGTTGATATCCTTCGTATAATCGTCCATTCCAATTTTTGTTTGCATTTTTTATTTAGTAAAAGCTTTTAATATGCTAAAAGGATTGAGTAGGGATAAAGTGGTCAACAGGGACATGCAACATTATCTTTTGAGAATCAGGGACCAGAACCAAATTTCCCCATATAACAATTCTAACTAGCTTATCAATCTAGTTACATTGATGGGTGATCATCCTTCTTTTGAATTGATGTTTGATTATATCTGGTCCCATTAGTTTCAGTTTACTACATCCACATTGCATGGGGGTCTATAGGTGTGTTGATTTCTGAGGATTGATAAGGGTGCATAAGTATGAACTTTTCTTCTTGAATGTGGGTCGCTCCATTATATATTTTAGGTAAAGTATGTTGTGATCCGTTCAGTGACTAGTTAGAGTGAAGGATGAGATTTTGAATCTCTTTATCACATGGTGAATTTTGGTTTTTGGTTGTGTTTTCTTAGTTTTTTAAACATGAAGTCATTTATATTCAGTCACTTGGTCACTTTTTGTCCACCAGTAGTTTTTCGGGCTCTTTGGTGTGTGGACAATCGAGATGATAAGGTTTAGCATAGAAGAGAAGCTTAAAGTTTAGGTTTATTTCACTTAAATAGAATGAACTCTGCTTATGTTCTTTTTGATACCATGGTCTTTTTTTCTTCTGAACTTGATACGAGGAGTTTTTTATTAGTTTAATACTTTGATGGTGTTAATTGGAAAGAGAATTAAATTTATGCCTCCTCTCCCTTTCCTTACCATCCTCCTGACAAATTCCGAAGCTGTTGTCATTGTTTTCATCTCTCTAGGCAGCCCCCGACTGGTACCGTCTACAAATGCCTCTCGAGTGCCATCTCCGAAGAATCCTCCTCTCCCTCTTCTTGGCCTATGCAAATCCCTAACTTGTCCCCCATTCACCAGAGGGAGTTGTCACATGTGAATGAGGGGTACAATAGGCAGGAGACAGCTAGAATGGGAGGGGTTCACCAGATGTTCGAGGCACCACGGCGGGGTCGGTGATGGGTGGCAACTAGGGTTTAGGTTATGAGGGGTTAGTGATAGGTAATTTTTTGAATTTTCAGAAGCAAAATTGTGCTAAATCATTCATGTGCTTTGTGAAGTAGTGAGTGCTAAGTCTAC
Source organism: Iris pallida (assembly GCA_029216955.1). Taxonomy (NCBI): domain Eukaryota; kingdom Viridiplantae; phylum Streptophyta; class Magnoliopsida; order Asparagales; family Iridaceae; genus Iris; species Iris pallida. Next base: position 22,146,958 of record JANAVB010021798.1, read on the forward strand.
ACGTGGACGAGATAAAGACACCTTAGTCGAGTAATTTGAGAAGTTCATGGCATCGGCACAAAAAGGTCATGGTTTCAAAGTGAAAATAAGGCAAAATTCATGGTATTTAAGTGCAAAAAAGCCAAAAAGTAATGGTTTAGTATAATGTAAGCCTCCTGTTGTTTCATTGATGTGTTACTTGGTTTTATCCAACGATGTCGATTTACAATTTACGTGGACACCTTATTTGGCATTCTTGGTAAGAATTCCTGAAATTAACACCTAGTTTAATACTATTTAGGGAATATATCACAATATTAAAGGACACCCTAACAATAATAAATATATTGTCAATAGGAAGAGGTACTGTTGGTTTTGAATGTTGACACGAAGAAACATCCTTGCCCAAAATAATGAGGATAGCTAAAGTGAGAACGTAATTACATGCAAGTGGCCCTATGAGAAATGATAGAATAAGAAATGGAAAATTTTAATAAGAGCTTGAATAACATCAATCTAGGATAAGATGATATGATCATTGGAAATGGTTTTGATGTGCAATAAAGAATGATGGGTGCACCCTTTAAGAGTAGTGAAACAATTGTAGCTGAAGCTCCTACAGAAGAAAGGTGTACAAACCATGGTTCACAATACCGGTATCAAGCCCTTTTTAATTTGTGGTTTCGGGGGTTTGAATCAGTTGGTTTCCATAGTTTCTGTTTCGATATCGTATCGTCGATACTGCGAACTACAAACCAAAATGGATATCCGTTTACACTACCGAGTGATGACTGAAATTTCTTCAATTAAAGTGAGTAGAACAACATTAACAGGAACAAAGTAGCAAGAACATCGTGTACAGTAATTGGAGCTAATACAGTTAAAAATCAGCAACTCGCTCCAATTTATACGAGTACAATAAAAGTCGTATAAGAAGCTATTATTTCAATTGAAAGAAGAAAACTAGATAGAGTACGTCATAGTCTAAAAATCCGAGTACTCTCGTTTCCCCATATGATAAACTGAAGGTAGAGGAAAAACCGAAGATCAGAAGAGGAAAACTGAAAGTAAACTACCTTTCTAATGCGCCTGATCACCTGATGCACATTGAAGGCAATGCATGACATGTGGGCCCATCTTATGCATGCCGCTTATAATGGTTTTGTCATGCACTGCATCCAATGTGCGTCAGGTGATCACCGTGTGTAGGAAAAACATTGTTCAAACTTGAAAAGGCAAAAAACCACAGAAAACATTACCCTAATGGTAGTATTGGAGGGGAACAAAAGGCCAAAACCACATAAAACAAAATGTACTTTTCCGTTCCAAAAATGGTTGAAAAGGGACAAAACAATTAAATTTACTGGAGAGGAATTTGCTGTGCTCCAAAGGTGGTTGTGTGTGAAGAATGGGGGGAAGAGGGGGGGGGGGGGACAATCTAGATTGCTGGTTGGGTTGTGGCTTATAAAGGTAGAGTACCAAAACTGGACCTTTTGTGCTCGACTCAGAAAAAAGTATCCATCTGTTTGATTACTCGGATTAACCGGAGCTTTTGCGCCTGGGCTACTTTTTCTTAATGGGTCTTGTAGACCAGTTTTTCCAACATAATTTGGATACGGACACACAGATAATGTATATATTTCATATAGTTCGTTGCATCACATGTGCAAGCACATTAATTTAAGTTTAGAAGATCTATTATTTGACTACTAATGAAGCTGATTGAAGCTTAGAATTGGATGAGGTTAACATGCAAAAAGGGCAGAAGATAAGAGAAGGTGAATTCATCTTAATAATACTTGCATGGTTATTGTTTTATCTGGCTATATTACTTGTATGGTTATAGGTGAATATTTACAACTTTTGTTCTGCTATTTAATTTCTTTTGTCATACAATTCAATATGCTTTAGCTGATTTGCTACATCTCTAAATGCTACTATCAAAAAGTAACTCCAACCTAGCAGACATCACTTTACAGGCAACGCCAAAGTGACGACAAATGGAAACATGATCTTTATGAGGATGCCAGAGGACCTGGAGTTTCAAGTATAATAGTGTGAACAGCAATAGTCTCAACCGGATGTACTTAATTCTTTTATTTTAAAGTCCGTTACAACTTCTTGATTCTTTTCATTGTGCATGAATGTATGTAGAGAACGAAGTTGGTGCAAAAGACCTCCGGTTGAAGCTTCAAAAGAAAAGTTCACAACAAGCACATCAAGGTAGTAAAGAATCAGGAGTCCGGGATCTTCGTGAGAAATTATCTGGTTCCATGAAGTCGCAGCCAACAAATACTGCTCCAAAAGCTAAGATCGCACAGGAGAGTGTTAAACCTATCAAAACAGGTGCTCCAGCTACTGAGCCAAGTGCAGCAGACACCAAAAAAGTCTCTCCCCCAACAAGTTCTAGTAAAAAATCTCAGAAAAAGGTACGACTCCTCTTGATTATTCTGCCATAACATGCTCCAGTATAATCCAGTTCTTTATTTCATCAGTGTCTTTAGAAATTTATGTGCTTTAATATGATTCATGAGTCAGTTTGGATAACTATGATTGTATAGGAGCAAAGTGCATCATCTGTTTTTCTGTTTGTTTCACGATATATTTATTATTTCTGTAAAGTGGGTTTCTATGTGTGTGCTTGTTCGTTTGTTCATAAAAGAATGTTTATTTTGTCTCTTTAGGCATCATCTTGGGTGACAGTATAACAGTGAATTTTTTTAAAAGGTGCAATAAGCTTCACTGTCTAGATTCTGTCTCATAATGAATTCCTGGTTAATTAGTAGGTTGAATTTTAATTACTTGTATACTTCCATATCTTCTGATGTGTAATGCTTGTAGAAAGTTTACTTAGCTATTTGTAATGCTTGTAGGAGAAGTGCTCACAACAATTTCATGTAACAGAGAATGGAAATAAAATATGAGGAGCAAGTTTTTCAGTGAATAGCATGACATATCCAGAGCAACTTTAGAAGGATGCATGTCCAGTGGGACAAATAATGGGTGTAAATATTACATGTACATAATATTATAGACATTGATGCAGTAATTTCAGATAATTGAAAGAAATAAGGGTTCCTTGTAAAGTATGTCACTATAATATATTAATTAACCTACTTTGAATTCAATCAAGGTGCTTGGTTTGCAGTAGAATTAGTGCCCTGTGGGTTACCCAGGATGCTATGGTATTAGTTTCTAACCAAAAAGACATGAGGGCGTCAATGTCCTTTTAAAGGTTGATTTCTTCCAGGTAATATGGAAAGTATATTTTAAGGAAGACTTGGAAAATATTTGATGAAGGGAATATCAGAGATGATGCAAGTATTAATATAGGTTTGCAGGTTGTTTATGAGTTACATTTGTTATCATATTTAGGTGCTGCTAGCAAACTTGAGAATTGAGATGCCCCTCACCCCACCCCGACTTGCGCGCGGGCACACACACACATATACACAAGGGAGAGCGCGTCATTGAACGTGCCAACAAAATCCTGACTTGAGTAAAATTTTCTATTGATGTATCCTCCCCTTGTAGAACCTTAAGTTACGTCCTAGCATTCCAATGAGCCTCTTTATTTCCTAACCATCTCAATTGATTTTGTTGCATCTTATCTTCGATGGAGCTACTTTTCACCTTCAATGAATGGTCTCATTTCTAATTTATTGTTTTTTGTATTACCTAGTGTTCTAAATGGCGTCCGCCTAGGCGGTAGACAGCCTCTCTCCGTACCGTTTTTCGGTAGGCGGTGGAGTAGGCGGCCAACGGAGGTTGGCGGCATAGACGGAGGTGAGGTAGCGTAGGTGGGCGCTTAGGCGGAGAAATACCTAACAAGATATTTTGGCCAAAAAGATTTTGTAAGCATTATGGGCCTATGGTTCACCTTTACAAAACTAAAACTTTATAAATCTTCGTTATACAACTTAGTTATGCATGGAACACCCTTAAAATATGCATATTATGCAACAAACAGTGGTAAAATAGTAAAAAATATTCAAAATGTATTGACCGCCTAGGCGACGCCTAGGTGGTCTAGGCGGTAGGCGGACTCTCTCCGCCGTGCACCCGCCTACCGCCGTTTAGAACCTTGGTATTACCTCTCATTCATCTCAACATTCTTATTTCAGCTACACATTTTTGGATGGGCATTATTTTCTGATTGTGAACATCCCAAAGCATGGCTGGTTTTATATCCATCTTATAAAAGTTACCATCAAGTATTTTAGAATCACGTAATACTCCATATTTCGACCACCCTACATTAGTTTTACGAACAGTTTCCTCAATGTTGCCTTTATGATGAATGAATGATTGATTTTCGGTAATGGAAATGATCGTGTTTTGGTATTGTGTAACCACCAGTTTTAACTGTTCTAATATCCGTTGTAGTAAAGGGCGTCATTTGGCACGACAGTAAGGCTTGGTGCTTGTGTCTTGGGATTTTGGAGGATGCAGGTTTGAGTCGCGGGACTGCAGGAGCCTTGTGGATCTGGCACTGGGACAATCTTTATTATCCCTTGGAGTGTTGTTTCACTTGATTAACTTCATCTTAATCTTATTCTTCTCATACCTCTACCTATTAATGCCTTTTCTAGTCTATAGTAAAACCATATCTTTGGCAATTACAACATGGGCATCCTTAACGTGCCCAGTGAATTCATTATCAACAAAGTAAGATAGACATAAAGATGACTCTTCATGCAATCCTATGGTGATACGGATGAGATTATTTCTCCCCTTGTACATGTATGTAATTGCATCAGCATGACTACTAGACCTTGATAGACAACCATGATGATGGTAAGCAGGTAGCAACTTGCCAACACAGAAAATTGAGACAAAAGGAAAATAAATTTGAGGGTATAATGCAGGAATATCATGGATGCAAAATGGACTTTAATTAAGGATCCATAATGTGAAGTAAGATAAGAATGATGGGAGGATGAGTTTTGTGGAATATGATAGAAGCAAATATTTTGCTTGGAGAAAATAAAAACACTAGGTTTACATAATGGGCTCGACATGCGGAGCTAGAAGAATGACATATTTGATATTAGTGTTGCAAGCCTAAGCTAAAAGATTCATAAACCCTGGAAGTATGATACAACCAGGCCAAGTACTTAGCTACGGGGATGTTATAAAACAAAGTATAAGAAGGGTTTTTTTGCATACAAGTCCCTGAAATCAATCTATCTTTAGATAAGCGCCCCCCCCCCCCCCCCCCCCCCCCAAAAAAAAAAAAAAAAAAAAAAAAAAAAAAAACCCCACCCACCATCTTGTTAATTGCTTAGAAGTCCCCAAATTAGTGAATTAGTAATAATTGAGTCATGACTCACTCTACTTAACCCATGAAGAATTAGTATTATGTTAAACTAAACGAAAAATTTCATAGATACTTTGACCTCTTCCATCCCACCTCCATCACTCTAACTTCTTACCATAGTTTGTAGTTTCTACTGATACGATAGGGCTGATACTGATATGTTTTGGCATGTCCCGATTTGATACCGACCGGTATTGATAGTGATCGTTACTGACGTTGGGACTCTTTTCTAGTCAATTCGACAGAAAAAAATTGAACGAAAAAGACCAATCAACTGGGGTCTAAAAGCTTAATAAAGTTGTACAAGCATGTAAATGAAGACAATTTATTTATCGCAGGTAAACCGATCAACAAGGGTCATTATTATTTCATGCAATTTAAAAACTACTAAGAAACAATACAAATTTTTTTTATGCCTAATATACAATATTTTATTTTCTAAATGTTTAATAATTTATTAATAATTATTTGTTTTTCGGTACCAAAAAATTCAATACTCCGATCCGAAACCGCCGATACCGATACTCATAGGAAGGGTCCAATTCCGATTCTGATAATGCAAACCTTGCTTCTTACTCACCTCCCCCCCTCCTTTCCTGCTCATTGCTTGCGCAATGAGCTCTCTTCTGCAAGCAACAGGTGAGCGAGGAAGAGAGAGAAGGAAGAGTTGGTGTGATGAGTTTGGAGTAATGGAAGAATAGAAGATGAGAACAAATGAAGTTGATGGTTGGCAGTCATGGGTTTAAATGAGAGAGAAGTGGATGTTAGGGCGGAAAGAGTTGTCCTGGCTTTAGAATGTGTGTGTGGGTGGGGGGTGGGGGGGTGGGGGGAGTGGGTATTGAGGTGGGGGGTGAGATAAAAAGATTGGGAGGAGTTGGTGTTAATGGGTTTAGAGTGCGGGAGGAGTTGAAGGGAAGATGACATAGAGGAGGTGAGGAGAAGGGATGACAATTTATTATTTTTATTTAGGTTTAGGTTAGTTTTGGGCTGACATGGACAAGGGGAGACTGATAACTCAATTATTAATGATTTGGGACTTCTAAGTAGCGACAAGATTTGGGACTTCTAAGTAGCGACAAGATTTGGGAGATTTATTTAAAAATGTGGTAGAGTTAAAGGATTTGTATGAAAAAAAAGAAGAATGAGGCACTCCTCAATAGGCATGGTGAGCAAAAATGAGGTTGGAACGTTTTTGTAATTTAAAGCTATAGTAGGCTAAATTATATAACATTTTGGAGAACCTAAGATGATTTTCACACAAGATTAAGGTGATTGTCTAGCAAGGAAGATTTTCTAAAGCTTGTGAGGCCATAAATGAGGAGAGATTGTGGTATTTGGAAAAGTTTGGTGATTTTGAAGATGCATAATTTATTGCCTCCATATGTGGAAAGTGAGTTTTCTTTTGGGTTATATAGATGGTTGGCATCCGAGAAACTTGCCTCTATCTTCTGACTGGAAGACGATCTAGTTTCTGTTTTCGTTATGATAAGAATGAGGTTTGGACAAAGCAGATTTTGCGGACACATTGTTTTATTATGTTTGATATGCATAAGCTAACATTTTTGGAGGATGCAATACATCTAGTTCTCATCATTGCTCTTAGATGAGGTGTAGAGTTTATAGAGTTGTATATGACATGTAAGCTGGCAGTTTATAAAATTGTATATGACATGTTAGCTGGCATTAAGTGAGGATATGGCTCTATGTTGCACCAGCATGTTTGTGTTCCGTATTAATCTCATACAGATCCAGTGAAATTTGGACAGGCACATATAGGAAATGGACTATACACGGTTCAGACTCGAACCAATGATGAATACAGGTCGGATTCAGCCTAAATTCAGGTCTGGATTCGTAATTATAACTCAAACTGCAGACTGGTTTGGTTATGACTACTGGCCAAACCCGGTCAGGGAATAAACCCTCTCTTATTTTGACAAATAATCTACAGAAAAAAGAAGACAATTTCTTTTGGGGGTGGGGGTTGGGGTGGGGGAGGTGGTCTTACCATATATATATGTATTATATGGCGAGGATCTGGGTCCAGCAACGCTGAATTTTGTTTTTTGGGATTCACATCTCAGCGATGATTCTAGCCTTCTAGGAAGAAGAATTTTCATCAAAATAAGTAATATATTTATAGTTTGATATCGACTTCTAATCGTAGCACTTGAAGGTTCTATCTGCAATTGCTTTCTTGATCTTTCATTTGATCTCTGATACTGATTATAGTGTGAATATCTGATACGGATGTTCTATTGTTGATTGAGATGAACAATACATGTTTTATGGAAGTGGCAAGTTGTTGGTTCGGTATTATCATTTGGTGCTGCTTTGATGTGTTATTGTTCTGCGGACTTCTGATGCTTAAGTCCTTTGGCAGTCGGCATTTTATGGAGAACTTGTTAAAAAGGAATATATTTTAAACTTCCAGGAGAGCCTCTTTTGTAGTATGACATATCTAACCTCTGAGAGAATCTCTTTTATAGTTTTGTCTTGCTTGGCTTAGTATTGGCGGCGCCACAAGATCATTACCAGAAAGCAAAGCTTGACACCCTGGAGGTGTTTTCAGAAAGAATTTTTTTTTTCCATGAACCCCGAAAACAAGTGATGAGATACATAAAAATGATCATGTTCAACATTGTAGCTCAGGTTCATGCCATAAAGAATAAGGAAAAAAAATTAACAGCTTGTTTCTCATTTTTGTTGTAGACTGCTAAATATTGTCTAACTTGGTCCACATTGCACGTTCAACTATTGCTAAAGTTTGTCCAGTGCTCTTTATACTGCACATTTTTCAAAGCATCGTCTTTGCAGTTTCAGTTGCAATATCAACTTGTTTTTCTTGTCCTTAATTAAATAATTTTAGTGCAGTCAGAATTAAGTGTGGATGGATTGCTATGTTCTCTGGGTCTAGAGAAATACTCGATACAATTTAAGGCAGAGGAGGTACTTTTTGTTTAGTAATTTTCTTTCTGATTATCTCAGCCCTTTTTATGGTCTTATGTTATTTTCCTCCTTTTTTTTTTACTTTATTTGAAGATCGACATGGCAGCACTTATGCATATGACTGATGATGATCTCAAGGCTATGGGAATTCCAATGGTAAAATTACCGGTTAACTTTATCTAGTATTATTTCTGCAGTAATTTTCTGCAATTATCTCCATTCTTATGACAGGCAACATTGCTAGAATTACTCCTTGATCCAGTTATTACCTAATTTCATTACCGTCACACCCATACCTTATTGGTATGGTAGGTCATGACACTGCTGCGGGACCTGGGCTCACTGAAGGACATTGGCAAGTCTCCCTTGCAGATCATTCATAAGATGCAACAAGCACTAGATAGATAGCATTACAAAAGCCATATTAGAATATTGTTGGCCCTCAAGAAAATTTACATTTAACATCCAGATGCACATACCAGCCTCGTTCATATTACAATGAAAGAGATGCAGTAATCACTGATTCTGGCCAAAACTCAATTTCAGTCAAGTTGACCTCGTCCTCTCATGTTGTTGTCGCTTGCCTGGATGTTAAAAAATTAAAAACATGTTGTATAGGGTGAGATAACAGCTCAGCGATAGGAATCCAAACTCCACTTTGTATGGGGAATGCTGTATAGTGATGCAAGCGTTACATACAACCAACTTATTTCCTAGCATTATTCTTCAAACACGTGGGTAGTGTTTTACCGGCCCTAGCAAAAACTGTTAGCGAGATACAATTTGACTCTGGATACCACCCTGGTTCAAATCCATTCACTGAAGTCCCACGTATGCTAGGTCTCTAGCTCATTCACTGCCTACAACCTGGAATTACTAGCTACTACTCAACCGATATCCCCCGACACCTACTGGCTTGTTGGATTCTTCACCTGCACACGGTCCCTGGTTTCCTTTAGCTCCAACCAGAGGATCATCTACGAGTAAGCCAGACTCATCACACCACAAGAACAATAAAATTATCTCAATGTTCTCTTGTTTAGGAAATGTGATCCACAATAGTCAATTATAGACTTGATGTAGCAAGGAATGTAGTTGCCATGATTTCTCTCCATGGTTCCATTTGATTAGTATTTTTGGTAATTTATGTTTTGCCACGAGTGTATTACTATTGTAGGTAGGTTAACAACTCCATTGCTGTAACCATTTCATTGTAGCCGAGTTATACACTAGTTACCCTTAATCACATTATTAGGGTATATTAATTACTTATTAGAGCACTAATCAATGAATTAGCATCTCCAATAATGTTATTAGGTTGGATTCTTAAGAGTGTTGTAGTGTCGGCCGCTAACATATTGATTTTGAGTAGCAAATGACGTAGTAAATAAAATTCTTTATATCATTTTGGTTAAAATTGGTCGACAAATAAGCCAAAATCTGATACGTCAATCGACATGGGAAAGTGAAATGCTGGCCTGACATTTTACAAAGTCAGTTTTATACGTTAATGGGTGATTTTTTCGAAACCCTACCCGTTAACCGAATAACTTGAATAAAATCCCAACCCCCTCTCTCTCTCTCTCTCTCTCTCTCTCTCTCTCTCTCTCTTCTTCTTCTTCTTCTTACCCTTGAGCACTAACTTTTTATTTCTTCATATTCTCTTCCATCCTGAACCCTATCCTTCCAAATTCTCCACTCCAGGGCCCTCCCTCCTCCGACGACCAAGGACACTAGCCCTAATGGAGTTCATTAAAGATCATCTCACACAGTGTTTCCTTGATTAGGAAATCATTATCTGATTATACAATTTCTTATTTAGATTATTCCAACCTAATTATGCTCAACTATTCTCCTCACGTAAGTTTCATGATCATGTCTAATTAATTTTAATTACCCATTGCAAATGTAAATCTAGATTCAGAGTTTTGAAACCTCTTCATGCATGCTTTGACAAACTGTATTTGCTCCCGGTTCACCGCATCATTGCTTGACCTACTATGCTGTTTAGTTTCTTCCTTTTCTTCTCTCTCTCTCTCTCTCTCTCATTTTTTCTTATCTGCTTTTTTCCTTCTTCTTGCTCCCTTTTTCCTGCAACTCTCTTTCTTCTTCCTACGCAGTTCTTTACACTTACTATTCTTGTATCTTTCTTTTTGTTGCCATTTTTTCTTGTTCCTCTCTTTCTGTTGCCTCCTCCTCCTCCTCCAATGCTACTGCTGCTGATGCTCCTCTCTGTAGCTAGTGCTGCCCCTTCTTATTTTTTCTGCTGATGTCCTTTTTTTCCTGCTACTCTTCTTCTGCAGCTACTGCTGTTGCCGCTCCTCCTCCCCTTATTCTGCTGGCTGCTGCTGGTCCTTCTTCGCCACTATTTTTCCTCTCTCTCTCCCCTTATTGGCTTAAATCTCTTTCTTTCTCTCCTATTCTGAAACAATAGAAAAATGGTTCAGCCCTAGGAAAAGATTGGAAATATTTTTCCCTTTGCTTCTTTTTATATTGTCTTTTTTCCTTAGAGGACAGAGTCCTTTAGATCCATGTGTCACCCAGCCGTGTCAAAGGTCCATTTGCCATGACAATGTTCTCATTCCTAATAAGTAATAACATGACACTTGTTTGTGTCCTAAACAAGTCTTTGAGTAGTTTGTCACTTGTATTTCCATGTCACAAGACTCACAACCAAGTTTATTCTCTAATTCTACAAGGGCACCCTTCTCAACTTCATTGTTTACACCCCTGGACCTCTCTCTTTATGTATATATTAGATATGTATAACCTACATGTGTGCACATATACATATACACACACGCAGTATTTTGATATCTAATACATAATGAACTTTGTATATGACCTCTCAACGAGCCTTGCACTTGTGCGTTTGTGCATAACCAACAAGCTAGTTAGCATATTTATAGAACATAGATTTACGCCGATACACTGCTGTAATGTCCCAGAACCAGAATACTGGAGAGCGGGGGCATACATAGCCAGCTACGTATAATGAAATGGAATCCATTCCACTATACGGTCACGGCTGTCTAGATATATGAGGGTTTAACTACAATCCATCAGTCTCCTATGGTCAATAACAAGCCTAATTGTCTCAATCTCAATGCAAGCAGGTAAAGTTACAAGATGTAAGATCGCCAAATATACAATAATAAGGCGTCCCAAACATTACATATCCAGCTGATCATGAAGCTAGTCGTTACAAAATGTGAGGACTAGCAAGAGTTTAGTCATACATGATCAACCCTAGGATCTGTCAATCATGTTACAGCCCGTAGGCAGACAATAATAAGGTATGCAATACGAGCTAACATGTGCTCGCCGGCTAAACGTCTCAAAATGAAATTTTTACAATAGAGTGGGAGAGCAAAAATAAACCCACTCGTTGCCCTGGTTACTCCTGGTGTTCACCATCGGGCTGGAAGGTCGGTAGATCCTCTGAGGTTGCTCCGAAATCTGGCCACACAAAATCAGCTGGGTCAGATCCCAGAAAGAGCAAGTGCCACAAAGGAGGCTTCACTTAAGAACTAAAACCATCACATCAGAAAATAATATATATAAAGCAGTTAAAAGAACTTGAAGTAAAGAATAACAACAGTTATAATGGAGTACGAGGGTACCATTCAAGTAGCCAGGTCACAACCCTTAAACCAAACAAGGACCGAGGTTGTAACCCTTCACCTGAATAGAACTCCGTCTCCAAATCTTGTTGGTAAGGTAAAACATTACAAACGTGACGTGGGGTGCAATGAGACAATAAACAAAGAGAGGACTCAGAACTGCTCCGGGTGCCAGGTTACAACCCTTAAACCAAATAAGGACCGGGGTTGTAACCCTTCGTCTGAACAGAACTTAGTCCCTGATCTTTATTGTTAAAAGCGACAATCATGCGATCAAGCTTGCAATAATCGAGTACTGAAAACTATACCATACAATTGCTCCCGGCCAATCAGTGACTACGGCTTTCTACATTAGCTAACTAGGGTTATCACAACATGCAGTGAGATGTTCCTCCAGCCACAAGCCCTGCAGCTAATCCAGGTTATCCAGGTGACTTGGGTTCATTAAGCAGTACATCGTTCTTTCCATATATCAGGGAATCTTAGACTTGTGTCCTACTCGTCGGCAGGTTACAAGTCCACAATGGTGGCCGGGATAACGGGATAGCCTGTAGCTGGAAAAAATCTCTTATGACTACTGAATTATTCTAGTTATTAGCCTTAGCCATTTACAGTAGGTACCCCTGACCGTGGTACTCAGGGATCCCTGTCCTAGATATGATGCAAACACTACCGGTCCAATTGTACAAACACAATCATCCACGGTGTCCAGACCATTCAATCTTGTCATGTCATGTTCACTGTCAGGAGTGCGCCACGTCGGGCCACTATCACGTCATGTCAAAAGTGCACCACAATGGGTCACCTTCGTTTCAGGGAACAATTAATTTAGCACAAGTACACATTTAATAATTAAATATTAGAAGGGGCAAGGGCTGCGGGGGACTCATGCGGCTCAAAAATTTTCATGCGGCCAGCAGTCACTTGACCATATGCGGTTGAGCAAAATATATAAGCATGCGTACTTACTTGCATGCAAATGTATTTAATACATTTATATTAATATATATTAATATACAAAATATATTAATATACATTATATCAGTATACACTATATAATATTTTAATATATAATAAATGTATGCTTTGTATGCATTAGCATAATGCATTAATATACATGCAGCTGATTGTCCCCATGTTCCATATGCGGCTCACTTCTGACGTTTGCATGCAAGCAATGCCACAAGCATGCATTAATATAATGCAAGCAGGCCACGTGGATCCAAGGCAAGCATGCATTAATACGCATGTAAGGCCACGTGGGTTTAACATAATGCAAGCAAAGCTTGCACTAGCATGCGGCTGATGGGAACCATATGCGGCTGGTGCATTAAAAGAATGTAAAATAATAATAATAATAATAATAATAATAATAATAATAATAAATGCATTAAAGTAATGCATTGCCATGCCATATGCGGCTGGCTTTATTGTAATGTAGTAACAATGCTTTAAGTAAATGCATTTAGGAAATGCACTAAAGGATGCTTTAAATGCAAATGCATTAGGAATGCACTAAATGCATTAATGAAATGCCATGCCATGCGGCTGGCTCTCCAAGGAAGGCATTAGGAAAAGAAAAGAAAAATGTATTAGGAAATGCATTTAAGAATGCATTAAGTATGCATTAAATGCATTCTTAAGACTATGCGGCTGATCCTCCAAGGAAGGCATTAACAATGCAATTTGGAAATGCATTAACAATGCAACAAATGCATTCTTAAACAATGCATTATATTTAATGCATTAACAATGCATTAAATGCATTCTGGAGCAATGCATTATATTTAATGCATCAACAATGCATTAAATGCATTCTTATGCGGCTGACTTTTACTCAAAGCAGGCAAATGCTGCTATCCCATGCGGCTCACTAGGAATAGTAGCCATGCGGCTACTAATATTAAACCCCTTAAGTACATGCGGCTATATGCATTAAATGTAACTTTGCTTCATGTGGCTGAGTGCCAAAAATGTCCATGCGGCTCAGCAAAATTTCATAAGTCAAATTTGGACCAAACGAAATTCTCTGCAACATGGGGTCATCAACTTAGCAAAATATGCAAGTTTGATAGATTAAAAATCCTGGAAACCGAAAATACCACAAAGCTAGATCTACAAAAATTTAACCATGGAAATGAAAAATGCTAAATACTAAAGTGGGTTAGAAACACATGAGGAAGGCAATGGAACAATAAAAAAATGGACTTCCTCTATGAAGCAAGATGCACTTGCCTAAGCTCTCCCTCTCTTTCCTTCCTGGTGGTTGAAGAAGTAATGGTGGAGAAGAAGAAGTAATGAAGAGAGAGAAATGTTAGTGGGATATTTAATGAAGAGGGTGGTGGTAGGTGAGATATTTAATGAAGTGGGTGGTGGTAGGTGAGATATTTAATGAAGTGGGTGGTAGGCGGGAGTGGTTTGGTTCACATTAAAATCAAGCAAAACCGAACCATGCAAAACCGAGCCGAACCAAGTCAAGTTGGGCCGAACCAACCAAGGAGACATGCAATACGGGTCTACATACGTACACGCATTCCAAAATACGTAATACGAACTTGATAGTCTTGTTCTTGAGTATCTTCTCTCTTTGGTCCAATATGGATATGGGCCTCTCCTCATACGAAAGGTTGGTACCAACAACCAATTCCGAATGATCCAGGATGTAGCTCGGGTCCGGGGTATACCGTCGTAGTTGGGATACATGGAATACGTCATGCACCTCACTCAGAGACGGCGGAAGAGCGAGACGATAGGACACATCTCCCACACGCTCCAGAATATCGAACGGTCCTATATACCTAGGACTAAGCTTTCCCCGTACACCAAAACGAATGACGCCACGGTTAGGCGAGATCCTTAGGAATACATGGTCGCCGACAGAAAACTCAAGATGACGCCGATGAGAATCGGCCCAATGACGCTGACGATCTTGTGCAACGCGAAGATGATCTCTGACTCTCCTGACCACCTCAACTGTCTGAGCGATCATCTCTGGACCAAGCATCTGCCTCTCTCCCACATCATCCCAGGCTAGTGGGGATCTGCACTTCCTTCCATACAGTGCCTCGAACGGTGCCATCTGGATACTAGCTTGGAAACTGTTGTTGTACGAGAACTCCACCAGGTGCAGGTGATCTTCCCACGAACCACCGGAGTCGAGTGTACAAGATCTCAACATATCCTCCAGAGTCTGGATCGTGCGTTCCGACTGACCATCTGTCTGCGGGTGATATGCTGAGCTGAACTGGAGGCGAGTTCCCAAACTCTCTTGCAAGCTACGCCAAAAGTGCGACGTAAATCTTGAATCTCGGTCCGAGGTGATACTGACTGGTACACCGTGGAATCTGACAATCTGCCAGAGATACATCTCTGCTAGCTGAGCTGTCGACTGACCCACTCTGAACGGGAGAAAGTGAGCCACCTTTGTGAGCCTGTCAACTATAACCCAAATAGCATCTCTACCAGCTGGGGATCTAGGTAATCCAGTCACGAAATCCATGGTTATATGCTCCCACTTCCATTCTGGAATTGGCAAGGGCTGAAGAAGTCCAGCTGGCCTCTGATGTTCAGCCTTGACTTGTTGGCAAACCAAACACCGAGAGACAAACCGAGCTACCTCCCTCTTCATGCCATTCCACCAAAAGTGCTGACGGATATCACGGTACATCTTCGTGCTACCGGGATGAATCGAATACTGAGAACTGTGAGCTTCCGCCATCACCTCCTGTCTAATATCTCCACTGGGTACACAAAGACGCTTACCATGTCGAAGTGTACCATCTTCATGAATGCATAATTCTGGTCGTCGTCCTGCTTCACATTCTGCTCTAAGCCGCTGAAGCTTAGAATCGGAGGACTGGACTATTTTGATCCTCTCAACTATACTGGAATGTACTTGCATGCTGGCCATCAATGCCACATTGGTAGTAAGGACAACTTCTATACCCATTTTCTGAAGATCTGCTAACAACTCTGGTTGCGCTGTCAGAAAATAAACTCCGGCACTCCTGCTCAATGCATCTACAACAACGTTGGCCTTTCCAGGATGATACTGCAAGTTGACATCATAATCCACAAGCAGCTCTAGCCATCTTCTCTGACGCATGTTAAGGTCCTTCTGGGTGAAAACATACTTCAGGCTCTTGTGGTCGGTGAAAATTTCTATCCTATCTCCATACAAGTAGTGTCTCCAAAGCTTGAGTGCAAATACTACTGCTGCCAGTTCCAAGTCGTGGGTCGGGTAATTCCTCTCATGATCACGAAGTTGACGTGACGCATAAGCTATTATCTTCCCATGCTGCATCAAAACACATCCTAGTCCTCTGCCTAAAGCATCACAGTACACTGAAAATCCTCCGGTCCCATCTGGAAGTGTGAGAATGGGTGTCGTCATCAAACTTCGCTTCAGCTTCTCAAAAGATTCCTGACATCCTGCTGTCCAAGCAAACCGCACATCCTTGCGGGTCAACTGCGTCAATGGCGCTGATATCCGAGCAAAGTCCGAAACAAATCTCCGGTAATAGCCGGCTAATCCAAGAAAACTGCGAACTTCTGCAACTGTGCGGGGCACTGGCCAGGTTTTGATAGCCACTATCTTTTGGGGATCCACTTCCACTCCACCCCTGGTGATGATATGACCCAAGTATGAAATGCGATCGAGCTAGAACTCGCATTTACTAAACTTGGCATACAACTGGTGCTCTCGGAGAATCTGGAGGACAACTCTGAGATGCTGCTCATGCTCTGCTTCACTCTTGCTGTAGACCAGGATATCGTCTATGAACACGATCAAGAACTGATCCAAATAAGGCATGAAGATACGATTTATGAGGTCCATGAATACTGCCGGCGCATTGGTCGCTCTAAAGGGACAAGGAACTCCCAATGCCTATATCTAGATCGGAAGGCTGTCTTCGGGATGTCCTGCTCTCTGACTCTGATCTGGTGGTACCCTGACCGCAAATCAATCTTCGAGAATACTGGCGCTTCTCTGAGTTGATCAAACAAGTCATCTATCCTGGGGAGAGGATATCTGTTCTTGATTGTCACTGAGTTCAAGGTACGATAGTTAACACATAATCTGGACGTACCATCCTTCTTTTTCACAAGAAGCATCGGGGCTCCCCAAGGCGATCCACTGGCACGAATGAATCCCTTGGTCCGGAGTTCTTCAATCATCTTGTACAATATCTCCAATTCTGACGGCGCCATCCTGTAGACTCTCTCAAACACTGGTGTTGTCCCGGGGATCAAGTCGATAGTAAACTCGATCTCTCGCTCTGGCGGCATTCTTGGAAGCTCTTCCGGAAAAACATCTGGAAATTCCTCGACTATCCGGGGTAACTGCACTGCTGCTACGGCCATCCGCAATACTGGAGGAGAAGGTTCAACTTCGCCTCGAGAAAAGGAAAACTCCGACTCGCCTGGAATGCTAAAAACAACTCTGCCAATATGGCAGTCTATTCTAGCATACTGGTCTCTCAACCAATCCATCCCTAAGACCACATCATAATCGGCCATCGGGAATTCTATCAGCCTAGCGGGAAACTCTCTACCGCTAACCACGATTCGACACGAGGAAAATACTCTATCTACTCCCACAAGACCATTACCAGTAAGTATATTGAGCCTTACTGATAGTGACTCGGGCTCCAGTCCTATCCGTGTCGCGAATCGTGCAGACATAAATCAATGCGATGCACCAGAGTCAAATAACACTGAAGCGGGAAAGGTGTTGACGAGAATAGTACCTGCCACTACCTCACCTGGTGCCACTCCTTCTCCCATGGTCAAAGCCAGCACTTGACCATGTCCTCTGGGTGCCGACCCTCTCTGCTGGAATCCTCTCTGCCTATTTTGAACTTGCGTCTGGGCAAACTGCTGAGGCCTTTGCTGATGAAAAGCCTGGGTCTGCGTCGGCAACGGCCTCGGGGATGGAAACTACTGCTGGACTGGTACTGGGGCTGGTCCCCTAACTGATGAACTGGTCCTGGCTGGTGATGAGTCAGTCCTGAACGGGCAGGATCCCACCTTGTGGTCTGGCGCTCCACAAAGCAAACACAATCCTCGAGCCTTGCGACACTCTGAAACAACATGTCCAGGCTTCCCACAATAAGAGCAGCCCATGGGGGAAGACTGCTTCTGCTTCTGCTGCTGAGGATACGTCGGGGTTGAATGCTGAACCGACGTAACTGAAGCTGCCCTTCTCGGAGCTCCAATGGTCAAAGCCCTAGCTGTCGGGGCTGGGGTTGACGACTGATTCATCTGGCCGTGAGATCGCGACCTCCGGTCCTGTCCACAATCCTCTGGGAGGTATACTCATGCCTCCTAGCTGCCCTCAATACCGCATCGAAAGTCTGATGCTCAAACTGCTCCACCGCCAGCAAAATCTCCAGGTGGAGTCCCTGTTCAAATCGCTGGGCTCTATCGAACTCGGTCGCCACTAAGGTGGGAGCAAACCGACTAAGCCTGGAAAACTCGGCCGCATACCCATCGACCGTCCTGCCCATCTGCTTCAAATTGGTGAACTTGGTCTGTAGATCGTACCGAGCCACCGCATCGAAGTACTTGGTCCGGAACCTCTCTCGGAATACTGCCCAGGCAATAGGCGCCACTAGTCCAACGGCTTGAGCCGCCCACCAGCTGCGGGCTAGATCCAATAACTGCAGGCGCACTACGGCCACCTTCTCATCTTCCGGGGTCTTCGCTGCTTCTAATATCACCTCTATGTCCTGAAGCCACGCATCGGCAGCGATAGCATCTTCGCTGCCATCGAAGAATGGAGGGTTCAGGTGCTTGAAACTGTTCGCTGCACTGTTCCCATGATGTCCATCTCTGCCCAGAGCATCTGCCACTGCCTGATGCAAGGCATCTCCTCGACGATCCTGCGATGCAAACAACTCCCTGATAAGTCCCACTAAGGCTCCATCATCCTGCCTGCGGGCTGGGCTGTGTAATGACCATTGTTCGTATTACGTATTTTGGAATACGTGTACGTATGTAGACCCGTATTGCATGTCTCCTTGGTTGGTTCGGCCCAACTTGACTTGGTTCGGCTCGGTTTTGCACGGTTCGGTTTTGCTTGATTTTAATGTGAACCAAACCACTTCCGCCTACCACCCTCTTCATTAAATATCCCACCTACCACCACCCTCTTCATTAAATATCCCACTAACGTTTCTCTCTCTTCATTACTTCTTCTTCTCCACCATTACTTCTTCAACCACCAGGAAGGAAAGAGAGAGGGAGAGCTTAGGCAAGTGCATCTTGCTTCATGGAGGAAGTCCATTTTTTTATTGTTCCATTGCCTTCCTCATGTGTTTCTAACCCACTTTAGTATTTAGCATTTTTCATTTCCATGGTTAAATTTTTGTAGATCTAGCTTTGTGGTATTTTCGATTTCCAGGATTTTTGATCTATCAAACTTGCATATTTTGCTAAGTTGATGACCCCATGTTGCAGAGAATTTCGTTTGGTCCAAATTTGACTTATGGAATTTTGCTGAGCCGCATGGACATTTTTGGCACTCAGCCGTATGAAGCAAAGTTACATTTAATGCATATAGCCGCATGTACTTTAGGGGTTTAATATTAGTAGCCGCATGGCTACTATTCCTAATGAGCCGCATGGGATAGCAGCATTTGCCTGCTTTTAGTAAAAGCCAGCCGCATAAGAATGCATTTAATGCATTGTTGATGCATTAAATATAATGCATTGCTCCAGAATGCATTTAATGCATTGTTAATGCATTAAATATAATGCATTGTTTAAGAATGCATTTGTTGCATTGTTAATGCATTTCCAAATTGCATTGTTAATGCCTTCCTTGGAGGATCAGCCACATAGCCTTAAGAATGCATTTAATGCATACTTAATGCATTCTTAAATGCATTTCCTAATGCATTTTTTTTTTTCTTTTCCTAATGCCTTCCTTGGAGAGCCAGCCGCATGGCATGACATTTCATTAATGCATTTAGTGCATTCCTGATGCATTTGCATTTAAAGCATCCTTTAGTTTCCTAAATGCATTTACTTAAAGCATTGTTACTACATTACAATAAAGCCAGCCGCATATGGCATGGCAATGCATTACTTTAATGCATTTATTATTATTATTATTATTATTATTATTTTACATTCTTTTAATGCACCAGCCGCATATGGTTCCCATCAGCCGCATGCTAGTGCAAGCTTTGCTTGCATTATGTTAAACCCACGTGGCCTTGCAAGCGTATTAATGCATGCTTGCCTTGGATCCACGTGGCTTGCTTGCATTATATTAATGCATGCTTGTGGCATTGCTTGCATGCAAACGCCAGAAGTGAGCCGCATATGGAACATGGGGACAATCAGCTGCATGTATATTAATGCATTATGCTAATGCATACAAAGCATATATTTATTATATATTAAAATATTATATAGTGTATATTGATATAATGCATATTAATATATTTTGTATATTAATATATATTAATATAAATGTATTAAATACATTTGCATGCAAGTATGCATGCTTATATATTTTGCTCAACCGCATATGGCCAAGTGACTGCTGGCCGCATGGAAATTTTTGAGCCGCATGAGTCCCCCACAGCCCTTGTCCCTTCTAATATTTAATTATTAAATGTGTACTTGTGCTAAATTAATTGTTCCCTGAAACGAAGGTGACCCATTGTGGTGCACTTTTGACATGACGTGATAGTGGCCCGACGTGGCGCACTCCTGACAGTGAACATGACATGACAAGATTGAATGGTCTGGACACCGTGGATGATTGTGTTTGTACAATTGGATCGGTAGTGTTTGCATCATGTCTAGGCGTTACATGGTTTAAGTGTTTGCATCATGTCTAGCCTTAGCCATTTACAGTAGGTACCCCTGACCGTGGTACTCAGGGATACCTGTCCTAGACATGATGCAAACACTACCGGTCCAATTGTACAAACACAATCATCCACGGTGTCCAGACCATTCAATCTTGTCATGTCATGTTCACTGTCAGGAGTGTGCCACGTCGGGCCACTATCACGTCATGTCAAAAGTGCACCACAACGGGTCACCTTCGTTTCAGGGAACAATTAATTTAGCACAAGTACACATTTAATAATTAAATATTAGAAGAGGCAATGGCTGTGGGGGACTCATGCGGCTCAAAAATTTCCATGCGGCCAGCAGTCACTTGGCCATATGCAGTTGAGCAAAATATATAAGCATGCGTACTTACTTGCATGCAAATGTATTTAATAAATTTATATTAATATATATTAATATACAAAATATATTAATATACATTATATCAATATACACTTTATAATATTTTAATATATAATAAATGTATGCTTTGTATGCATTAGCATAATGCATTAATATACATGCAGCTGATTGTTCCCATGTTCCATATGCGGCTCACTTCTGGTGTTTGCATGCAAGCAATGCCACAAGCATGCATTAATATAATGCAAGCAAGCCACGTGGATCCAAGGCAAGCATGCATTAATACGCATGCAAGGCCACGTGGGTTTAACATAATGCAAACAAAGCTTGCACTAGCATGCGGCTGATGGGAACCATATGCGGCTGGTGCATTAAAAGAATGTAAAAAAATAAAATAAAAATAAAAAAAGCATTAAAGTAATGATATACGGCTGGCTTTATTGTAATGTAGTAACAATGTTTTAAGTAAATGCATTTAGGAAATGCACTAAAGGATGCTTTAAATGCAAATGCATTAGGAATGCACTAAATGCATTAATGAAATGCCATGCCATGCCATGCGGATGGCTCTCCAAGGAAGGCATTAGGAAAAGAAAAGAAAAATGCACTAGGAAATGCATTTAAGAATGCATTAAGTATGCATTAAATGCATTCTTAAGGCTATGCGGCTGATCCTCCAAGGAAGGCATTAACAATGCAATTTGGAAATGCATTAACAATGCAACAAATGCATTCTTAAACAATGCATTATATTTAATGCATTAACAATGCATTAAATGCATTCTGGAGCAATGCATTATATTTAATGCATCAACAATGCATTAAATGCATTCTTATGCGGCTGGCTTTTACTAAAAGCAGGCAAATGCTGCTATCCCATGCGGCTCACTAGGAATAGTAGCCATGCGGCTACTAATATTAAACCCCTTAAGTACATGCGGCTATATGCATTAAATGTAACTTTGCTTCATGCGGCTGAGTGCCAAAAATGTCCATGCGGCTCAGCAAAATTCCATAAGTCAAATTTGGACCAAACGAAATTCTCTGCAACATGGGGTCATCAACTTAGCAAAATATGCAAGTTTGGTAGATCAAAAATCCTGGAAACCGAAAATACCACAAAGCTAGATCTACAAAAATTTAACCATGGAAATGAAAAGTGCTAAATACGAAAGTGGGTTAGAAACACATGAGGAAGGCAATGGAACAATAAAAAAATAGACTTCCTCCATGAAGCAAGATGCACTTGCCTAAGCTCTCTCTCTCTTTCCTTCTTGGTGGTTGAAGAAGTAATAGTGGAGAAGAAGAAGTAATGAAGAGAGAGAAATGTTAGTGGGATATTTAATGAAGAGGGTGGTGGTAGGTGGGATATTTAATGAAGAGGGTGGTAGGCGGGAGTGGTTTGGTTCACATTAAAATCAAGCAAAATCGAACCATGCAAAACCGAGCCGAACCAAGTCAAGTTGGACCGAACCAACCAAGGAGACATGCAATACGGATCTACATACGTACACGTATTCCAAAATACGTAATACGAACAATGGTCATTACAACTGCTGAGTTCTCTAAGTAATAATCCAGAATTGTACTAAATACTTTGAGAGAACAACTTTAGGCTAAAAGTTTGTGGTATTGTAATGGTAATGATGTCAAGATTCAAGCCTTCATGAATCAAAAGGAGCTTTTACTATGTAGGATATGCTGCTCATCTGATCTTTTCTATCAAGGGAAAAGAAAGTTTTGCAAAACTTCACCTCCTTCACCAACAACACCATCACCTGTCCTCCTTTTTCACCAACACCTCAACCGCCTCATTCTGGTCTTCCACCAACACGCCAACCACGACCTCCTCTCGAGTCTAGACCAACACTCTCCTCCTCTCTACTGCCACCACATTATCTTCTCCACCTAAACTGAGCCTTGTGTACTGCTATGTATTTAGCTGCATATAATATACATACTCAGCAGCCAATTTTGAATTCCATACGCCTTATTAAGGTTTTTTCATTTCTCTTTCTTGGGCTCATATGTGTGGCGTCCACCCTGCACATGCATCATTTGTGCCTTGGGATTTCTGTACTCTCTGAGGGATTAGTCTTTAAGTGATGCCTTCTCAATTAGGAGGTTTGCTCCTTAGCTTATTCCATTAAGATGAGAAATAGAGGGTGATTATCGACTGTAAAATGTGCGTAATATTGTGCCTATGTTCTTTTGTGACGCATACCATTTTGGGTGGCAGGAGTAGAATTAGACCATGTCCATTACATGCTTAGGATCCGTGCTCTAACTATTTTCCCTCATTCTTTGGTTGCAGGGGCCAAGGAAAAAGATACTTACGGCCTTGGATTCCGGAGCATGATGCAGGGTTGGAGTGCTCAAAGATGGAGCTTTTTTTTAACCCTTTTGATAGATTAAATCTGTCTCTGGACCTGTTTGCTGCGGTTTCCAACTCTTGGTGGTAGTGTAGATTGACTTCTGACCTACAAGATTGGATCTGTCAGGAAAAACGTGTGTGTAGAAACCAGAAGATAGCGAGCAACTTGAGAAGAGAGCGTGGAATTTGTATGGCAGGATGTTCTGATTTCCAACATCTCATATGATTCATTATTAGAGCTATAGAGTTATTAGTATGTTTATGTGGTAGAGCCCTTTTGATTTCTCTGTATCATTTGAATTCAAATTTCAATTCAATGAGGCATGTCATGCAAATCAGTGATGGCATCCCTTTGTTATGTCGAAGGGCTATGGTGACAAAGTCAACAGTGGTGTGAATCTCTCCAGCCTTTTATTATTATCACCAAACAAATGGTTCTGAATTTTCTCCACATGAACAACTTAGGAGCTGTTATACAGGTCCGTTGTTTGGATTGAAGTAAATGACATGTATGGTTGCTATAACATGAAAAGAAGAGAATACTTGAAAATGATGTAAATTGTGTTATAAATGTTGTCGTAAGAAGTGTTGCACTTATTTTGGTCATAGCAAATGTTGGTACTTAAAAAAATGATGCAACATTTGTTACAATAGTGTACCATTTACATCAAACTAAATATTAGAATTGATGGAAATAGTACAACAAATATTGCATTATTTTTATTTACAACCAATCAAAAACTCCTTTGTGTACAAAAACTAAGTGTCGGGCAAGCTCATTATGTCTAGTAGCAGATGTTTCTGCCAGATTGCCAAGTAATTTTGATTAAAAAAAGAAAAAGAAAAAGAAAAGATTGCTAAATAATGACAATATAGAAGGTGGATTGTGAGATATTATTAGGTGATCCTCAAGATGTTATATGGGCTGGGTGGCCCAAAGTTCATCTTGGCACTGGTCTGGTCAAAATTTTGGGCAATTGACCCACGATAGGTTAATGGTCCAGCTTGGCCCAACCCGTGTTCCCTCGGCCCTTGTAAACCTTAACGGATTCGAGTCAAATTTTTCCTCGAAAAATCCCTATAAATAGGGATTAATTTATCTAAATTTATCGCAATAAATATTTTTAGTCAAGATTTATTCAATGAATTAACTTTTTTTCATTGCCATGGAAAATGAACTACCACAACAACAACAACCGAAAGGTCCACAACCTCAACCTGCACAACCTTAGGGGGTACAAGACAAAAAGGAAGAGGTGCCTTCTTCTTCATTGCCATTTTCTAACACCCTTGATCGATACCATAAGCTCAAGGTGGTCTTCAAGATGTCAATTGACACCATCCTGCCTTGGATCGAGCACTGAAGTGAGACGACAAGTCCTCATGCTGTCTGTCGTAGAAATTACCAATCAAGTGTTGGGATTGGTCACGCCTCACAATGCGCTCCGATACCGTGACTAAAACGTGATCGCTTAGGCCAACCACCTAAGATAACCAACCATCGTCCACCGAACGCTGAAAGTAATATTGAACTCAGGTAAAATTACAAGATTGACAAAAAGTAATATTGAACTCTTTGTCTTAATACGTTCAACCTCTCACAACTCTCAAGAACAAAAGACAGAGATTACAACTTGAAGTCACTCACCCTACCGTAGCAATCTCCTTAAACGAAGGCGACGACCTCTTTCTTCAGTCTTGGATGACTAGCCATAAAAGCAAAGTACGGACTTTCTTTCAGATCTTTTGTGTATAAGCACCCTACACATTGTGCTATAGGAAACTCTAAAATAGAAAAACCGACTACTAAAACAAGAGACCCTATCTTAGGTAATAGAAAATCCTAAAATAGTCCTAATTATTTACGTCGAAATCTAATTAAATCGAATATTTAATGCAGATTTTTAATCGTATTAAATCAAATATTTGATCAAATTTGGATTCTATAAATATGCTGTTATCAAATTGAGACTTGACCCAACATCTAGTTCTGAATGAAAAGGACGAATGAATGAATAGAAGAGGTGACGAGGTCTCCAGCAACCTATACCACTTTTTCTCCAGCTAGCTCGCTAGGTTGAACAAATTTATGAACAAATAGTCGGCTCAGGCCTTTAGCTCGTTCACCTGTCCTCGACCGCTGACGTCAAGGTTAATAAAGTAAGTAATGACACATCAATTCCCTAATTGTCTGGTATCACATAGAGCGGAAGGGATTCAAGTAACCTTTGCATAACCAGTCACCAGCCAAAATTCATTCCTAGTATTTCGAAAACTGAACAAATCCATTACGTCCGAGCTCTCTAGTCTAGTGGTATTAGAACGGACATCCGGAGGGGCCGACAAGGTTCGAGTCCTCCAATTGTGTGTACGTGGGATTTAAAAAAAAAAAAAAACAAATCCATTACGAAATTTTGAAAATTTTAAAGACCTTTCTGTCGACACTCGAAAGGAAATATCACCAAAAGAAACTCTCCAAGCTCAAGGATACGAAGATAGGCCTAAAAATGAGTAAACTTGGGAATAAAGAGATGCAAGTCGGGTAGTCTAGAAACCCAAATTCGCGACGTGGATATGTTACCCAAATTCGCGACGTGGATATGTTTGGATATGTTTTTGAAATTTGGTTATTAAAACAGTTTTCTAAAAATAACTTTCTGAATATAGAAATTTTGACTTTGAGTTTGGTTACTTTCATCTGAAAAATGGTTTTAGGAAATAAAAGTTAAAAACTTTGTTTGGTAAAAAAATATTTAAAAAATTGTTTAATAAAATTGTATAAAATAATTTTGAATTTGGTGTTTCCATTTTTTGTGTCCATATCTGACCCCGTCCACCACCGTGTCCATCGAATGTGTTGTGTCCATAGAACTGCAAACAAGTAGTCAGAGTGAACAAAAGTACAGAATCGACCGGTCGATCGCTGGCGTCGTAGGAGCGGACGAGGTTGAAGATCGATTTGGCTTAGGCGGTCGGCGAAGACAACCGTTCAATGTTCTGGCGTCAAAAAAAGTCAAGCTCGGGAGGCCGATTTCGAGTTCGTAGCGGCCATCGGTGAGGAGAACACTCGAGCTTGTAGCGACTGTCGGTGAGGAAGCTACAAACCCACCGCTTCACTCTCGAGCTCCAGCGATGGTTTGAAGCCCCCCTCCTCTCGTCGTTGAGTCGGGCAGCACAGCGGCCGGCGCGGACGCCAACGACGTGGCTCAAGATGCTATCGACGTTGTCGGAGTGCTCGACGTAGAAGTCGTGGAGGAAGGTTTTAAGGTACGTAGTTGGAGAGGGATAAGGAGGTGGATGAAGGGGAGACGGAGGAGAGGGAAGGGTCACATCTGGAAAAAAGAAAGAAAAAACCCTTGTAAACGAGGAGAAGAGAAGAAAATTTATTCGCTGGAAATAGTGCAAACTTTTTTGGAAGGGTTTTCTAAGGGCACCACACATATTACTAGGGGCTATCCCAAAAAATTTGGAAAAAAACTACAAGTTTGCCATCAAAATTGTTTACTTGGGGCTAGCCCAAAGAATGATATAAATACCAACTTCATTTTATTTCACAACTCTTCTTCTCCCCCTCTACTCTTTTCTTCTCCTCAAAATTTCTAGGTCATAAAATTGTAAACCCTAACCCAAATTTTCTCCAACCAAGCCATTGTGAAGATTTTGGGTGCAAATTTTAGTTATAGTGTCATCGACTTTTTCTGTTAATGGGTATGTCATCTAATTAATATATTTGTAGACTTTCCAACAATAATTTCACAAATAAATTATGATTTATATGTGTTTAATTTAGAAAAAAGTAACATGGAAGAACCCGGGTCATCGAATGTAGTAGACTCTCGTCCCGCTATGTCCGAAGAACACATTTTTTGCTTCGGATGCACTCTTGGTAAGTAAATTTTAACATTCATGTCGGGTGAAATTCGGGGTTGTGACACACAGGACTGCCACTACTCTGGCAGTCCACCTCGAAATACAGGACTGCCAAAATCGCGGCAGTCCTTTAGGCCAGAAGGACTGCCAGAGTGGTGGCAGTCCTGATTATTGCAAGGACTACCTTTCCCTCTGCAGTCCTACATTTTGGCAGCAGTTTGCACATTTTTGGTGTTGTGTTATTTAGTTTTATTAACTTTAAGTTATATTGTAGGACTTATCATCTTCCGGTATCGAGGTAGCTGCTCTAATTGGCGTCGATGTAGGCCATTTATTCTGGACCGATATATGGTTTGTATCAAGCGAAGGTGCGCTAAATTGGTGCCGAGAAGTTGGACGGGCAAACAACATAGTTCTTATGATATCTAGATCGGCCCGAAATCATCCGGGACAACAAACTACGGCGGTTTCATGTGAACGAGGTGGTGTGTTCAGAAGCCATAAGAAAGATAAAGTTATCCAAAGTAAAGTTTCAAAAAGAAATGTTGGAACGAGAAAATGTGGTTGTCTATTCAAAATCTATATTAGAAACGATGAAGAAGCGAAGTGGACAGTCCAAGTCAAGAATGGAATCCACAACCACGAGATTGCCGAAACACTATTGGGTCATCCGTATGTCGGACGGTTGAACAATACGGAGAAGAAGATAGTCGAAGACTTGTCCACTTCCGGAGTTGCACCGAGACAAATATATTCCGTCATACGACATGAAGATGAGAAGAACAAGTCTACAATGAAGTCAATATACAACGTCCTATCTTCTTCTAACGCCATTCGGTCGAAATCGAGAATGGCGATGCAAGAAGTGCTGAAGTTGCTTGGAGATAATCATTATGTTGAGCACCATAGAAGACATCCCCAGAGCAATGAAGTCATTTCAATCTTTTGGGCTCATCCCGATTGCACACATTTGGCTCGGTCTTTCGCCGACGTGTTAGTTATTGATTGCACGTACAAGACCAAAAGTTCAAGATGCCTCTCTTTCATGTTGTCGGCTTCACCTCTACATGGAAAACATTTCCAGTTGCTTTTTGCTTCATGAAGAGTGAGAAACTTGAATACTACACATGGGCGTTGGAGAAACTGAAAACACTTTACACCGGTCATAGAGAGCCCTCTGTTTTTGTTACCGACAGAGAGTATGCTCTAATTAATGCTATTCGGATTGTGTTTCCTCAAGCGGATACATTGCTATGCACTTTTCATGTAAATCGTAATATACAATCCCAATGTAAGTTGAAGTTTGGGAAAGTGGATGGTAAACTTGACATGCAAGTTTTTGACGAATGCAACCATGACTGGAATTGTGTATGGCGAGCTAGTACGATAGACAGTTACGACGCCGCATGGTACTTGTTCAAGGAGAAGTGAGAGGAGAGTGAGCCGGCATACATTTCTTACATCAAAGAGACATGGCTTGAACCACACAAAGAATAATTCGTCTTAGCATGGACGAATGTGGTGAAACATTACGGTACGACAACTACCAACCGTGTCGAAGGAGCACACTCAGTATTAAAGAGGCATTTAAAGTCATCCAAAGGCAACTTTGTTTCGGTTTGGAAAGCGATGCATCTATCAATAGATCGGACGGTGAACGAAATTAAGGCATCATTTGAGATGAGCTTAAATATTGTCAAGCATGAACATAGAAAGGAAGTCCTCTTGGATTCTTTAATGCGTGTCCTTTTTCACAAGGCGTTGGCATTGATATTTGAAGAGATTGATAGGTCAAAGTTTGTCGGCTTTGATCCTCAGGTTTGCGGGTGTGTACATCGACATACACTGGGCCTCCCTTGTGCCCATGAGATTAATGAATATCGTCGTCAGTCCATTCCTATTCCAGTAGTTGCTGTCGATGAACGTTGGAGGTAGTTGTCTATAATGCCCGTGGTGAAGACAGACGATGATTTCTTCTCTTTGTCACAAGTGAAAGTTCTCCACGTACGGTGGTGTGCCTCAGTAGGAGCATAGCGGGAGTGCATTGAGGTTAAAATCCAAGAAATTGTATGTACGGTGACTACTAAAATGCATGAGCCGTCCGTTGTTTCCAGTGGCCTGGCAGTCCTGATCAAAACTCATTCACAATGAGTTTTGATCAGGACTGCCAGACCACTGGCAGTCCTTATTCACATTAGGACTGCCAGTGGTCTGGCAGTCCTGATCAAAACTCACTGTGAGTGAGTTTTGATCAGGACTGCCAGATCACTGGCAGTCCTTATTCGACAGTGTCCACAAACATCCATGACATAACATCCAAATTCGACAGTGTCGTCGACACAAATACAAACATCTAAAATACATCAAAAAGACAAAACATAATGTATCCAACAAGTTAAACATCAAAATTTAAACATCCATGTATCCAAAATACAATTTTCATAATACAAAACATAATCTAGCTGTTATCATGGCGGACCTTCGTACGCGCCTCCCGATTTTGCATGAAAGAAAATTCGACAGTGTCGTCGATGTGCTCCAACTGGTTCACGATATTGACACATTCCTCGTTCTGGCAGCCCGATCGGAGGGATTTCGCCAAAGCCTTCACCCGAGTAGCCTGTAAATGACAAAACGTCAATTAAGTCTACAAATTTGAAAATATTTACAAACTATAATTTATAAACTTACCATCTTGACCAATGAAGCATACAAGACATTTTTGGAAGGCAGAGGTCCTATAGCTCCAACGGCAATGGGCCCTGGATTGATAGGGTTCAACAACTTAGGATGTCCGACTGCCAAGTAGTACGACATGTACTCGTCGCTGCAGTCGTGCATCTCCTCTACCGGTTGTCGAAGTTCTTCCCCAAGCAAATGTCGTTGCCACTCAGAGTAGTAGTCGGTCACCCAGTTGAAATAGGGCGGCTTGTAGTTCAAAGGTTGGGTCCCGCACGGAGGCTCCAATAACCTTAATGTGCGCTGCGACATAGTTTGTACGAGGCCAAACTGACGAAGTACTCTATCAGGCATGTACGGCTCCGTAATATCCTAGCATGTGATCATACCATGAAATAGAGATACTGGTTGCAGATGGCGATTTAACTGCCGAAAATCCCGGTATGGGTGCCAAACTATCTGTAGGACAAATGATAAAAGAAAATAGTCAACAAATAAACATACCAAGAAAATAGCCTACGCTATCTACGCGCTATCTACTAACCTCTTCTGGCACCAAATTATCCAGAGCATCATGAATGGAAACCATCGTTTCATGATTTTTAGTTTCCAGCTGAGTTGGCTTCCATCAACACACTCTAGGAAGGTGCTCCTCATAGCGTGGGTTCAGCTCACCCCGCTTGAGCATCGGAAAGTGCTCGTATATCCTTGCCTATACAATTTGTAAATGAATAGTCATTAAATTAACAATAAAATCTAGCTAGTATATTAGTTTAAAAGGTTAAAAAAATTCTTACATGGAGTAGAGTCTGGCATTCCGTCATGGTCTTGGTTCCGACACGGGATGCTATACCAAGCTCGCGGTAAAGATTAGCAAGTATATCGCTGCCCCAGGATATGGCTCCTACGTCGTCTATAACAGATAGGTTCACAAGATACCTAGCATGTATAGAGGTTCCCGACTTGTCTGGAATGACGACCGATCCAAGTATGAAGAGCATGTATGCCCGGGCTACCCTCTCAACGGTTTCATCATCCGCCTCATGCGGGCCTTTAAAATTCTCCACCAACCATGACAGAGGAATTTTGTAGGACTTCTTAAAGCCCGGCAGGGTTGTAAAGGTAGTGGCCTCAACCCCAAGGTTATCTTCTACAAATTTAACTATACTCTCGTACCACTCGAGATCTTTCTCAGTACATAAATATTCTTTTGTCATGACCCGCCCCTCCACCGGCAACTCCAGTATCTGATAGACGTCGTTCAGGGTAATGGTCAACTCTCCGGCTGGGAGATGAAATGTGTTGGTCTCCGGATGCAATCTCTCCACAAAGGCCGATATGAGAGCACTGTCCTGCGTCTTGTAGGCATATTTAGCCAAATTATGTAAACTGGTAGGAAAACTTTTGCTCTAGACGTCCTGGGGTAAATGGTTAAAACACCAGGCAACGCACTTCCTCCCGTGGCTCACGGCCCTAAGAATACGACAGCTCCGCTGTATGTCAGACAACAGAATAAAAATAGGATTATATATATATATATATATATATATATATATATATATATATATATATATATATATATATAAACGGAAACTTACAAACATAATGTACATACCGGGTTCTTCCATATTTCATAAGCAATGTGGTTGTCGAACGACAACAACATTGAGCAACCCGGCGGACGGACAGGCTTCTCAGAAGGATCGACATCGGGCGAACGAACATGATCGTCAGAAGGACCGGCACTGGGCGTACGGGCAGGTCCCTGAGATTGACCAGAACCACCTCGTGCTAGAATTTGGCTGATAGGTACGTCGTCGTCATCATCGGAAGAAGACAGAGGACTAGGAGTAGCTCGTTGCTTCGAACGAGTATGGGGGTGTCGTTGTTCTCGTTGTCGCTGCGGTTCAGAAATTCTTATTGGTCTCTCAAGAGGATGAGGCCCCTCAATACGTTCCCTGCGCAAGGATGCGGTGGAGGATCGCTTTCTTTTGGGAGCGGCCACAGGACTGCAGGACAACATAGGGTTAGTTTTATAGGGTTAGTATTAATAAATAATGGATGTAAATGAAAATAGACGATTTTCCTTAAGGACTGCCATGTTACTGGCAGTCCATCATTCTTTCAGGACTGCAAAAGAGATGGCAGTCCTGTTTTATAAAAGGACTGCCAGACTTCCTGCAGTCCTGTTTTATAATAGGACTGCCTGGAACATGGCAGTCCACTTTGGCAGTAGGACTGCCCGTTCTTCGGCAGTCCTCAGAGATTATGCCCACGAGCAGCAGCCGAACGGCCATTTCGTGTTCTAGGGTTAGGTTTAAACGAAAAAATAGAGATTTTCTGAGTTCGAAAAGTACTTTCACAAACAAAAAAATTGTTCTAACCTAATTTATCATAACATTTAAGAGATTTTGAAGAAGATTCTT
Organism: Iris pallida; assembly: GCA_029216955.1. Classification (NCBI taxonomy): domain Eukaryota; kingdom Viridiplantae; phylum Streptophyta; class Magnoliopsida; order Asparagales; family Iridaceae; genus Iris; species Iris pallida. The sequence continues at coordinate 22,179,394 of JANAVB010021798.1, forward strand.
TGAATTGTAAAATAAAATATACAATAATTAGGAAAAACATACCTAGCCTGTGATGAGGGTTTCATCTTTGGTGCCATTGATGAGATTTGAAGAAATGTAGAAGAAAACTAGGGTTAGGAGTTTGGATTGGAGTTGTGGAGAATGAGAGTAGGACTTTGGAGTTTTTGAAGAGAGAGAAATGTTTTAAGGATATGAAATGAAAGAGAGAGTTTGGGGGGGTGGGATAGCCCCAAGTAATTTTTGGGCTATCCTCAGTAAAAGTTCCTCAAACTTGGACTGTACCCAGTAAAAGTTCCTCAAACTTGGGCTGTCCCCTAGTAAATGATAGCCTCAAGTAAAATGGGGTGTGTCCTTAGAAAAACCCTTTTGGAAAGGAGGTTTTGTTTACTCCTGGAAAACGAACTTCGATTTTCTCAAAAAAAAAAAAAAATTCCAAGCGGAGGCAGCCAAACACACTTTCAATTGGTTTTCAGTTTCAACTTAGAAAATTTGATAAATAAAGCGGATCCAAACGGACCCTTAACCTTAGCGAACAAAACTAGTAAAAATAGTTTGAAAGACTTTGAACACTATAAAACGTAAACATTGTAAAATGATTTAATTCTAAAATATAATGGTGCAACTACATTCAACTTGATGTGTTTCTTCTGTAGAACTTGGATATGTTCTAATCTCAAATATCTAACTCCATTAGTTATGTAAATAAGTGTGTGAGCAAAACAAGACGTCGGAAGTAAATATGGCAGGTAAGATCAGTAAAATGGGCACCAAGCTTGACATGATTTTGGTGGTAAAATAAAGCGACACAGAGTACAAGAACATGATTTTAAGAATTTTACAAGACTCTGATTAAAAATCTGACCACCAAGTTTTAACACTGAAACCCCCCATCACATACAGAATTTATGTTCGTCATACTGAAGTCCCAACTTTGAGTTCCGGTTGCAATGGAGCACAAATAATATACAATCAAGTACTGATAAGCCAGATTGGTGGTCATAAGCAGCAATTGGAGCACATACACATAAACAGGACCTCATGTCGACTTTCCCAACTCTGAGACCGGGCATCATATGCATGGATCATGGGTCAATCAGGATGCCATCGGAAATGTGGCCTCAGGGATTTAAACAAGGAACCACACTTGGTAAGCTTTTTCCTTCCTTCGTGAAGCTTGCCATGGCCCTGGATTCTGAACGGAAGTACATCACGAATCTTTGCTGCTAACAAATGATATATATTTTGCTCGCTCCCTCTTATATCGCTTCAATTCCTTAACAGCTGCAAGGAGCACATGCAGTGCCACTGGAGCGAAAAATGGCTGCAGAACGCATCAAAAAGAACATAATAAGTATCTTCTATTAGTAAAATCCACAAGCATGCCCGTAATGGAAAGGGGAGGCACATATACCCTCTTCTGTTCAAGGAAGGGGCTATTTCAAATTCAAGTTTACTTACTTAGGGAAGATAAATAGATGGCTAAGAAGCATTTGAAATTTTAAAGAAAAGGGTTTTAATACAGGTTTTCATTTTGACATTATTTAAGCTATCAGGGGGCGTTGGTACGCAGAATTTATTTTGTTCTCGGGCAAATTTAGGGCGGTAAACTTATTTCCTGTTTGACTTAGCTTATAAAGATTTATTTTCAGGAATTACGAATACCTGAAAAAAAATTATTCTTTTTCTCATTTTTTTCGTTTTTCTATCTTTTTTCATTTTTTTTAACCTTTTTTTCTTTTTTTTTCGATTCTTTTAAATTATTATTCTTTTCTAAAAAAAATTATTTTTATACTTTTTTAACTCTCTTTTTGTTTTATCTTTTTCATTTGTTTCTAAGAATTTTTTTGGTTTTTTTTTTTCAATTTTTTTGGTTTTCTTTCATTTCTTTTAAACTATTTTGTTTTTAAAAAACCTTTTTTTTTTGTTTTTTCTACCCTTTTAAAAGTTCATTTCTCAATTTTTTTGCTTTTTTCAAAATTTCGTTTTTTTTTTTGGTTTCTTTTCCTTTCTAAGAAAAAACCAATTTTGGGTGTTCTTCAATTTTTTTCCGATTTATTAAAAAAATCATTTCTTTCTATACTTATTTTAAAGTGTTTTTACTTTTTTGTTCTCTCGTTTTTTAATCTTTTTTATTGAAAAACATTTGTTTTTTTTTTTAAAAGTCATTTTTTGGTTTGTGGTTTTTTTTCGTTAAAAAAAAATCATTTTGGGAGTTTGGGAGCGTTTCACATCAGGATAACTGAAAAGCTACGAGGTCAACAAGATTTGAACCATGTTCTCTTGAATACTAACATGTCACCCTAACCAACCATGCAATAAAAAATCACAAACAAAGAATAACAACTATTAAATATATTTAATCATCAACAAAAATGTTATATTTTAATATATTTTTATATGAACTATGTATTCCTGGAACTATTTATATATTCACCATACATAAGAATATAATATTTCAGGGAATTTAATTCCAAAGAATTTAAGTCTCGGAAATATAGTATTCCCCGCTACATAATATTCTAAGTACCTAACGCCTCCATCTGCTTTTCTAGCAAGGTTTAAGAACCTAAATATGTTTCGCCTGTTTCAATTGATTTAAGCACAAAGATCCAAAATTGCATGGCAAAGCACAAGAGTCGATCTTACTTTTACCTTCCCCCCCCCCCACCCAAAAAAGAAAAAGCTTGGGGCATACTTTCTCTTCAGGTTCAATTTGACTTCCTTAATAGTAGTGGAATGTTACATAGAAAATTGTAGAAGTGGAGTTTAGATGAGTGTTCTGGGAAATTGCCATAGCCCAGTATAAATTCCTTCTTTTCTCCATTGAAAATTCAATAAATATTTGATTCAGAACATCTACAAATTGGTTCTTTTATGACTTTGTTTCCTGATGACTTTGATCCTAAGTTGGCACGAATACAGATACAGACACGATACGATCATTTTAAATAGATTCTGAGGTAGTTACCTATGTTGCATGACTACGGATAAGGGCGCGGACACAACCCGGATATCATTTTACCGTATCCGTGCAACATAGCTTAGACGAGCTTCAATTTTCAAATTGGATTTAAGATATCAAATTCTTAACCTTTAAATTTAACCATTTAATAAGAATAAAAGAATATTCACACGTGCACGAACCTTCAACTTGCATGCGCATGAACACACGTACATTTTGAGTGTTACAAGGAATATACAGGAGGGGGGGGGGGGGGGTGCGCTGGATGAGTTTCCATATGCGCACCCGTATTCTTGTATGCTATGAAGTTGCAAAAGCAGATGTTGACAACAAGAAGGTTAATACAAAGGAGATGTAGATTACTAACCATGTATATTGCGAAGTAGTGCTCAATGGAAGAATAACTGATTGACATGATGGATGGATGAAAAAATGCATCTTCTGCCAAGACCCTGGCTTTCCTCGATGACACTATTAAACATAAGGCGATAGCAATTAGCAAAATGCTTATCTCGCTCTTTTATTGACTTGAAAGTTGAACAGAATTTACCAGCTGCAGCATCATATACTCCAAGAGAGGCATTATTTTGAGCTGAACCTGCTGCTTCAAGTGAGAACTTGACCTAACCAACAATATCAAGAAAATGCTTCAAACAAAAGTTGAAAGGACAACAAGATATGTGATTACTAAGGTAAATTCAAACAAATGGCTGAACCTGTTTTCCTATTTCATCAGTAACAATCATTCTTGGAAGTGACTGAACCTGCACCGTCTCATGTTAGTCCCAACAAAGTGTTGGGATGCAAAGGTAAAAGTAAAATGTTATTCCGTTCCTAATAGAAAGCCAACGAACAAGCAGGGGATGTACCAACTTAGAGAGCGACTCAAGTGTAGTTGCACATGAAAGTAGATTGGAACATGCATGTCTCCGAAATAAAACATCCAACTCCCTGCATGAAAAATGTCACTAAACTCAATTTGGTTGAGCCATAAACACTTCATAACATGATTTTGACACATTACAACATATATATGTTCTTATTGCATAACATAGTTTATGCTATAACAATAACAAACTGTCAGTGTTCCAACCAACCTATGGTACCAGATTGCAAACAATAGTGTCAATAAGTTATTGAGTTTTGATGAGATTGCAAAGCCATCAATAAATATCTTTGATTCCATGGAAGCATATCTTTCGGTTATGTATGTTACTGCATACTCTGGAGATAGAATAGAAGCATGAAACTTACCAACAGTGTCAATGAATTCCTAAAGAACTGTTAGTCTCCTTGTATTTGCTACTATATTTTACTTGTTAATGCCTTTTCAAATGACTCAACTCAAAATCAAGTCTACTACTCTTTCTTTAATGGTCCAATTAGTCATATACCTTTAAGGGTGTAACCAAGAAACATATAATTGACGGGTATAATGCAAAACACTACATAAGCACGTATAGCTTACGGAAATAGCTATGAACCTGGCAACCAAATGTGAAGTTTTCTTCACATTCACCATTCAAGCTGCAGCTAGGTCATCTACTTTTAAGGCGATTAGATTGCTAATCCGAAACCATTATTATAGATGCATTAACTATTTTCAAATTCAGGTTTAATGTTGCTAGCTCCAAGAAATGTGTAATATTAATATGCTAGATTTTGGACTCAGGAGGTATATTAATCTAACGTAAAAGATCAACTCGAATTTAGTTTGCATCAACACAAAAAAAAATCGTGCATGAGCCTTTTGAGAGTAATGGTAATGCATGGATCATGTCCATCTGGTTGAAATACTTAGGTTTGTAGAAGAATTCATGATCTGAGTTATCAATTTCAATGGTCCTCCATATTTAAATGTTGGATATTTCAATTAAGTCACTTTGGCAGGCAAAAACTAGAGTTGCTGCACTTCCTCAACAAGTCCACGGGCCTAAACTTAAATCCTCAAGTTCTCAGTTACTTTCAAGCTATAATTCTTCTAACCCTTGTAATGCCTACTGCAACCCATCAAACTCCAAACTTTAGTAAGATAATTGCCTAATTGGTAGACACTGTATATTCTGCCTCTCTCCTTGTCAGCTCTAAAGATTTGACACTAACCAGCTAATTTTGAGAAGACCTAGGTTCACGGATACAGATACGGGTACAGACATGATACGGATATGGCACTTTGGAAAGATTTGGGAGGCGGGTATGGCATAGATACGGTTATAAAAAAATAAATTATATATATATATATATATATATATATATATATATATATATATATATATATAGGGTATGGCATAGATACGGTTATAAAAAAATAAATTATATATATATATATATATATATATATATATATATATATATATATATATATAGGGTATGGCATAGATACGGTTATAAAAAAATAAATTATATATATATATATATATATATATATATATATATATATATATATAGGGTATGGCATAGATACGGTTATAAAAAAATAAATTATATATATATATATATATATATATATATATATATATATATATATATATATATATAGGGTATGGCATAGATACGGTTATAAAAAATAAATTATATATATATATATATATATATATATATATATATATATATATATAGGGTATGGCATAGATACGGTTATAAAAAAATAAATTATATATATATATATATATATATATATATATATATATATATATATATATATATATATAGGGTAATAACTAGGTTACCAATATGTTCTAGAAAGGATCCACTGCAAAAAAGTATTACTTTTCTCATATATCAATTATGTTTGGCATGATAGCAAATATGTCGTAATTACTTTCAACTATGTTTTGGGTCTCTTTGGAGCCTAGAGATGGGTGAGTCATGTCCAAAAGGAGTGTCAAAGAATATCGTGGCCAATACCTGACGGATATGGATACTGTCCTCCCGAGGAGTATCCATGCAACAAGGGAAAAGACCATAGTTAGATCCACTCCAAAGTTCTAAAAATACAACAAAGTTAAAAAGCAAAACAAATTGTGGGCCTGTCCTAGAGAAGATATCTAGACTCGGTTAACAAGAAGAGAGATTCTAAATCGCATAATATAAGATGAAAGAGTTGAACATCTTCAAAGAGTGGGCGAGTCTCAAAACTCTCTCTCCATCACAACTTACTATAAAACAGGACAAATGACGGAATATGTGAGTTTGTCTACTTTCATTTTTTTTCCCTTTCTTCTTTGACTAATCAAAACCTATGCCGATGGGGCACTTTAATACAAAATGAATCCTTTCCAACTATCAAATTTAGATACCCCATCTCATGAACTCATGGGATACTACAAGGCTTTTGACATGATATATGGGGTTGATTAGGCATGAGAAAGACAATGAAGAGAGAGGTTTTAAATTTCAGAAATAGAATCTCTAAATTCCAACGGCAAGACTAATAAAGATAATGGTAAGGCTTCAACTGCTACTTCATTTAGTCACCTATCTAGCATACTTCCTATACAGGAAATGGTGCTCTGGCAGGGGCTTTATGGTATTAAAGCAACATAGTTTCAAATCTTTGGTCAGCAATTTAAGTGGATTCTATAAAAAATTATACAGCTGTCTGAATCCAGCTCTCAGACAAAAATGGGCATTCGAATTGCGGGAGCATGTTGGAATAGTAATAAATATTTATCCCTGAACCCTCAACTACAACTCTAGAGTTTTGGTGCAGTGCATAGACTTTAACATGGATTGTCAACTTTGTGATAAGAGCTCATTATTACAGACCTTTCTGTCAGTAAGGGACACTTAAACATATGCTGATTGGAGACATGGTTGATTCATTGTACAACGTACTTTTGGACACAAACTAGAATCTGTGCACATATACAAATTATCACCAAGTCATTAGAATTGCAAATTTGATGACATGGTTGATTCATTGTACAACGTACTTTTGGACACAAACTAGATCTGTGCACATATACAAATTATCACCAAGTCATTAGAATTGCAAATTTGATGTTCAAGTGAAAAGCTCAGATAAAAGTTATCTTACCATTCTGTGAAGCCTCTTTTACTAGTTAAAATGTTCAATCTGCCTCCTTGAAGTCCATGAAAGTAATCAGACTTAAAACCAAACAGAAGTCGAAGTTGCCCAACAATAACTTGAAAAATCTTCTGCACATCCTGTTTCAAGTCAAGCATTCATTAGCCTTTTCGTATGAAGTAATAGCATCAACCCGGATGGAACAAACTACAGCATTATAAGAAGGGTACGAGTGCATCTAGCTGCATAGATTAAAGTTTGTCTCTAAGAGTTTTTTTTTTTAAAACTTACACGAGTTTCCATATTCAAAAGCTCGTTATTGTGCATTAAAATCTTAATTCATTTTATAAGAGGATAATTAGTACATATAGGACATTTGGGATTACCTTGCATAGCACGACGGTAAGGCTTGTTGTTTGCATCCTGGAGGATACATGTTCGAGTCAAGAAAAGAGCCTCTCCATATAAATGGCGGTAAGCATGTGTACATCTTGACGTAAGTCGGAGTCTCGTGACACTGGGACACCCTTTCTTATATTCATAATCGATATCCGATACTCAAATGCTATACCACAATGCAATATGAACTCAATATCCACTACTTCGAACCATGGTAGTCACATGCGCGCCTAAGACGTGCCTCACAGAAAGGTGCATCAGTTGCGCCTCGCACTAGGCAAGGCGTCTTTCTCCAGACGCACCGAAAGTATGTCTAAGGCACGTCTTTCAGCAAGACGCAACCAAAAAAATACGTACCTAGATATGCCATATGGATTTTTTTAATTTCTTTATTTTATACAAATAAAACTTTAAGTCAAGGAGATATATCTTACCTCATACAAGTAGGAGGGAGGTAGCTATTTCCACGGTTGCCAAAGTCGATTATAATTGAACTAGAAAAAGTAAAGTTTATTAGAAGCATGGTAGGGAGAAAACAAACTATTGTTAACTTTGTTGTTTTGCTAGTTCTTTTGGTTATATTTTAACATGTTCTTGTTGATTTTAATATGTTATTTTGTTTTATTTATTACATTACCAATTTATTTATTTATGTACATTTTTATTATTTTTTATTTTTGCATCTCGCTTCGCTCGAGCGCACGCCTTAAGTGTGCGTTGCGCCTCGGACGATATGGACCATTTGCGTCTCGAATATGCCTTTGACTACCTTGCTTAGAACCCTAAAGACGGTTCTCTCATCTTATCCTCAACCGACACCTACTTCACTTTTCCACTCATCTCAACATTCTCATTTCATCAATGACTATTTTTGGGACATGTTTTAACATGTTTTTGTTGATTTTAATATGTTATTTGGTTTTATTTATTACATTACTAATTTATTTATTTATGTAAATTTTTATTATTTTTTATTTTTGCGCCTCGCTTTGCTCGGACGCACGTCTTAAGTGCGCGTTGCGCCTTGGACGATATGGACCATTTGCGTCTCGAATATGCCTTTGACTACCTTGCTTAGAACCCTAAAGACGGTTCTCTCATCTTATCCTCAACCGACACCCACTTCACTTTTCCACTCATCTCAACATTCTCAATTCAGCAATGACCATTTTTGGGACATGCTTCCTTACTAATGAACATCATGACCCATATATGATGTTTGGTCTTGTTGATGTTCTATAGATTCCAGCTTCAAGTTTTATATATATATATATATATATATATATATATATATATATATATATATATATATATATATGATCATAAAGAAAATAAAACAAAGCAGTGAGATGAAAAAGCTGACCTGCACAGACAAATCTAATAATAAAGGACAATCAGAACCTCCCTCTTTGTAATTGACATAAGAACATTTATCTCTTGTATTTCTTTTTATTTATCTTAATTTCCATTAATATATTGGCTACGCAACGAAAGGGAAGCCCTAGAGTGGGAAAGAGAGAGTAAAAAGGATGTCCCAGTGCCACGAGGCTCCTGGTTATGCAAGTTCTCGGAAAGAGAGCTAGTCATTCTACAAAAAGAAGTCCATTCATTTCCCGCAATTAACATTAGCATTCGAGTCTTAGATTAGACGAGAAAATCTATCCTCTCAATCATGTGAATCCTCATATGCCTCTATCTCGAGCCATATATTTCTCATAGCCTCAAACCTGTGTAACTGTATCAAAATAATGAAATGATTGACCCTCATAGAACTGTATCAAAGATTCAAAGTAACTGTGTCAAAACATAGAACTCTCGCTGAACCTCATAAAACCTATGTTAAATATATTTCTTTATATGTATAACTGTATCAAAATAACATAAATAGCCTAATAGAAATTGAAACATAAATCGGTCAGCACAATTAATGCAATTCCAATAAAGATAAAAGAAAAAGGGGAGATTAGAAGACAAGATAATAACATAAACATGTTCTATTGAACTATAAAAAAAATATATGGAGATTAGAATAACGGAGAGTACAATTAAAGAAATAGAAAGAAATAAAAAATGAACCTCGAAATTGAAGTTTTAGTGCAATAAAGTAAACCATCCTTCAAAAACTCATCATATAACATTCCGTTGTTAAATTATCAATTTAACTTTATTTAAAAGGACAACAATACCCTAGCTAATATATTAAAATATTTGATAGCGATAAAATATAAAAACGGAAAATGACTGCACTCATATGCTTCATCGCCTCCTTCGCTCCGAACCCCTTATCTTCAACCTCCGTCCTCTTCGTCCTTTTTACCTCTCATCTCCATCTTTGTGCTCCAACGTCAATATGGAGAACAGACGTTGTTGGCTAGATTTGGTTGGAAGCGAGGGCAGTGGGCCATTGTCTCCACTTTCAATCAGCTCGGGCATCAGAGGTGTAGGTCGGCTAGTTGTTGCAGGCATAGCTTGGAAGAAGGTAGATGACAAGGATGGAGGGAGCTGGAGACAGAGAATTAAGAAAGGAGGGATGAAGGGGTATAGGAAGGAGGGGAGAGATATGAGACCAAGTGGAGCAAAGGAAACAACGATGTTGTTAGGCAATGTAGCCCTCAAAGAAAGGTAACAAAGGAGGTAGAGGAGAAAGGGGTTGTGGGTAATGCACCACGATGCAAAGCGAGGCGGCAGTCGATGTATGGAACAGAATGATCGTGGTGGTGAAAAAGAGTTTTTTCTTTTCTTTTTTATTTTAAATCCTTTCATAACTTATGAAAGATATTAACTGCCTTTAAAAGAAAATTAGATAGAAAGTTAAAAAGGGTAGTTTTGCTCAATACTAAAGAGAAGAAAATAATTTATAGTTCTCTTCCAACTATCTACTCCCATGCTCATTTAACTAAGTCCCTTAATATATGGACTATATATTAATGTATGGACTATATATAATCTCCGGGGGAAAGCAACTTAGATTGTTCTTAGGATAGGCAATGTTCTTTTAACATAAAATAAGAAGTAAAAAAGCGATCAAGGTAAAACCATTGGATGTTAGGATCAGCTAGGTGTACTTAGGGATGGCTTGAGTAAATAGTGGCGAGGCATCAAAAAGAGGCTTTGCATAGTCATGCATAAGAAGAGGCTTTCTGTAGTAGACATGTACAAGATAAACCACACATAATCTTTCGTTAGAGTGATTTGGAGGACGAGTGTGGCCGAGGGACAAGAAAAAGAAAATATTTTACCGAAGATTGTCGAGCCAACTACATGAATCGTTCTCCTTTTAAGGCTTCAACTTAGTCGTTGGCCATCTCCACTGTCACATTAGCAACAAGGATCACCTTGAATATTAACGTTAGCAATCACCTTATACATATATCCCTTATATGGACTCCGGTCGGGAACGTCTCCTTCAATTATGATTGTATCATCCTTCCTCACTAGGTAGACATAAATCCCCATTGAACTACATTTTGGTATGATTATTCCAATTCATGGTACATTTTCGACGTGGATCGCTATGGTAGTGGATCCGGATGAGTAAATTTGGAAACCTGGACCAATCATTGAAATCCAATTATGAACGTGCTTTTCCAAGAATTATTTCAATCAAAGAAAGTTAGGAAAGATCAAAGAACTTGAGATTTCCTGTTGGGACTCCTTAGCTATATAACAACTCACAAGTCATGAGTCGTGTGCCACCACTCTATTTTGCAAGTTGCTCATACAAAGAAGAGAATGAGCTTATGAGATTTTATGATGCTTTCGTTATTTGTATGAAGGCTTTGAGTCGTTTGCTATTTTATTTTGTTCTATGGTGTATTTAAATATTTTGGTTTGACACCGTTGTACATTTATTTGGAAATGTTGCATTCTAGTTGACGACTTATGAGTTATGACTAAGAAAAATCAAGTTTGGTGTCCTATTGAATAAACTAATGAGTTTTGAATTTATTTATGTTTTATAGAAAGTTTTCTTTCCGTACATGACGCAACTATTGAGTCAATCTTAAACAAGTAGCATCGATGCAATCAATATTTTAAAGCATACCATGAAAGTATTGATCCAATTAATATTTAAAAGCATACCCATGAATTGAGGTGGCGAACAAACTCACCTGGCCTCCTTTCTATCGAAAATAAAGACAACATACCCCATTTCCGAACCGGTACTATGACCCAAGATGTACCGGTGGTTCAAAACATCTCCGACAACTTTCACCCTTTCTATAACTATTGTTCCTATGAACGCCCTATATTATCATTTATTGCTTTGACACTTTCCCTTTGCAACATACTACACCTTTTGGGGAGATAGCAAACCAACTTTTTCAGCCATAAAGCATATAGCTAAAATCATATGGCATCCTGTAGATGTCTTCATTCGATTTTGATGTATCATACACTCATAGAGGACTATTGTAGAATTCCTCCACAGATCAGTTGTAGCTTTCAATCCATATACTCTCTATTTTTTACTTCGCTCATCCTAATTTTCAGATAATACTTACAGTTCTTAAATCTTATCCTGGACCATACGACTTTACATAAGCCCTTTACTGTATGTGACCAAATCTATCCTAGATCAAGAAAAAAAAAGTTTAGAAAAATCAAAATGAAAGCTATTATATTGTAGTCCTACTCCAGACAAAGCCATGGACATGTCAACTACTCTCAAACCGAACTTGACCAAAATTATGACATTGACATATGGAATCTACGACGGACCTCTGGTGATAACGGATTCCTGGAAACTTGTGTCGGTTGAGAATTCCCGGAACATCTTGGAGGGTTCCAAACAACGACGCCTCCCCACATCTACAGAATCACCAAAGGCTATCAATATCATCAATCGGATTTAGACTAGGGCGAAGGGTTATCAGTATACCACTTACCGGAGATATAAACCCATTGGTCTTGGAAGTCTGGCCATTTGGAAGTCGTAACAGAAGTGGGCATTCATTCAACGATGGTACATACCTGTAACCAAAATAATATAAGACTAATATATTGTAGCTACTGATATTATTATACATAGAGTGTGTTCAGATAAAAAGCACTTTTTCTAAATATTTTCTCACACTTATACAAGTGACGAAAACATTGAAATAAAAGTGAAAGTAAACGTAACAACAATGACCTTGCCCACTTGCACGTTCACTTTGACACCTTGTTCATGCTTTCATGATATTCACTACACTATTTGAATAGACGGCAACAAGCATCTTTACATGAGTCATGAATTTTATAAGAATGGAATGTTTTGATGCATCATGCAAAAGGCACCAGGTATTCATTCTAAAATGTTGTCATAAATCCACTCATGATTATTGGCAACATTAATATTCAAAGATGATCTTTTTTCAATGACAAGCATAAAAACAATATTGGATGAGAAAATATACACAACAAATTGTAGAACTTTTGCTCGTCCAGCAGCTGCAGTAGATGTATCCAAATGCCATTCATTTGAATTGACCTATCAATTTTTTTAAATAACCGTTAGAAAAAGAACTATTATTTTGCAAACAAGAGTATCAATAGATACAAGGAATCAATATTTTATTTATTCAACGGGCATATGCTAAAGAAACCTTATAAAACAAAGACCATAAATGGAAGTGATCATAATTGCATCTGGGAATGAGGAAAGTAGTCAGTAAATTTATTATTTCAATAGAAAGCAAAAGTAACTGCATGAAAAAGGAAGGGGAGAAAACATGTTATGACAGGGTAAGTGAAATAAATCAAGCACCAATCCATCAGGTCAGGTCCTCTCAGTTAGTCGGACAAAAAAGGTGGTCTATATTGGTACAAAAGTTGTATGAATTAACTGAGGAGGTGGTCTATATTGGTACAAAAGTTGTATAAAACAAAGACCATAAATGTAAGTGATCATAATTGCATCTGGGAATGAGGAAAGTAGTCAGTAAATTTATTATTTCAATAGAAAGCAAAAGTAACTGCATGAAAAAGGAAGGGGAGAAAACATGTTATGACAGGGTTAGTGAAATAAATCAAGCACTAATCCATCAGGTCAGGTCCTCTCAGTTAGTCGGACAAAAAAGGTGGTCTATATTGGTACAAAAGTTGTATGAATTAACTGAGAAGCGAGAAGTGAAGATTGAATAGATTATAATCATACTTTAGTAAAAGACATATAGTGGGGACGGCTGACCTGTGGTACTGTACATACAGAAGCAAGAAAAATCTGAACGCAAAGCTCTAGAAGGATACCTTTTAAGAAGATAATTGTAACTCACAGGTATCAAACATTGAAAATAATATGATTTTCATTTGTTGCTTGGGGTTGGGGCCAATGTGTTTAGTTTTCTAGAGTGTCTTAGTAAGATTTTTGGTGATTCAGTTTGCTTGGGAACATAATTTGGCCAAGTGGCGATCTAGTAGTATTCACGTGCACATTTTTTTACGATCTTAACTAAGGCTACAGGTTCAGAGAGTGACGGCAGGCAAGTAGGGTGCCATGCACTGGCGGAGGATAGAGTGGGATGGGGTGGACTGTAGCCCCGTATTACGGACTTAGTGTTTTTGCTACACTTTGACCCGTGCGGCGTACAAGCTTCCTACTAGAAGACCTGTGCCAGCCTTCCCCAAATGCTTAGCTAGATCGCTAAAACGATATTGAGAATATTGTGGAGCAAAAGAGAGAGATTGAAAGATTAAAACTTCACTTTACTAGAGAGAGATTACAACTTTGGGTGGTGAGGAGCAAATGAGCCTTCCACTTATTTATAGTGCCCATAGGGCTTACAAGAAACTTCTGGAAACAGAATATTCCAGGGATTATTCTAGGAAACTCTAGAACCTAGATATTTATAAGGAGGCTTCTAGAACATCTAGAAAGTTCATGAGTCTTCATGAAAGATTCCGAGTCTTCTAGAGGATTCCACCATCTTCTAGAATATTTTGAGTCTTCCAAAGAATTCTACCATCTTCTAGAAAATTTCGGAAGCTTCCAGCATAGCCCTACTTCGTGTAGAGTTATGCAAGTCCGTCTCGGTGGGACGCAAACTTTTGTGCGTGTCATTCTCCCTCACCTGTTTCGTCGACGGGTATGCCAAGTCTTGGAACGACGTCCACTCTCGTAGGCATGGTCGATGCACGTCGTCCCTTCTTTGTGCGTCTCATGCGACACTTCCCACATTTGCCCATATTCTTCTCAAGATTGAAAGCAAATTGGTTCGCCGCACCAACTCTGGCCTCGGTCTGTGCCCTCCTCGGCACATGACAAATCTCGTGCGGGCTATCGAGTCGTCGATCCCCCTCATCTCGTGGCTGCACATGGTTTTGCGCACCTCCGTGCATGGGGGTCCCATTGCAACCCTATCGACCCGAATGTTCCCTACGAGCTTTGAGCAATTCCTTGCGCGAGTTACTCCGTCTCGTCGCTTCCGCCTCCGCGCAGCTTACGACGCGCTTCTCTGCACTCGTGTCCAGCCTGGTATCACGGTCACCTCCCTCAGCGGAAGTGGCTCCTCGGGACGCCCCTTTGCAACACCCTTGGTCTCGCACGAAAGGCCTTCCTCCTCGAAGTCTTCCTTTCTCGAGCACCGCCAGGTATGCCATCCCCCTTTTGCCACCATTTTTGAGCTGAATAGCGAAGATAGCTTTTTCCTTCGAAGGCTTGCCTCGTGCAGCTTTCACCATGCAGGATGAGCCTCCCTCTATAAAGCCGACAACTCCCAAATGTGGCATCGGAATCGCCTTAGCCGCGGTGTTCAAGTCTTGCACCCTTTATCGTTGTAATTCTTGAGTCGTCCAAGGTTTGAGTCCATCGAGAAAGAAGAACAAACGATCCTCCTCGTCCATGATGCGAGCATCAAGCATGTAAACTCCGCGATGTACTCCTTGATCGCCTCGGTATGCTTGAGTTGCTGCAAGCTCCGTCTCGCTGCAAACTCTACATTCTCCGGATATAACTGATACTTGATCTCCTTCTTAAGATCCTCCCAAGTCTCTATCGAGCACAAACCCTTCTCGACTTCCATACACCTTCAATGCCACTACAGCATAGCATCGTCGGTGAAGTAGAGTGAAGTTATATCCACCTTCTCGGCGTTATCGTTGATGTGCAACGTCTTAAAGTATCGTTCCACGTTCTACAAGAAGTTCTCAACTTCTTTGGCATCTCGCACCCCGCTGAAGGATTTCGGCTCGGGAATCTTCCGTCTCCTTGGTGCCTTCCTACTCGAAGGTCCACTTTCGCAACGACCTTCTCCAGAATGGAAACTTTGATCTTGAGTTCTCCGCAACTCTCGACCACGAGTTTTAGCTCCTCGTAGCCATGGACCTTCCTACGCAAGTCCTCAATCTCCGCACGATGCTCTTGAGCTCCTCCTCAAGTGCGGATCAGATCTCTTGGAATTGCTCCCGAAAGATTGCCATGGACGAAGTGACGTCGCTCTCCAGCCCATCGAAGTAATCTTCTAGTCTCGTGTTGCTTTGCTCCATGGAGCCCATGCGCATCTCTATGTCCCTTGAACCCGTCTCCAAGACTCCACACGCTCGGCAAGATCGGCAATGCTACGCTCCACCGTAGTCTCCTTGCTCTTGTCCCTCTTGTGGGTCTTGGCGTGCCCCTCCTTAGGCGACGTAGGTCCCTCCTGGACGTTCTCGGATGTCGACATGGCACCAACCAACATTCGCTCTGATACCACTTGTCACGGACTTAATATTTTTGCTACACTTTGACCCGTACGACGCACAAGCTTCCTACTCGAAGACCTGTGCCAGCCTTCCCCAAACGCTTAGCTAGATCGCTAAGACGATATTGAGAATATTATGGAACAAACGAGAGAGATTGGAAGATTAAAACTTCACTTTACTAGAGAGAGTAAGGAGCAAATGAGCCTCCCACTTATTTATAGTGCTCATAGGGCTTACAAGAAACTTCTGGAAACAGAATATCCTAGGGATGATTCTAGGAAACTCTAGAACCTAGATATTTATAAGGAGGCTTCTAGAACATCTAGAAAGTTTATGGTCTTCATAAAAGATTCCGAGTCTTCTAGAAGATTCCATCATCTTCTAGAATATTCCTGAGTCTTCCAGAGGATTCCACCATCTTCTAAAAAGTTCCGGAAGCTTCCAGCATAACTCCGTTCCGTGTAGAGTTACGCAAGTCCGTCTCGGTGGGGCGCAAAGTTATGTGCGTGGTGCCGGAGGAATTTTTTTTTACTAGGTATATCCATTAGTAGTACGGTGTAAAAAAATTTACTAGGTATGCCCACTGGAATAGACTTAGTCCGGGAGAACTTAAATTCCTGACTCCGCCTTGGTGCCATGCACCCCCAAAATCTCAATAATACCTCTGAGTTACATAATTGCCCCCCCCCCCCCCCCCCCCCCCCCCCCAATACACACACTTCCCAATTCCTGCCTCTGCCTCTGGTTTCAGTACGAGCGATTTCAGGAGGAAATAGAGAGGACGGTAAATGAGAAGAGAGAAATCTGTAAGAAACTTCTAAAGCTTTGAAAAATTAAGTACAAGTAAACTACTTGAAACAAGTTTTGGGTTGTAGACGGGTGATATTCCAGGGAAGATATCTGTGTGTGACCGTGTGTGTAGTTCATCATATTAAGATGTCATAACTCATAAGTAGATAGCAAGGATGAGGACCTGAATGCCAGTATTATTACCCTTGATTCTATCCACATTTTGCAACTTTATTTTACGATAAAAATTTAAAACTAGAAAGGATTCATTTTTTACTTCAGTTAATGAAATTTTATATTTAATAATCCAAAATAAGCGTCGCTCTAACATATGGTTTGGCAAGAAAATGAGTGTATTCTTATTAAACATACATACTACTTACAAGATTTATTAGTTTCAAAGACTCAACATTGAGTTAGATGCTCTAGCCTCTGGTAAGAATAAGCAGAAGGCTCTTATGCTCTTATGCTCCAGATTTGTTGATTTCGTTAGAGCATCAATAGTAAGGCTCTTTTGGGTTGTAGACAGGGGTGATATTCCAGGGAAGATATCTGTCTGTGTGTGTGTAGCGAAGGTTCATCTTATTAAGATGTCATAAGTAGATAGTAAGGATGAGGACCTGAATGCCAGTATTATTACCCTTGATTCTGTTCACATTTTGCAGATTTATTTTACAATAAAAACTTAAAACTAGGATTCATTTTTTACTTCAGTTAATGAAATTTTATATTTAATAATCCAAAATAAACGCCGCTGTAACATATGATTTGGCAAGAAAATGAGTGTATTCTTATTAAACATAAATACCACTTACAAGATTTATTAGTTTCAAAGACTCAACATTGAGTTAGATGCTCTAGCCTCTGGTAATAATAAGCAGAAGGACATTTATCAATGGAACAAGGTTGAAAGAATAGGGAGCCTGATCAAATATATGTACTCCCATATAATTTAGAGAATTAAAATCCTAAACAAAATAATAATAATCTTACCAACAGGCAACAACCCTTGGCAGGTCAATATGGGTTCCCCCATCTGAGGAAGGTTATAAGTTCATTTGTAGAACGGCTGGTTCTGAATTCTAAGGGTAAAATTAGCTAAAGGCCCGATTACCAATTGATAAAAGAAGAAATGCAAGAAGAAGGAACATACAAAAAAAGGAAGATCCTTTGTGCTAAATACGTAGCTACCCAGGTCATTATCCCAATAAGATATAGATGCCTTTGGAGTATGATACAAAACCTGTTAAATGAGAAACAAAAATACATCAGAGAAAAACATGTTGCACAAGAATCAAGAAAGTATACAATGTTGTATCTTGAAGCACATAATACAAAATGAATGCCAGAACCTGACTTTCAACACTTATGTCTGCTATAGGTGCCAAAGCCTCAACAATGGGAGCCAAAAAAAGCTTTTCAGCCTTCTGCAATTCCCTGAAAGTAGGAAGAAAATGGCTGTTAGTGATAGAAATTATGGATGAACATGTCTAAATTGTAATATAGTTTCTATAAGATATTTTGTAAATTCAATAAAGACAGTGGAAAGGACGAGGAGGAGGAGAAGGAGGAGGGGGGAGGGGAGGGTTGTATTACATACAAGAAAGATAAATATTATTTTCTTTCATCCAAGTGCTCAACTAATTCCAATTTTATATCGAAGTTTGGGCTTTCCATACATATTTATACCCATGTTGTCAACTCGTGATATGCATCGTGTATCGATTTGTTTGCCTATGGTATTATCCTGTATCATATGATATAGTAAGTCTAAGAGGTTAGGTCTATACTTGTAAATCCATATAGAACCATGACTTAATATAATTTTCTCGTAAATTTTTATTTGTTTCACCTTTACCCGCCTATCTAGTTCCAAAATCCAGATACATGACTCAAGTAAACAAACGTATAATACCTATCAGCCTATATGTATCATATCAGCCTATATGTATCATATCAGATGACCGATATGTAACGAAATGGTATAGTGTTGTGTGTGTGTGTGTGTGTGTGTATATATATATATATATATATATATATATATATATATATATACACACACACAATAATATTTTCACGTAGGGAGAGATACCAAGAACCTAGTAAAAAAAGCTAACATGAAACTTGTATAAACAACTCAGTTTAGAGTTTGGTTCTGTCAGTTCCGCAGTTTTTTCTCTTATGAGGATTTTATACTTGGGGTGAACCTTTTCATCTATTATCTGCTTGGTACTACATAGATAGTAAATATTTTAAGCAAAGTGATAAAAAATCTTGAACCAAAACATTTGCTGAGGATATCAATCAAATTAACTCTATATAGAAGATAGGCAATAAGATAATTTTGTATCAAAGTTTAGGCTTCCCATATTTTCACGTAGGGAGAGAGACCAAGACTGTAGGGGGGAAACGCCAAGGGAAGAATTTACTATAACAGGGAACTTATATAAACAACTCCGGGAAGAGTTTGGGTTCTGTCACTTACTTTCTTCTTTTCATTACGAAGACGTTATATTTGGAGGTGAACTTTTTTTTCTCCTGCTTAGTAGTATCACACAATAATATTTAAGCAAAATGGAAAAAAAAATCTTGGAACCAAAATAATTGCTGACATATCAGACAAATTAACTCAATATAGAACAGAGACTATAAGATACTTTGAAGTTCAAAGTACAAAGAATTTCAGTAAATATTTGAACAATAACAACCACCATTCAGATCATAGAACTTTTTTTACTAAACATGTAAAACAAACTTTCAATAGAAATTTCTTCCTAAATCTTCCTCACCAATCATAGATCCCATCATTTGGATCAGCATTCAATAGGCTGAAGGAGAGAATAACACTCCCATCCAAACCAACTGGCATGAACTCGCCTTCCCCTTGCGGTGACTCCCCTTCCTCCCTCCCGCCTTTCATAAAGAACTTCACAAAGATCTCACTAATCATGTTGATCGCATCAGTCTCTGAGATCTTCCCTAAAATCCAAGCATGTCGGTTTTTCCCCACTACAACCCTAACTTCTTCATGATCTTCCTGTCCAATAGAATCAAGATGAGTAGAACTTCAGTTATATATTTCAAATGAAACTTTTTAATAAATAAAATCTAGCTATAACCATTGTTCTAAAAGGCGGTCTAGGCGGCCGTCTAGGCGGCGCCTAGACGCTAGGCGCTTAGCGCCTGGTGTCCGTCCGATATCCGCCTAGGCGCCCGTAGACCCCCGACATCCGACTATGCATGTTTTGGGGTTTTATGGACTTTTTTTTGCAATTTTTCAGTAGGTATTTTGGAATTTTTATTTGTTTTTGAACTGCCTAGATCTAGGTGGCCGCCTAGGTGACCGCCTAGGCGGGCTAGGCGCTAGTAGGGCTGCAAACGAGACAAGCTTTTGTAAGCTTGAGCTTGACTTGACTAGAATTAATCGAGCTCGAACTTGATAAGTTTTTTATTTTAGAGCTTGAGCTTGGCTTGAGCTTGATTTCAAGCTTAACGAGCTCAATTTCAAGCTACTTAGGTTTGAATTCGAGTACTTATAATATTAACAATTTTATTTATAAAAGTTTAATTAGAAAAGTTCCTTAATATCAATTATTAAGGACACATAAATATATAATGCACACACATAAAATTAGAATTCAACAAAGAACAAACGAGCTTCTAAACAAGCTCCTAAACGAGCTTCTAAACGAGCCAGCTCGCAAGCCCATAAACGAGCCAGCTCGCGAGCTCAAACAAGTCGAGCACGCTTGAGCTTGGCTCATTTATTAAACGAGCCCGAAAATGAAGCTTGAGCTCAGCTTGTTTACTAAATGAACCGAGCTCAAACGAGCTTTTAACGAGCCGAGCTTCGAGCAGCTCGCGAACGGCTTGGCTCATTTGCAGTCCTAGGCACTGAGTGCCCGCCCGACTAGCGCCTAGCGCTTTTCACAACCTTGACTATAACCATCACAAATAGAGGCAATATAATATTCATAAAGATTCATTTGTTCTAAATTGGCCTGTCCTGCTACTTTCATGAGCATGTCAAAAAGATGGTATAGCAGTGAGACTATAAATTGTAACATAAGTTGTTAATTATGATACATATGACACAAAATGCTCAACAGGAAACAAAAAAACGAAACAGTAAGGTTGAATGTCATATTCAAATAAACCAATTAATATCTATGTGTTGACTGCTATAGAAACTGAATTTGTCAATTGCACGAAGATACTGAAATTAAAATTTGTGATCTAATCTAGTATCAAAACGAGTAATAAGTATTATTCATCTCTCCACCACCATAACAATACAATCATGGTACCACCAGCTCTGATGATTGATTGCTGCCTAGTTCATAAGAAATTCAAAAATTACGAAATAACTAAGAAATCTCCGTAATATGAACATAAGTCAGGAAATAAACTCAGAAAACTATGAAATAGGATTATTACGTATGTACACAAATAGCACAATGTTACTTTTATCTTCAATAGTAAACACCATTAGTCTATAATCTACACATAAAAATTAATTAGTAACTTGTTAAATATTTGTAACTGGTTCTTGAAACATAAGAAGCTTAGATTGAAGTTCAACATTGAGCACTTGGATCTTTCGATAAGTTATGAACTTAATAGCACATTCAGAGTTTCAGACCTGTGGAATATGTGATAAGGCAAGTGTTAAATAATGCTAAGAAAATTTCATTAAGCTACTCCGTTTTGCATGTTCTGATGTATTTCCTCAAGGTTAACTAGATAGTAAGAGCAGCTAAACCTTTATTGGCTTGGAGGGGCAGGTCCAAATATGTGTGATGTCATCGACGGCGGAGGCAAAATCACAGTAACATCCTTTGTTTTGAAATTGCCGAATATAAAAGAAGTAGTCTTTATTTTTCTTTTGGAAACAAGTTGGGTTCATATATAGTTTGAACCAAACAGAGCAAAGAAGAAAGAAAAAAACCCTTAGGTTGTCCCAATGTCAATATGATTTTTAACCTTAAAACATGTCAAAATAGAGGGATGTGTTTAATGAAATTTCCCGGTTCTAGAGTAATTATTTTGAGGTAATGTGTAACATTTAAATAATTTTTGACAAAGAAGATAAATAAGGTATTGGCATACTAGACTCAACATTGTTCCAATCTAAATCATTTAGGGTCTGTTTGGCAATTATTGGGGTAGCGGTTATGAGGTATTTTTAGAGTACCGGTTATGAGCGGTTATGAGGGGTCCGGTTTTGGATGGTTTTTAAGTAGCGGCTTTTAAACCAGTCCAATCCATGCTTGGTAATTCACTAATGAGCGGTTCTGAAAGTTTTTTACACGAATAAATTAAATAGGGAAGGGTATCGGTAGTTATAATTATATCTATTTTTGTGAGGATATAAATGGAATAAAAAAATAGAGCCGCTCAAAATCCGCCGATTTGGGGTGTTTACAAAGCCACCCAAAAATACATTACACCGATTTTGGGGGGTTTTTGAGCCGACGAAAACCAGTGCCTCAAAAAAATTAACAAGCAGGGGTTTTCATAAACGGTCGGTTTAAAAACACCCCAAAACCGGTGAAAACACCATTACCAAGCAGACCCTTAGATATAGTTAGACAAAATTGAACATAGGTATAACTTTAACATGACGAGAGATATTCATAGACTACTTTACATCGGTGGCAAAACATAGCCAAGATTTGTGACTGCTTTCGTTACTTGGATCGTGAAATTGACGAAATTGTTCATAATAGTAGCACAATATAGTTGAAGTAACCGATTGCATGTAAAATGCCTAGAATGAGTAGGCTCCAATTTGAAAGGAAACTTTCGTACGATAGTGATACTAGTAGCCATGGTTGTAGGAGGTTGGATGAAATTATAATTATTTTTCAACTGAGGATAAAATGTGAAGAGGAGTGAGCAGATTATGAGTAAATATGAGAGAGTATCAAGGGATTCATAATGCTGAACGAAAACGAAATAATTCTGATAATAAAATGAGAGAGATCAAAGTCACTGCCTTGTCCATGACCACGACGACAGTGTAAACCCTCCCGAAACCACCACCTCCACCGTTCCCGATCACATTCTCCAACAACTCATCCACAACCTCATCGTCGACGCCGGCGCCACCAAGCACGGAAGCGTCCGCAGCACCGCAGCGCCAGAGTCCATCCGCGTCGCCACTGCTCACGCATCCGCCGGAGTCGACGGTGACGAGGACGGAGAGGTTCCCTCCGCACCCGCCGCAGGACCGGTCGCCACTGGCTCTGGAATGGAGATCGCGGGAGATGGAAGCGGAGAGGCGGTGGGGGTCGGGACGGGACTTGAGGAAGACCGCGTGGAACCGGCAGGGGAAGGTGGGGAGGGGACGACGGTAGAGGGAGGAGATGGGGGCGAAGGGGAGGGGGGACCTGTAGATCTCGGTCGAGTTGAGAAGGAACGGGACCCCTAGAAGGAAGGAGAGGAGGACGGAGAGGGTCATGAAGAGCCGCTTCGTACCAGGTCTGGTCATTCTTTCTCCTCCTTCGGCGCCATACTTAGGGTTAGGGTTTGGAGGACCGGAGGACGAGGACTCCACCGCCATTGTTGCGAACTCGGAGGAGTAGAGCTTCCTCTTTTAGTATTAATAATGATGAATCACGAACCTATCGTGTTATCTAGAATTTAATTAACTAAAATATCACAAAGCCGTCTTAGCTCAGCCGGTAGAGTGCACGGCTTTTAACCGTGTGGTCGTGGGTTCGATTCCCACAGACGGCGCTCTTTTTTGCTTTTTTTAAGCATCACAGACACCAAACCAAGGTTCGAGTTTCCCAACTGTAAAGATGTATAGATGTGTGTGTTGTAATAAAAAAAAAAAGTTGATTTATTTGTCAATCTATTGTTGCTTGCTATCTAAGCAGAAGCAACCATTCGGGTGAGTGTTGGTTTCGTAGGTAATTTTTTAAATCGGTATTTAAAAATCAATATCGATATCATACCATTTAGAATCGATTTCAGTTAGAATAGAATTTGGTCGGTTTTTTGTTCCGTAGACATATTTTACTAATCAGCATTTGATCAGTCAACCTTCTTTGGCTTGAGGACAACTAGGATGCAACAACAATTAGTTTGGAATGTTCTAAGATGTGCAATGTTGAAGGGATGAAGTATGAATTTGAGTATGATCTAGTTGACTTGAGATTAGACGACTGGTGCCCCAGACAGAGACGGTGATTCATGAGATCGAGACCACTATTTGAAATTGAAGGATAGAGGTTGCTAGATGATTGCCGATGAGTTTGATGGTGAATATTATCCAATGTGGTGATTGTTTCAATTTTGCTTACATATGGTAATCCTAGCAATAATAGGATTAAAGAAAAGTCACAGTCAAAACCTTACTCATATTAAGTTTTCAAATAAAAAATTGATTTCATGCCCTACTTAAGATTAGATTTCTATATATAGAGATATGATATGCTATATAAAGGGGTTTAGAGTTCCTGTACATGATTGTGCTAAAAAAGGTGTTGGATAGCCACAGAGAAAGAGGGAAGAAAAAAAAAAAGAGGGTAAAGAAGAGAGAGAGAGACTGAATTTCTAAAAAAAAAAAAAAAAATGGGTGTAGTCTATGAGAAACATGATTGGACATAAATAATGGGACGACAGATCTGCTCCCGTAGTCTATGCAATTTTTTGGGTTCTCTTTTTATACTGTCTCTGATATTGGAGGGTTAAGAAGTTGTAATGGTCTTATTAGATTATGGTAATCTTATTTAGTAGTAATCTCGTTCTTTCGATAGTTTTTATCGGCTAGGTCTTTCCACTTATATTTTTACGTCTTATATCTTTTGATTTTTATTTTATGCAAGAGTAGATTACTGTTTTCGATATTGCCTCATAAACGTATATCTCGAAAAGTAATTTTGTTTTATTTCCATCAATTTGGGCTCAAGCTTTCTAGTACAAGCTACCTGAGTGTATTGTAGTCGGTTATTTTGTATAAAAACTCACACTAACAACTAAGTATTGGACGTTGAGTTTATTATAATGTGTCTTTTTTTTTTTTATCAAAAGTAACACCAACCAATTTAATTATTGGACCAAGCGGGGGGGGGGTGGGGGTGGGGGGGGGGGGGGGGGGGGGGGGGGGGGGGGGAGTGGGGGCGCTTCTTTAAAACAATGAGTTTTGTATCAAAAGTAACACTACCAATTTAGTTTTTCGGCATCTCAAAAAAAATTAATTATTGGACTATGGAAACTCTTTAAATCAAAACTGCGTATACTAGTCTACATGTACGTACTTTGTACGTATTTTAATTAGAATATCATAATATCAGCTACCGTTATTTTTAGGTGACTATTCATATGTGTGAGCTTTCTTTTTACAATGCTGATTCGATGTACGAATTTTATTATCATTGGAACATAAAGAATTTTATTTTCTATTCAAAATAATAACCTTTGAAAAATGGTAAGGACAAAAAGATTTATTATTATTGGAACATGAGGAGTTGTATCAAAGAAGAAAACTTTATAGCATGCAAACTTTATTACTTTTACTATTAAACATAAATGACATGCAAGTTAACACAATAACATCATGTTTATAGAATACTAAAGGGTATTTTAGGAATTCAAAAGTTTCACCACCAACTTTTCATATTATATAGTAGAATAGATGACATGCAAGTTAACACAATAACATCATGTTTATAGAATACTAAAGGGTATTTTAGGAATTCAAAAGTTTCACCACCAACTTTTCATATTATATAGTAGAATAGATGACATGCAAGTTAACACAATAACATCATGTTTATAGAATACTAAAGGGTATTTTAGGAATTTAAAAGTTTCACCACCAACTTTTTCTATTATATAGTAGAATAGATAAAAAATTAATATAGCATATGTTGATTTTGTATGGGAATAGTAAACAAAGGAAATCTTGAGCCCAAAATAAGATGAATGAATATAAACCCAAATATTATTCTTTTTCTTTTTCAAAAAATAATATAAAATCTAGAATCTAGAAATTGGGCCTCCAAATTGAACAATACTATTTTACAAAATGAGTTCCTATATTACGAATGTAGAAATTTTGAAGTTCAGACTATAACTTCTGTGGCTGGGACGTGACGATCGTCGAGCTCAAATTGAACCTTAATTATTATATAAAATGACCTCCTATTAATCTAGAATGAGCCTTACTATTGACTACCTAATGGAATCAATAAATCTGGAGCATAGGAGTTCTAATACTCGTCAAGTTTGTTCATGTGCTAAGCTTTCGAGCAGAGGACTGTTATATGAAGTAGGGGTAAAGAAATATCGAACGCTACCAAAAAAATCGGCCAAGTATCGATTAAAAATATTTCCAAAATTTGAACCGATACCGAATTGCCGATCCGAGTAAAATATGATATTATGGTAGTAGTAGCGGTTTGAGTGTAATAACTTACCCGAGAATACGGAAACGAACAGAATATATATATATATATATATATATATATATATATATATATATATATATATATATATATATATATATATATATATATATATATATATTGCAAATGACCTCTAACCTAGTGGTTAAGAGAGATGCATGCGGCTCAAGTGGTCGGGAGTTCGAGTCCCAGTGGAGGCGAAATTGGGTTGACTTAAGTTAGACTAGGGTCCCGCCATGCTATTCAAGTCACCATAGCTAGAGTCAACATCTAGGTTAGTCTCCAAGTCTCAACTAGCAAATGTCAAAAATAACAATCATCACTCCAATGATTCAAAATAATTCAAAATTCTCAAAATGACCAAAATACCCTCAAGCTAAAATGTGGTAGTGACAAATCTACCCTCCTTAAAAGAATTTCGTCATCGAAATTAAAAGGCGAAACTAAACTGATGAAAATGATAGACAATCATACCTCAAGGTCCAAAAAGATATGGGTATCGCTCGCGCATCTCATCCTCCCGCTCCCAGGTAAACTCTCCTAGAGAATGATGCCTCCATGCGACGCGAACCAAGGGTATCACTGGTTTCTAGTACCTTCTCTCGGCGATCCAGAATCTCCACTGGCTGCTCTGGATAACTGAGAGTAGCTCCTACCTCAATCTCCGAATGGTCGAGTACATGGCTAGGATCAGCCACGTACCATCTCAACTGTGATACATGGAATACGTTGTGGACACCCACTAGTACAGGTGGCAAGTCTAGCCTGTATGCCACGTCACTGACTCTCCCGCTGATCATGAAAGGTCCGATGAAGCGCGGACTAAGCTTCCCACCTCCACCAAAATGTATGGTACCACGAGACGGAGATATCCTCGGAAAAATTATGTCTCCGACCTAAACACAAACAAGGTCTCAAGTTACAAAATAATCAAACATGATCAACAAACACAAACAAACAACCTACTTCTAATCCTATCTCTAATCTGTACCTCAAACTCCAAAGCCCTCCGGTGGCTATCGACCCAATGCCGATGTCTGTCCTGCGTCACGCGAAGTCTGTCCCTGATGAGCTTCACCTTCTCGGCTGCGTCAACAACCATCTCAGGTCCCAATAAAGCTCACTCTCCAACAACATCCCAAGATAAGGGTGTACGACACCTACGTCCGTACAGTGTCTCGAAGGGTGACATCTCAATGCTGGCCTGAAAACTGTTATTGTAAGCAAACTCCACCAAGTGCAGGTGATCCTCCCAGGATCCTCCGAAATCCAAGACGCACGTCCGCAGCATGTCTTCGAGCGTCTGAATAGTCCTCTCTGACTGTCCGTCCGTCTGAGGGTGGTATGCAGTACTAAACTTGAGCTGAGTGCCCAAACTAGTCTGCAGACTCCGCCAGAAATGGAAAGTAAAGCGACTATTCTGATCCGAGACAATGCTGACCGGAACTCCATGAATCCTGACAATCTGTCGTATGTACACCTCTGCAAGCCTCTCAGTAGACGTATCCACTTTAAATGGCAAAAAGTAGGCCAATTTGGTCAACCTGTCTACAATGACCCAAATCGCGTCTTTCCCTCCTGGTGTACGCGACAATCCAGAAATAAAATCTATCGTGATGTGCTCCCATTTCCACTCTGGAATGGGCAATGACTGCAACAAACCTCCTGGCCTCTGCCTCTCTGCCTTGACCTGCTGACAGACTAAACATCTGGCTACGAAGCGAGCTACCTCCCGCTTCATCCCATACCACCAGACGTGCTCCCTTAGGTCCCTGTACATCTTGTTGGCACCAGGATGTATAGAGTACTGAGATCGGTGGGCCTCCTGCATGACCTGCTCCCTGAGCTCTCTACTGGGCACACACAGCCTGGAACCGTGCCTCAAAGCGCCATCCTCTGCAAGAGTAAACTCATCATCCACCAGCCCTGCTCGAACCTGCTCTCGGATACACCGCAGAGCAACATCCTCGAACTGCGTCGACTTGATCCTCTCCATCAAGTCCGACTAAATTTGAAGACCCCACATCTGTATCTGAACTCCTGGCACAATTATCTCAATCCCCAGGCTCTCTAAATCTGCTAGCAAGTGACGATCCATAGTCAAACACATGGCTGTCGGATACCTACTCAAGGCATCGGCAACCACGTTGGCCTTCCCTGGGTGATACTGTAGTGAAATGTCGAAGTCCTTCATCAACTCCAACTACCTGCACTGTCTCATATTGAGCTCCTTCCGTGTAAACACATACTTCAAGCTCTTATGATCTGTAAAGATCTCCACCCGCTCTCCGTATAAGTAGTGTTTCCACAACTTCAAAGCAAAAAATCACTGCTGCCAACTCCAAGTCATGGGTAGGGTAGTTCTTCTCATGGAAACGTAACTGTCTGAAAGCATAGGCAATCACCTTCCCATGCTGCTGCAAGACACAACTCAAACCCTTCCCTGAGGCATCACTGTAGATAGTGAACCCTCCTGATCCTGATGGCAATGTCAGAATCGGAGCTGTCGTCAGCCGCTTCTTCAACTCATCAAAAGCTACCTGACACTCCTCTGACCAAAAAAACTCTACATCCTTCCGGGTTAGCCTAGTCAACGGCTTTGCAATCCGGGAGAAATCCTGCACGAACCTCCGGTAATAGCCTGCCAATCCCAAGAAGCTCCTGATCTCTGCTACTGAACTCGGTGCCGACCAAGCCTCAACTGCCGTGATCTTCTCAATAATATATGCTTCGCATATCGAAGCTTCTATATGAGCCTTATTGCCCACCTTATTCTTCAGATGATGTAGATATCTATAAATAATATATTCAATATTAGAACTATTTGAATAAAATAATTATTAGTACTAGATAATTAAATATTTTATACCGCTCAATTGGATACATCCATCGATAAAGGACGGGAGCACCGATGCGTGCTTCGTATGCAAGATGAATCGGCAAATGTTCCATACTATCAAAAAAAAGCCAGGGGAAAACACCTTTTCTAACTTACACAATGTCAATACAATCTTCTCCTCAAGTTCAAACATATGTTGCACCGTCAACTTGAACACAAATCTCTAAAGAATATAGATAACTCAGCCAGCGGACCCCATACTTGAGAAAGTAACATCTCTCTCAGAGCGATAGGAAGTAAACACTCCATGAACACGTGGCAATCATGACTTTTCATCCCTATCAGCTTGCGTTCGTTAAGATCGACACTTCTTGCCAGATTCGACACGTAACCGTCAGGAAATCTCAACTTTGTAATCCAATTGCATATTATCAATTTATCATCCCTACTCAGTGTAAATGGTGCTGAGGGCTTGACCCAGTTACCATTGGATCTTCGTGTTAGATGGAACTCTGGACGCCTGCAAATAATTTCCAAGTCCTTACTTGCTTTGGGATTGTCTTTCGTTTTTCCCTTGATATCCATCACCGTATCGAAGATGTTGTTGAATACATTTTTTTCAATATGCATGACATCAAGATTGTGTCTTATAAGATTTTTCTTCCAATAAGGTAAGTCCCAAAAGATACTTCGCTTCGTCCAATTATGGCTGTCCGAATCCTTCTAAGTGATGGCCTGATCTTGGATCTTCTTTTACAGTCGGCAAATCCTCTACCTCTACCCAAACGATATCTCCAGTCAATTTCAATGGGAAATGAGTTAGTTCCTGTTTACCAGCTCTAAAGGCGTCCCTGTTCATTCTCCATGGATGGGACATAGGAAGGAACTGGCGATGGCAATAAAAAAATAAGCTTTTTCTCTATTCTGAAGGCGGAATGCCTTACTCTTTTCCATACATATCCGACAAGACATAATGTAGTGCCCCGCTCCGCGAAGTGTCACGCCCCAGAACCAGAATACTGGAGAGCGGGGGCAGACATAGCCAGCTACGTATATTAAAATAGAATACATCTCAACTATACGGTCACGACTGTCTAGATATGAGGGTTTACTACAAGCCAGCAGTCTCTTAAGGTCAAGCCTATTGTCTCAATCTCGAGCAATTAACAGAGTTACAAGATATTAGAGCATCAAATATATATATATAAGGCGTCCCAAATATTACATATTGGATGATCATGAAGCTAGTCGTACAAAATGATAGGACTAGCAAGAGTTCAGTCATACATGATCAACCCTAGGATTTGTTAATCATGTTTACAGCCCGTAGGCAGACAGTAAGTAAATGTGCATCGAGCTAACAGGTGCTCGTCGGCTAAACGCCTCAAAAGAATAAATTTACATATAAGTGGGTGAAACAAAAAGGGAAAACCCACTCGTAGCCCGGGTTCCGTCTAGTGTTCACCATTGGGCTGGAAGCTTGGTAGATCCTCGGGAGTTGCTCCGAAATCTGGCCACACAAAACCAGCTGGGTCAAACCCCAGAAAGAGCAAGTGCCACAAAAGAGGCCACAAATAAGAACAAAAGCCAGCATATCAGAACATAAGAATAAAAGAAGTACAAGTAGTAAAGTACACAGGGCGATAAACGACTAGGGACGTGGAACCATTCCGGGAGCCATGTTACAATCCTTAAACCAAATAAGGACCGGGATTGTACCCCTTCGCCTGAATAGCTCACTTTCTCTACCCATTTATCGTTAGAGATAAGTAAAACAATCATGATCAAGAGTTCCAGGTACAGGGGCTAGACAAGACTTAGACAGAGCTGGACACCATTCATTCACAATCGGCCAAGCAAGTACTACGGCTTACTACTTTAACTAACTAGGGTTATCACAAACCTAATTACTAACAAGATGCAAGTGAGAATTCCAGTCCCAAGCCCTGCAGACTATCCAGTTATCCTTCCGCGGGTTGAGAGTTATAGGTGGGTACATTGCCCGGGAGACAATGTACCCTTAGGTGACTTAGAGGGTGCAATACATGACAGTGTGCTGGAAATGTGCTCTACTCGTCGGCAAGCTACAAGTCCATTAAAGCGCCCAGATAACGAGATTGCCTGTGACTGGGAATTCTTCATGTTCTAGTTTGATCTAATCATTAGCCTAATCCAATTTAGCGCGAGTCCCTGGCCGTGGTACCCAGGAAGTCACGTCCTAGACATGATGCAAGACAAGACAAATGGATTGTACAAGCAAGCAAGCAGGAGCACCCACGGTGTCAAGTTAATTATACGAGTCAAGTTACAAGTTACAAGTCAAGTCAAGTCAGGAGTGCGCCGCCACGGGCCACTATCAAGTTATCCAGATAATTCATGTCAGGGTACTGTCAGGAGTGCGCCACTACGGGCCACTATCAAGTCAGGTTGGTCATGTCAGGAGTGCACCACTACGGGTCACTGACGTGTTATGCTAGTTCCTTGTCATACCATGCCGTGTACAATAGTCATTCCAAACATATTAAGTAAAATCAAGTTCATGACAAAAGGCGTAAGGATATAAAATGGGCGTAAAATACCTAATAAAATACTAATATAAAATAGGACTAT
Source organism: Iris pallida (assembly GCA_029216955.1). Lineage (NCBI taxonomy): Eukaryota > Viridiplantae > Streptophyta > Magnoliopsida > Asparagales > Iridaceae > Iris > Iris pallida. The sequence continues at coordinate 22,211,100 of JANAVB010021798.1, forward strand.
AGGAGAGCCAAGATCAAGAAATAACAAATTCATCATAGACAAGTAGGTTGTGCAGGGTATGTACTGCGCAGGGTGCCAAGTGCGCAGGGTGAGCTGCACAGGGTACCAACTGCACAGGGTGCCAAGTGCGCAGGTTGAGCTGCGCAGGGTACCAACTGCGCAGGGTACCAAGTGTGCAGCAGATGGATTGCGCTGGATCAGGTTGCGCAGGAATGGATGGCGCAGGGTCAGATTGCGCGAGGGTGGATTGCGCAGGGGCTAACTGCGCAGGGGTTAGTACGCCAAGGGAGATGCGCGGTCCAGCCCAAGAGGTCGGGCGCAATCGGCTATGCGCAATGAAGGCGCTGGCCGAGAAGGAAGGTGCGCAGTTCACCAAAGGGTGAGCTGCGCAATCGGCCTTGCGCTAAAGAGCGCAGGCCGAGAGGGCTGCTTCTCCAACCCGAGAAGAACTCCAAGAACTTCAAAACTTCAATTCTTCATAACTTGATCAAATCAAAACCAAATCTAGATTTTCAAAGTTCTAACTTGAGTAAAATCGAATTCTCTTCCACATGGAAGCATCAAAACATGCAAAAATTGAAGTTTAATAGATCAAAACCAAGGATTTTCGAAAATGGTTAAAACCTAGATCTGGAAAAATGAAAGCTCCAAATCACAAAATGTCAAGTTCTAAAGTTGTTCTCCATGGCCTAATCTAGCTAATGGACAAATAAAAAGTGGTGCTTATTTGAAGGCAAGGTGTACTTGCCTATGGGTTGGGGAGTTGTGTGGAGGAAGGAGAAGAAGAAAATTAATGGAGAGTAAAGAGGAGAGAGAAAGTTTGGTAGAGATATAATATGGGTGGTTGTGTTGGAATGGAGGTGGAGAATAGGCTAAGGTGTTCCACTCATGATGAACCAAATAAAACCAACTCTACAAAATAAAACCAAGCCATGGTCCAAACCCATTTACGAGAAACCAAAATCCGCAAGTCGAGAAAATAAAATACGTGCCAAAATCAAATTACGAATACAAATACGAAATACAGGAAATGAGGGTGACAACTCTACCCACCTTCAAAGAATTTCGTCCTCGGAATTTAATCAAGGAGCTAGAGATTGCCACGACAAGCTATACTAAGCACAGACAAGCTACACTAAGCAGTTCAATCATACAATCATACAATGCAAGCAAGGAAAGGGAAAGCGTAAGGCATAAGAAAGACATTATACCTCACGAGTCAAACAGGTAGGGATATCGCGATCGGATGTCGTCCTCACGCTCCCTCGTTGACTCACCTAGAGAGTGATGACCTCAAGCAACACGGACTAAGTTAATAGTCTTGTTCTTGAGCGTCTTTTCTCTCCGGTCCAATATAGACACGGGCCTCTCCTCATACGAAAGGTTGGTACCAACAACCAATTTCGAATGATCTAGGATATGGCTCGGGTCCGGGATGTACCGTCTTAATTGGGATACATGAAATGCATCATGTACCTCACTTAGCGACGGCGGAAGAGCGAGACGATAGGACACATCGCCTACTCGCTCTAGAATATCGAACGGCCCTATATACCTAGGACTAAGCTTTTTCCGTACGCCAAAACGAATGACGCCGCGGGTAGGCGAGATCCTAAGGAATACATGGTCGCCGACGGCAAATTCTAAGGGATGTCGATGAGCATCGGCCCAATGGCGCTGGCGATCCTGAGCAACTCGGAGGTGATCTCTGACTTTCCTGACCACTTCAACCGTCTGAGAAATCAGTTCTGGACCGAGCATCTGCCTCTCTTCGACATCGTCCCATGCTAACGGAGATCTGCACTTCCTGTCATACAGAGCCTCGAAGGGTGCCATCTGGATACTGGCCTGGAAACTATTGTTGTACGAGAATTCCACCAGGTGCAGGTGATCCTCCCATGAACCACCGAAGTCGAGGGTACACGACCGCAACATATCTTCGAGAGTTTGTATAGTACGCTCTGACTGCCCATCTGTCTGCGGATGATACACTGAGCTGAACTTGAGACGAGTCCCCAAACTTTGATGAAGACTGCGCCAGAAGTGCGATGTGAATCTCGTATCCCTGTCTGATACTATGCTGACTGGCACTCCGTGAAGTCGGACGATCTGCCTGAGATACATCTCTGCTAGCTGCGCCGTCGACTGTCCAACTCTAAATGGAAGAAAGTGTGCCACCTTGGTAAGCCTGTCCACAATGACCCAAATAGCATCTCTGCCTGCCAGAGATCTGGGTAACCCAGTCACGAAATCCATGGTAAGGTGCTCCCATTTCTAGTTTTGCAAGCTATTTCTTTTTCAAGCTTGATCACGACAGTATTTTATTGGGTGCACCCACTAATATATTGTCTAATCAGAGCCGGTGCATGATGGTCTGATCAACCTCGTGTACTTTGGTTCGCTTATGTATCTTTCTGCATATCATAAATTTGTCCCTAAATTGTCTCGTTCACGACTACTTTGGAAATTCTTATTGTTTGAACCTGAGTTATGAGCACCATACGCGTGCCTGCTTGAATTGTGGAAATCCTGTCATACCTAATTCTTTAAATTTCGAGGACGAAATTTTCTAAGGAGGGAAGGTTGTGAAACCCGTAATTTTTCCGCAAATATTTAGGAATTATTTCTCGTTATTTTATTGTGCTTAAATAGATTTTTTTTCGATAAAACAAAATTTTATTAATTGTGAAAGTGTTAGTTTAATATTAATGTTATCTTTAGTTAAATTATTATCCAAAATTAATATGGATTTTTCTTTGATTAGCCAGACCTGTTCCTAAAGACCAAATGTAACTTAAAGTATTTCAAAATAAATATTGATTATATTTTTTAAATAAATTTATGTAGGCCAAAATCCTTTTAATTACCTATAATATTAGAGCTCAAAACCTATTTTCCAATAGACCATTAATTGACTGGGCCTTGATCCTTAACAGCCCAACAAGAATTTTTATAACCTATTATTTTACAAAACCTTAGCCATTAGATTAGAAGTCCATGAGTAAGCGTTACTCATAATGTTTCCAAAGCCCATTAGTTGGAAAAAGCCCAAGTCCAATTGTTCCTTATAGCTAAGTTTATTTAAACCAATTGTTCCAACCCAATTGTTCTCAAACCCAATGTCTTTACTAGCATCGGCTAGTGTACAGAACATTGTTAGGAAGAAAGTTTCCTTTGGCTTGAAGAGCTTTAAAAGCTCTGAAGCTTTTCTCCTTCCCAACCGTAGAGAACCGTTTGGTTCTCAAACCGATGGCACCACCGGCCCCTCGGCTCCCCGGCCGCCAGAGTTGATGGCCATGGAGGCCCTTCATCTTCCCCTACGGTAACCCCCGGCACTCTTTCCCCTATATAAACCCCTTTTCTATTTTCCTCATCACCAACTCCATTCTCCTCTTCTTTCTCTACAAAACCCCTTTCTGGCGCCCGACCCGATCCCGGCCCGCCGACCGCTGGCGCTCCACCCGACTCCGGCGCCGAACCCCGCGGCCGATCCGCGCCCACCCGCCGGCGAACCGCCGCCTCCGCCGATCGTCTGACCCGCGCGGCCCCTGGCCGTCCGAGTTCGCCGGCATTCGTCGCGGTGACTGCCCTGTCCGCTTCCCAGTGACGTCTCGTCCGTTTCTCGGTGCTGACCGTTCCAGTTCCGAGATCCAGTTCGGGTTTTCCGTTGTCGGTACACTCTGACTCAATTATTTTCTTTACTGTCCATGATGAACTGGTCCAACCGAATTCCTCGGGAATTCGGGATTTCGACAACGTAACAGTTACGTTGTCATTTTCGATTCCGAAGTTTCTTCGGAAATGGTAGTTTTGGATTTCTGTTGGTTATGTTGATGGTTATTTTTGGTGCTGATGGTTCTGTGGAATTTTCCAATATTTTCGAAATATTCGAGAATTTTTAGGAAGAAATTCTGTGTTTGGATATCCTCGGGTTTTCTGAGAATTCGCAGGATAATTCGGAATTTATATATATTCATATATAACTATATTCTGGTTCTGTGTGATGGAAGTTTTGGTAGGATTTTGGGTTCTGTTATGAATTTCGGGTTTTCGGGCCATTACGTTACTATTTCGGGAGTGATGGTTGGCTTGGAGAAAAAAAATATATTATATGGTTGTTTATATAAAATTCGGGTTTTGGGAATATTTTTGCAGGTAAAACCGGAGCATTTCCCAGTTCTTGGGTTGACCGAAAACAGAGGGAATGCTGCCGAAATTTTCGGAAAATTTAATAAAATGAATTTAAAATGATTTTGGTATTTTGGGCGACAACCATAATTGGTTACTGGGCCCCAACGAAATGCAAACGCACCGGTTAGACCGGACGTTGAGGCAGAGTAGTTGAAAATGAAGTTTGGACCAAAGTCTGAGACTATGATTTTCTTTAAATATTATTTTTGAAATTTATTAGTTTTTTGTTAAATTGTAGGTAATTTTCGGACTAACCTGTCTTTTTCTTATTTCAATTTATGTAATTAAATATTGTAAGGGCATAAGCCCAGTTTCTATGATTTAAGTCTTGTAATAAGTAGGAAGTAATTTTTACTTTATTTTCTGGGAATGTGGAAAGCGTAGGATTAACCGTTAAATTATTATTAATTAATAATATATGAATTTCTCATCTTAAAGAAAATATTTTATGTATTTTAACAAGTTTGTCCAATAAGTAGATAAAATACCAAGTTTTATATTAATTTGATAATTACAAGTTTTTCCCGAAAAACCTAAATAAATTGAATTTCTAAATTCAAACTCATTAGTAAACGTTGTGATGTTGTGTTAGCTAGTGATAACTAAAATTGACTAGGAAAGACCAATAGAGATTGTAACTAGATACTTTAGAGTTTGTTTCTGAAACAAGTTCCCCGGAATGTAGGATTTCAAGGAAGAGTGTGACCTTTCGAATCCCGAAGTACCAATCTCGTCCAACTGAAGTTTAAGGCAAGTACATTTTATGTAGATTTTACAATTATTTTCACAATTGTTTCATTGCAAGTTTAAACCACTGTTTACACGAACTCCTTCGGGAGCATTGATCGTATTGTTGGGGACTGGGGGAATAGTGTACTGGATATGACCAAATCCAAACTTAGGATAATGAATGTGTTAGCTTTCCCCTCTTCACACGGGGACAAGCCATACCGTATCGCTAGGATACAAATGTACCCAAACCGGTCATATTCTTTACCTATTCATATCACTGTACTGTACTATTTCAAAATTGTTCATTTTCAAACTGTTTAAAAATGCATGTTATAAATTGTCATTTTTAATTGTTAAAATTTGCATGAACTGTACTTTGCTCACTCCTGACTGGAGAACAACATTTTAGGTTACTCTGAGGTTGATCTTTCTAGAGTATCTGGTGGCACAGAGCTAATGTTCAACAATCCTGTTCGGTACCCGGCGGTACTACCTGACGACGATGGATCGGCGTCTCCTTAGATGCTGTTGGTGTTAGCTAGTCTTATTTCAGTTTTTGGATCTTTTAAACTTTTGTACTGGACAAGTTTATTATCGAATAAATGTTGTGGCAACTTTTAAATTCAAACTTGTTGTTGATTTACCTGCAATATGGATTACAGCTTACTGCCGCCGTCTCATCAACGGTGCAGGCTGGGCATGATCCGATTCGACCCAAGTATTTGGGGACCGGGTCGTGACAGCATGTATGTCTGGACAAGTTACCTAGCGGGGGTAGCCCCAGACGCGATGCGCGGGTAGTTCGAGAACGTGGATTGTGTTGGAATAGTTATATGCGAGACTTAGTACGAATTGTAGGCAAAGAAAATGGAGACATGTGGACTTAGTCCATGTCGTTAAGGCCAAATGTTATGAATGATGGGATGAAAGACTTGAGTTATGCGAGAGATAGGAAACGGTTGGACGAATAGGTGTTGCAGAGAATTGTTGTGATCGGATGCGCAATGACTTGATGCAATGCGAGTGTTAGATAACCGGCAAGAAACTTACGAGATCGAAGTTATGGTTGAATTAAGTTATGTGCAAGATGTTGGAAGATGATCGCATGTTATGGGATGATGCATACGAAGAGTATTTTGAGAATAGGCGCTAAGATTTGGCTAAGTTGAGTACGGTTTGATTGGTGCTTGAGGATTAAGTTGAGCTCGTTAGTTTGCCCCGATATCCTACAACTGAGCTTGGCTGAAATGCATATATTGGTGGGACACCTAAAATATGTGTATGATCCAAACTAAGTTGTATGATTCCAACGATAGTAGCACGAGATCGTGAAACGATCTGGCGAGGCACTTGGATTAAGTGTTGGTTTCGGTTCGAGGACGTACCTGATTTTGAGTGGTATATTATGTAATGCCCCGCTCCGCATCGGTGCATTATGATGAGTCGTTGACTCGAAGAGTTACGTTGACCCGATGAGGTATCGATGCGAATCGATGCAAGCGTTACGTTGGCCAAAGGTAAGCCTTGAGTCGGTTGGAATCTATAAATCGAATCGATGCAAAGGATAAGTCCCGTTCGAGCAAGTGCTAATGTTGGTTGATCTGGTGTGCAGGCTATGCCTTTATGCTGGATTACAGATTGTGGTGTGGGTGCGATATGCCAAATCAACCGAGTAGTTCAAAGGAATGGCTAAGTCTGGGAGTTAGCTATGCAATCGAATTATGGAAGGGAGACGCTTCAATCGGCGAAACGGCAAGGCGTATCGACTTAAGGTGGGCGGGTTCTTGACTCTCTCTCCCTATTCCTTCACGTCTAATAAAATATGCTATGGTATGCGTAATATGTTATCGAGTTAGCGAGCGTGGCTCCGTGAGTAAGTGTCCAAGTATGTGTCGAATACTAAGATAGAACATTAAACAATCGAATAATTAAAGCGATGTGCATCGTGTGCACGAGTCGCAGTAGGGAAATGTTGGTAGAACATTGAAAGATGATAATGAGATGTGCATCATGTGCACGGCTCCGGGAACATTGAACTCTAGGCGTAGAACATTGATTATGGTGCTGAGCGTGCCTTTGTGCACTTAAGCTACGAAATGACTAAGTAAATACGGAAGTAGGCTATGTGAATAACTTACGAGCGGTACGCGTTGATTATGAGTACGAGATGACTAAGCCGTTGGGCGTCGAGCATCAATATGGATGTGTTAGGGCATAACGCCGATGGAGCTCCCCATACGAATGGTGGATTATGTTTATGGCACGTGAAACCGTTTATGTGCGACACTATGTTTATAGAATACGAGATTGGTTGGTATACTATGGATTGTATGATATGGTGCGTATTGCATGGTTAATGGACTCGGATGGCCCGTGCACGGGTACGGCTTCCCTCGAACGGTTACGCCGGGGCGCCGGGACCGTTCGGCCTAGGAGGGAATTATGTGTGGTATTTATGGTGCACAACATTCGGACGGATTGCGACCGTCCAGTGCTGTGATAAGCTATGATATCCGTAAGTTTGGGATCCTTCGGATACTGGGCTAGCAACCCGTATCGAAGCGATTGTAGGCTTACATATAAGAGATGCCAAGTCCATTACGGTACGAAACACCGTGACCTTCATATAGATAGGGCCGGTGGGCTGAGATGAGAGGTGGGTGCAAGCGCAGGGCCTGCCACCCATTATGCATATGTTTACGTTTATGATTGGTCGGTTTCGTGATTCGGATGTTTGCTTATGTTAAGTTCTAACCACTGCAAGCTAAGGAAAATGAGACGGGATGTGCACGATCACTACGTTTATGTTCAGATTATGTCTAACTGTATCTGCTGCAGGAACACGGTATCGGACACACTATGATAAGTATGTATGCATGAGTATTGCCATGAAACTGATCCTAAGGCTAAATAGAAAGATCACAAAGTAAGATGCATGTTTCACTAAATGAATTAGTGTTTGGTTTGGGTGCGAGCGGGTCTTGATCAGTGCGAAGCGAGGACGAAAGCACTAATCCCCCACTAGTTTATGTGCAGGCTCAGGTTATGATCGGCTCGGGGCGGAGCTTGGCTTGGACGTGTCGAGGCATGGAGTCCTTGGCGTTCAAGAGGAGCTGCCGCATATGCATTCGGACTTGCGACATGGAGATGTTCGGCCGAAGACTACTTGTTGGCTATAAAGAGGCATGATGTATGAAACAATAAAATCCTTTGTGAGCTAGAGAGATCATGAGCATTGTAGCCAATTGGCATATATGTTGGGCTATTCAGAGCCTTTGTAACCTTCAGTTCAATATGAATAAAAGAGATTCTTATGTTTCACTTGTTTCCTTCCGCTGCTTATGTTATCGATTTGAGATAGTTCTATGTGAACCTGTTATCTTGTCTTGCACGAGCGCAACTCCAGGCTTGTGCGGCATCACGCCCCAGCGAGGACGATGATTCGGGTTAAATCTAGCGAGGACGAGCGATTTCCCGGATCGGGGCGTGACAACTATGTGATTAGCTAAGGTGGGTAGACTTTTATAAACACTCCACCAAGATAGGGTGCAGAGTAGAGTACGGTACCAGGCTTAGCCCTAACAGGAGACACGAAGATTATTAGACTAAACCATGCTATCATTGTCTAAGCTAGACCGAGTTTGAAGAATATGAAGATTCTCTGATCATAAATGACAAGATGAGTGAGTGTTCAACTGGAAGGAAGACATAGTTGGATATTAGAGTGCTAACATGAAGGATAATAGCAAATAGAGTCCAAGGACCCCGTCAAGATACAAAATTATGAAGCATGATGATCATGACTAGATATAAACCCTTGGGATTATATTGAACCAAAATTTGAGAAATTTTCACGTAGAGGATATAGAAATCAGGAATATGAAAGAAATTTTTTGAGATGACTAGGAACTGTCCTAGGAAGATTAGGTCTCAGAGAGAAATATGATCTAGGAGTAGGCAAGTCTGGGATAGACTATTCAACCATCTCCATATTGGTTGAGTCAACCTTGAAGCGATTGGTTAGAAATCAAGAATAGAAGAATGATTGATAGAGTTAGATAGAGGTATTGGATATAAGTATTTATTCGATCCTGCCTTAAACCTTCCCTAGCAAATAGGAGTAAAATAGGCATGCTTGTAAGAAATGTATACTTGCTTGTGGTTAGATAGGATAGATCCTTGGTTATGCTGCTAAGAGATTTGACCTTTGAATTGTAGGATTATGTGATAGACTTCAAGTGGTTGGATAAGTTTAAGTATTAACTATGACCTTATATCCTTATGGTTATACAGGGGTCCGGCAATAGAGTTAGAAAAGTCGTCCTCAAGAGATAGATTAGTAAATCCTTCGTCGATGTAAGTTAGATGGTAATACTTGAGGTATTGTAACTAGAGCAATTGTGTTGGCTTAAAGAAGAAAGAATTATAGGAACATTTCTAGGTTTAGGTTGGAGTTGCAAGAAAAGTTGTAAAAAAATTTGGAAGTATTAATTAAGGCGAGGAATATGACCATGATTGTCTACGGTAACATGACGAGGATTACAGGAAGAACTATGTCTTAAGCAAAACCAAGAAGTTGAGATTCAAATAAGGAGTAAGGAGGTGGTAGATGATACAACTTTCAAAGCAAGGATAGAGAGATAGTTATAAAACCAGTACATCGGGTGTAGGAAGACAAATGATCAAGAATAAGATTAAAAAAATGAGGATGAGAAATGAAACGGCACAGGTTGAGAGGGAAACAAGCATTTCAAGATAGAAAAGTAGAGTATCCTAAAAATATATTGATGGATAGAAACTAGGGTTGAGTAGTACATAGTGGATGATAAATTTCTAAAGATGAAGATATTCCATGGATGGAGGAAAACTTAAGAATTTAACTGCTTTGTTGAATTCGAGAATCCAGGAAATTTAAAGACATTGACAGATTATATCATGAGGAACTCGATACCGTGTTAGTGAAAGTTACAATTGAGAAAAACTAGGCCAAGGAGTGTGCTAACAGAAAGAAGATAAGACAAAAGACTTTCAAATACTATTAGTTATATTCTGAATTAAGATTAGGCTAGCCGTGTTTAAGGAATCCAGAGTTATCCTAGGAACTTGATAGATAGGCTAAACTGTGGTATGAATTGTTGTGCAAATTCTTCAGCTTGTTTGATTAACAGATTGTATTAAATGTCCTGAAGTTGTAGCTTCAGACCGTATCACTACGCTTTCATCCCGTATTCAACCAAACTCTAGTCTGACTAGAATACATATAAGCTGTTCGAAATGGTGTAACTATCACTAGCATTAATCTATATCTCAATCCAAGTAACAGAACCGTAAGAAAAGGAAATATGAAAACTAGTTTGCAGCCCAATAATCATACTTGCCCGAATAGACTCGGAAAGATAATATAGATCTATAAATACTAGGCTACTAAGCAGATACAAATATCAATAAATAAAATATATAACTCTAAAAGATTGAATACCTGTAATGAAATGAATACCATCAATAATCCAACAAGGCGCTCAACAAAACCTACTCAGCCAACCTGGAAGGAAACTAGGTCCTCAGCGGGACGCAACAAGGTACATAATATGTAAGCCAGATGTAAACAGTGCTAGAAATGTGAGTATGTAAACCGCATCGAGATAGGTGAACTAGAAAACAACCATTCTATGTGATATGCTGCTTTTGAGGACAATGTACGATGCGTGGGCTTTCCAAATATAAAATCCATAGCTTTGATATAGAGACTCAACGGGATGTAAAATCCGTAGTCCGATATAGAGACTCAATGGGATGCGGGATCGTAGCTCCGATATAGAGACTCAACGGTGTATATGAAATAGTGTGTACATAGTAGCCCAAGCATCTAGTAGCTGTCCTTGTCACGACCCGCACTCGCTTTTCGGGATGCGAGAGCGTGAGCAAGCCAGCTATGTATCAAGCGGACTCCAGCCCGACTCGAGTACGTATAAGCTGTCAAGATCATGGTATCATGGCTAATATGGTAATCTACAGTGTATCTCAATCCACAAGAATATATAAGACAAGAATGAACAAGTATGGGTCATGGTCTGCAGCCCACTAGCATATATGTCCGATAAGACTCTAAGGAAAGTAACAAGAATCTAAAAACTGAATCAAGAAACATGATATCTCATGATAAGGTATGAAAGCATGAGCGAATAATAAATGTAATACGATACCTGAATCCCGCAAGCGTATCATCACATCCACCATCCAGAACTACTAGCTAACTCCATGCAATCACTAAACCTGAAGAGATTATCAGGTCCTCAGAGGACATAGCAAGATACATAAAAACATGCCTATCTAGCAGTTTAATCATGCAATAAAATATAAACAGGGTATGAACAGGAAAAGAGACAGAATCATGACAACTGACTATTGACATGATAACTACTAATAAATGGCTATAGACAAGTGACTACTGACAGAATGATCATGAACACGGGTACAAGAACCACTACGCATAAATGAACTGCTGGATGAGAATAAGAGAAAACATGTCGCGAGATCAATGGATACTCAAACCCTCGCCCCTAGTGTAGACTCGCAGGTTTGAAACAACTACTAACCCTCGTCCCTAGTGTGGACTCGTAGGCTAGCATCAAGAATTACCTCGCCCCTAGTATGGACTCACAGGTACGGAACAGATAACTACTAACCCTCGCCCCTAGTGTGGACTCACAGGTTAGCTTCAGAAATCAAGGTACAAATAACTACTAACCCTCGCCCCTAGTGTGGACTCACAGGTTAGCTTCACGAATACAAGGTACAACATTTCAGCTATGACTTACTCATCCTATGACATGATACGACTCAGTCGAAGTACAAGTGACGATACTATATGACCCAGTCAAGATACACGGGAGAACAGATCCGATATGAACTATAAGCTAACTATGAACAAGGACTATATCTGTACTAGCATGCATGATATACAAATCACATATAAATAATCAACTAGTAAAACTAGATAATAATAAGAATATGCATGTAAATAAACTGTAGAGAGAGGCAAGGTATCTTGCCTGGAGGTTGCACGCAGATCCAATAAAATATAGTCAACTGCTAAGCCATAAAGTCCAAATCATCACAACTATCTTTGAAAGCTGAAACAGACATTGTCAACATTCTCAGAATAGTCAAATTAGCTAAGATTACTTGTCCTTAAGTCCAATTCTAGACACAGGGGCAAAACGATCATTTCGGGCCAAAACGGTGTCCGCCGTTGGATCCGTTTTGCACCGAAAAGCGTGTCAGGGTCAATGGTCTCTAAAGTCGTCAAACTATATGTCTACAAATTTGTTTTGATGATACGAACCCAACCGTATGTCCAAAGTTAGATTTCGGTGGGCCGTGCACATAATCGCCCGTTGAGTCGGATCGTGGGGCCCGTAAAATGGTGATCCGGTCAACTGTCTCAGAATTAGACCAAACTTGGCATACAGGACCAGAAAAATGATACGGTCCTGTTGGCACAATTTCATCTCGATCTGACGAACGTGCACAAAGTAATTAGGAAATTTGTACAGAGACCGATACGGTGAATTTCGACGGATACACATCAAATTCGTCGTGCATACACAACCAATTTGAATTCCGTCAAAGCCCATACGTCCGCAAAGCCATTACGCACCTTTCGATGCTTTCAGTTCACGACCACGTCGCCCGGTTTGGCGGAACGCACGTCATATCGGAGGAATTTTCTAGGTTTTTAATATTTTGAAAATAATTTTTTGCCAATATTTGGAATCCGATTTCTCGGCACGTGGTCGATGAAATCATCTTCTGTAAATTGGGTTGTGAAACCCTATAGGTTGTCTAGGTCTGTATTTAGTTTGTTTTTTAGAACGCCTACTGGTTGGTTCAATAACAGCCCTCCAAGTCGGGTTGTTGGGCTGTTCTATATACTGTTATGAATCATTTTTTTGCCGCTTTTTATATCGATTTTTGGAATCGATGGCTCGTCTCTTCTATAACCTACTTGCTGGGTCATCGAGAGGTTCATGTTGTCTCTCTATCGAAGTTGATAGTTCGATTTCTTATCGAATAGAAAGAAGGATTCAAGGGTTCGAAGGAGATACCTTGACTGTGATGTGGACAGAGCAATGCTCTGTTTTCTGTCGATTCCTGGCGTCGTGGCCCACTCCAGTGGCCGCACAGCGGTGCCGTGGGTCAGGGAGGTCCGCCGGGCCGCTGGGGTCGCGTGGTGGTGATTGCGGGGGTGTACGGGGAAGTTGTCGCTGCAGCTGCGCTTGCATCGCGCGTTGCTACTCCTACTGTTATTGCTGTTCTTTCGTACGGCTGATATGCCGTGGCCGGCAGCCCTCCGGCGGTGTGCTCGGTGGAGGCATGGCCACGCCCGAGCCAGGAGAGGTCGGGGGTGGCGCTAGGGTTTGGGTTCTCTCATTTTTCTCTTCCGGTCTCTCTCTCGATACGTATATTTGTATACGCGTGCTTTCCTATCGGTTTTGGCTTGGGCATTTTGGATGGCTAGGCTGCCTGGGCTGGGCTGGCCTAGGCTTGGGCCCGTTTATTTTCCTTTATATACATATATATATATATATATATATATATATATATATATACATATATGAATCATAAAATATAATAATAATTTAAGTACAATTATTATAATTAATAACAATTATATTATTTACATAGAAAGAGCATCTATATATGTAGTAAAATATTTCTTTATATAGAAATATCATTTATATGAGATACCTATATTTACTATCCCTTTCTAATGAATAATGAAATTATATAATCAATTAGTAAATGGCCATATATATATATATATATATATATATATATATATATATATATATATATATATATATATATATATATATATATATATATATATATATATATATATATATATATATATAGTCTACAACCCCAAGATCCACTAATATATGCTAAGGAACTTGTTTACCATAGTTAAAATATTATTTATTTATTTCATAAGAAGAACATCTAATATAACCACATTTGTAATATGGCCAACTAGGTCACTAAAATAAAATAAAATATCAATCATACATCTTCGTGGATGTTTTTAGACGCACTACCCGACTACATGGGCTATGGTCCCAGTTCGGGTCCAGTCAGGCTAGTTTGGTACAACCTGGTCTTCTATACGTCAATAAGTTAATTAATAAATAATTAAAACATCTATAGAGGTTAAGTCGCAACTTGGCCTGGTTTTCCTATTTAGGACATTACTATGGCTCGGCCTTCCCTAACATAGCTAATACACTAGCCAAAGCACGCAACTACACTATCCGTGCCACTATTTCTGGTCACCTTGTACTCCAATTCCTAACCATGACTAGAGTCATCTACCGTAAAAATTAACTAATTAATTATTTATAACACTCTAAAAATCACCATTTAAATCAAATAAATAATAAAAAATATTTCAAAAATTTCTGTGGAGAGGAGTTACAAATCTACCCACCTAAAAAATAATTTCGTCCTCGAAATTCTAATTCATAACTATTCCTTAAAAATCAATGTCTACTATTACCTTAATCTTCTCAAATTTAATTTCTCAAAAATATTTTATAACCCTCTCTAGTCATTTTATAACTCCGAATACTTGAGGACTTCTACCCACCTTTGGTCACACTACTCCTCAAAACACGGTCACTAAAATCTCATAATTTTCTAACTAGTTGCTAACAATACTACCAACAGATATCTAGGACATATGGCATCTATAATCTCTCATATCTATAAACAACCAATTATTCAATAATCAATAAATATTATACTATAACTTAAGAATTTTTGATAGATTCTAGACAGCACGATCGTTTGTCACTCCGGAATAGAAGGAGACAAAAATCAAAGGTATGGAAAACAAGAAAGTATAATTGAGAGCAAATATGGAGTTTTCAAGGACGTAGAGAATTTCTAGAAGAATTTTCAAGGCAGTGTGGATTGAGATTTCTAAGGATTAGTCATAGTCGCAGGCTCGTACCAGTACAGTTACATAACCGGTACGATATGCTCTGACCTGCATAGGCCACCAAAAAACTTATCACGACCCGCACCCGCTTTTCGGGACGCGAGAGCATGAGCAAGCCAGCTACGTATCAAGCGGACTCCAGCCCGACTCGAGTACGTATAAGCTGTCAAGATCATGGTATCATGGCTAATATGGTAATCTACAGTGTATCTCAATCCACAAGAATATATAAGACAAGAATGAACAAGTATGGGTCATGGTCTGCAGCCCAATAGCATATATGTCCGATAAGACTCTAAGGAAAGTAACAAGAGTCTAAAAACTGAATCAAAAAACATGATATCTCATGATAAGGTATGAAAGCACGAGCGAATAATAAATGTAATACGATACCTGAATCCCGCAAGCGTATCATCACATCCGGCATCCAGAACTACTAGCTAACTCCATGCAATCACTAAACCTGAAGAGATCATCAGGTCCTCAGGGGACATAGCAAGATACATAAAAACATGCCTATCTAGCAGTTTAATCATGCAATAAAATATAAACATGGTATGAATAGGGAAAGAGACAGAATCATGACAACTGACTTCTGACATGATAACTACTAACAAATGGCTATAGACAAGTGACTACTGACAGAATGATCATGAACACGGGTACAAGAACCACTACGCATAAATGAACTGCTGGATGAGAACAAGAGAAAATATGTCGCGAGATCAATGGATACTCAAACCCTCACCCCTAGTGTAGACTCGCAAGTTCGAAACAACTACTAACCCTCGCCTCTAGTGTGGACTCGCAGGCTAGCATCAAGAATCACCCTCTCCCCTAGTGTGGACTCGCATGTGCGGAACAGATAACTACTAACCCTCGCCCCTAGTGTGGACTCGCAGGTTAGCTTCAGAAATCAAGGTACAAATAACTACTAACTCTCGCCCCTAGTATGGACTCGCAGGTTAGCTTCACGAATACAAGGTACATCAGTTCAGCTATAACTTACTCATCCTATGACACGTTACGACTCAGTCGAAGTACAAGTGACGGCACTATATGACCCAGTCAAGATACACGGGAAAACAGATCCAATATGAACTATAAGCTAACTATGAACAAGGACTATATCTATACTAGCATGCATGATATAAAAATCACTTGTAAATAATCAACTAGTAAAACTAGATAATAATAAGAATATGCATGTAGATAAACTGTAGAGGCAGGCAAGGTATCTTGCCTGGAGGTTGCACGCAGATCCAATAAAATATAGTCAACTGCTAAGCCATAAAGTCCAAATCATCACAAATGTCTCCGAAAGCTGAAACAGACATTGCCAACATTCTCAAAATAGTCAAATTAGCTAGAATTGCCTGTCTTTAAGTCTAATTCTGGACACAGGGGCAAAACGATCATTTCGGGCCAAAACGATGTCCGCCGTTGGACCCGCTTTGTACCAAAAAGTGTACCAGGGCCAATGGTCTCTAAAGTCATCAAAATACATGTCTACGGATTTGTTTTGATGATATGAACCCAACCGTATGTCCAAAGTTGGATTTCGGCGGGCCGTGCACAAAATCGCCCGTTGAGTCGGATCGTGGGGCCCGCAAAATAGCGATCCGGTCAACTGTCTCAGAATCGGACCAAATTGGTATACAGGACCAAAAAAATGATACGGTCCTGTTGGCGTAAGTTTTGTCTCGATCTGACGAACGTGCACAAAGTAATTAGAAAATTTGCACAGAGGCCGATATGGTGAATTTCGACGGATACGCATCAAATTCGTCGCGCATACACAACCAATTTGAATTCCGTCAAAGCCCACACGTCCGCGAAGAAATTACGCACCTTCGATGCTTTTGGTTCACGACCACGTCGTCTGGTTTGGCAGGACGTACGTCGTATCGAAGGAATTTTCTAGGTTTTTAATATTTTGAAAACAGTTTTTTGCCAATCTTTGGAATCCGATTTCTCGGCATGTAGTCGATGAAATCATCTTCTGTAAATTGGGTTGTGAAGCCCTATAGGTTGTCTAGGTCTGTATTTAGTTTGTTTTTGAGAACGCCTATTGGTTGATTCAACAACAGCCCTCCAAGTCGGGTTGTTGGGCTGTTCTATCTACTGTTGTGAATCATTTTTTATGCCACTTTTCATATCGATTTTTGGAATCGATGGCTCGTCTCTTCTATAACCTACTTGTTGGGTCATCGAGAGGTTCATGTTGTCTCTCTATCAAAGTTGATAGTTTGATTTCTTATCGAATAGAAAGAAGGATTCAAGGGTTTGAAGAAGATACCTTGACTGTGATGTGGACAGAGCAATGCTCTATTTTCTGTCGATTCCTGGCGCCGCGGCCCACTCTGGTAGTCGCACAGCAGTGCCGTGGGTCAGGAAGGTCCGCCGGGGTTGCATGGTGGTGATTGCGGGGGTGTGTGAAGCGGTTGTCGCTGCAGCTGTGCTTGTATCGCGCGTTGCTACTGCTACTGTTATTGCTGTTCTTTCGTGCGGCTGATACACCATGGCCGGCAGCCCTCCGGCGGCGTGCTCGGTGGAGGCAGGGCCAGGCCTGAGCCAGGAGAGGTCGGGACGGCGCTAGGGTTTGGGTTCTCGCATTTTTCTCTCCCGGAACTTGTTTACCATAGTTAAAATATTATTTATTTATTTCGTAAGAAGAACATCTAA
The DNA here is from genome assembly GCA_029216955.1 of Iris pallida. NCBI lineage: Eukaryota > Viridiplantae > Streptophyta > Magnoliopsida > Asparagales > Iridaceae > Iris > Iris pallida. The sequence continues at coordinate 22,228,711 of JANAVB010021798.1, forward strand.
TATAACCACATTTGTAATATGGCCAACTAGGTCACTAAAATAAAATAAAATATCAATCATACATCTTCGTGGATGTTTTTAGACGCACTACCCGACTACATGGGCTATGGTCCCAGTTCGGGTCCAGTCAGGCTAGTTTGGTACAACCTGGTCTTCTATACGTCAATAAGTTAATTAATAAATAATTAAAACATCTATAGAGGTTAAGTCATAACTTGGCCTGGTTTTCCTAGTTAGGACATCGCTATGGCTCGGCCTTCCCTAACATAGCTAATACACTAGCCAAAGCACGTAACTGCACTATCCGTGCCACTATTTCTGGTCACCTTGTACTCCAATTCCTAACCATGACTAGAGTCATATACCATAATAATTAACTAATTAATTATTTATAACTCTAAAAATTACCATTTAAATCAAATAAATAATAAAAAATATTTCAAAAAATTTCGGGGAGAGGAGTTACAGTCCTCCCCTCCCATGAGACCGTACGAGTCGAATCCATGACTCGCGTGATCTGATCCTCTAACAGTAACAATCAGCTATATATAGTAAAGTAAATGTAACCTAATTAGGGTCATAAATCAAGACAGGTTCTGGATTTTCGGACAACTCTGGATATAGGGAGTTTGAAAAAATAAAAGTGTACAACAGTATCCTTTGGTACAAGTGTATACAGGTTGGTACAACCACGATATCGAGACAGTCTCTAATGATCGATACTAGACATTACAAATGTACGCCTGCACCATAATCTGCCTCGGATGTGAAGTATTCGATCGACGGTCCTACGTCGGTACGTATAAAATAAACATATATTTAAGAAAATAAAACTGGAACTGAAATACAAGATGGCAAGGTACACTTGCCTGGAGTTGTCCAAACTGTGCTGAGACTGCAGTACCAAAGTCTATCCCACTATCCATGAGAACCATGCTCCATGCAATATCTGTCAACCCAAATCACAAATAAATATATATCACACACTATAGTACACGTATGACTAATAACTCCCACCTAGGGAGCTTGGGTCATTTCTAGTCACCTTAATCACCTATTACCTTTTGTTATCTAAGACACTTATTAATTATACTGTCTAGAACTAGGTCACACTAGTCCCTATAATCATTAATGCTAATAATATTAGTGGTAGATTCAAAATATCAAGTTCGTACCTCGCTATTCATACAGCAAAACCTACGATACACAAATCGAGATAAGATGATACTGTAAGGACAACAATCTTATCTTGGCAATCTACATGGTTACCTAGTCAATTTCAGCGACATGAGATCACTGGAATCGACAGATCTTAGTTTCGACGTACGGATTCCGAAATACTAACATGAATATAAATTAATTATAATTAAGGGTGATACATAAGGAAAAATTTACAGACATCGTCGGATGATGAAACAAACATCACCAATGTGTCCAAAATGGTCAAATTAGCGAGGATAGGCTATCCATAAGTCCAATTTGGATACAGGGACAAAACGGTAATTTTGGGTCAAAACGATGTTCGTCGTTGGACCCGCTTTGCACCGAAAAATGTGCTAGGATACAAGTCCACGAAACATAGCAAATTATATGTCCACGCATCTAGAATTATGATACGAACCCAACGGTATATCCGAAATAGGATTCCGATGACCCGATCTCAAAGTGAGCCATTGACCTGGACGTTGGGACCCGGTTTGCACAGAAATGCATACCGAAGCCAAAGTCCTCTAAATCTGGCAAAATATATGTCAACGAGTCTAGAATGACGATACGAACCCAATGGTACATCCAGAATAAAATTTTGATGAGCTTATCTCAAAATGATCCGTTGACCCGGACGTTGGGATCCGGTTTGCACGGAAATGGGTGTCGGGGCCACGTTGCTCCAAACTTAGCAAATTATATATGAATTTATGCCAGAACGACGCCATGAGTCCACTAGTAGCGTCCAAATTGGAATTCGGAGTCCCAAATCCAAAATTAGAATTTGACAAGTTGGAAATTAAGGTTTCGAGAGGCCAACTTTGGCGTCGATTTCAACCAACCAAACGACATCCTACGAAACTGAAACTTTTATGGCATGAAGGTGGTTATACCTGATGTGCACAGGAACTAGTGGCACGTCAAATGGACCTGCGATTAGGGAAAAACAAATCCACGAAGTTGGCTCCATAAAACTGTCAAAATAAATACAATTTATTCGAACAACTTGGTAGTCAGTTTTGATCAATCAAACGATCGAATTAACGACTAAAAATTTAGGTGGAGGTAGAGCTATATACCTAGATTGCGATGGAAGAAAGATTTCGACGATCCAATAGTCGGATGGTCCAGAAAATACGTCTAAAGTTGCTATGACGAAACACGATTCTGGACTTTAAATCTTGCGTGTCACGGCTGGATCGAATTCCAATCGCAACGACGCTTGTATGTACGCAGGGGAGTTGCTGGGGTCGTCGAGCTCGTGGGGGTCACAGGTGGGCACATTTCGGCGGTCGCATCCTGCTGCCGCATGATATGGCACGCCCGTCTGCCATTGGTCGCGGCTGCTGCTGCATGTTCACGTGCGCATGGTGGTCGCGACGCTGTTTGGTCGCACGTGGCTGTGTGCGATAACGAGGCGGTAGCTCCGGGAAGGAGCTGTACGCATTGGGGGGGGTCGTGCAATCAGCAACAGTAACGGTTATGGTTGCTGCCATTAGAATGGTGCAAAGAAGAAGAAGAATAAGAATGAGAAGGAAATAGGAAGGAGAAGGAAGTAAGTGATGTATAGAGAGGGGAGAGGGAGAGAAGTTGCCAAAGCCAGTTGGGGGAGGGTCGCGGCTCGTACGAGCATGCTCTGGTAAGCCAGGCCTGCGCACAGAGGTCTGCACGTGCCATAGGGAGACGACGAACAGTAGAATCCGTTGGGTTCTACACAGGGTTTGGTTCTAATGATGAACGAATGGTTGGTGTGGGCCTTCAGTTGGTAGTAAAAAAATACAAATAAAGGTAGGGAAGGAAAGGAGAATAATTGGTTTGGGTATTTTTGGGTTGGTCTTAGGTTTGAATGCCAATAGAAAACTTAAGTAGGTATTTAGGGACCCAAATTATATGTAATAATACATGATTTAAGGCCCGAATATAAGTTAAAGGCCTGACTATAATTTATAGGCCCAAGTTAAAATATAAATAAATTGCTAAATGGTATAAGATAAATTCAAATCAAAATATTGTTATATGCTTTATTCACTTATAACAATATACACGCATAATAAATCTATATGTGTGTATATATATATATAAAATAAAAAAAAAAAAAAAAAAAAATATATATATATATATATATATATATATATATATATATATATATATATATAAGCCTTATGCATAAGCGTATAATGATATACACTTATCAAGGAAGGTACATACCTATATACACACACCTAGACATGACATGAATATGTATACATGAAAATCAGTTTTAATTACAGTATATTATCTAATATTTATTTATTTAGTAATTATAAGTAAACGAAGTTAGATATAGTTAGCACAATGACAAAAAACGATTACCAAATTTTCAAGAAGTCATGGACTATGATAGTAGAAATAAATAAATAAAAACCAGGGGTTTACAGTTGGAAAATGAGGATTTGATGTGTGATTATGGATGTTTGGGTCCGATTAGGTATGTTTTAGGCTTGGTGCGATCATGACTTCAAATTAAGTCATTTATGATCATTGACGAAATAATAGCATGTAGAAGCTCAATTGGATGGCACACAAGTAGCATGTGCGTTATAGGCTCAAAATAGGTCAAAATAATATATTTGGTCGATTAGGTTGGATCGATGTTGAGCCCCAAAATTAAATTGGAAGTTAGGGCAAGTTTTTTGATGGATGGTCAAATGGCTAAATTGACCAGAAAGTTGTGTTATGTAAATAGAATACAAGGGAGCAAGTTTGGGTGGGACATCATATGTTAAAATTATGATAATCTTATCTACTATGAAACTCATGAAGGAAGTTTTGAGGGATTAGCATCCCTGGCGCTCCAAAAATCAAAGTCACGAAAAGGTACATTTAATGATCAACTAATTATAATAAAATTATTTATGGAAAATAATTCATCTAAAAAAAATTTAAAAGCACCCCAAAATTCAGGGGACTCACACGGTCCATCAAATTCACTATGACGGATGATGGTCGTCGAGGCAGTAGGATGATGAACCATCGTCCACAGGATGTCTACCATAGCATTTCTCAAGACCTGAGCCTGAAAAATATAACAGAACTCAGCATCACCAAAGCGAGTCAGATCGGCCTGACACTGCTGTCCATGTAGAGTGACAAAAGTGTCGAATCGTTGATAGAGATCATCAATGGTATGACCCAAAGCTGCATGGGCTGGAGCATTTGCTGGGTTGCGACTAGAGCAGGTAGAGGTGGAGGTGGAGCATCACCAAGAGGGTGAGGGAACTTTCTATACCTAGGAAGCTCTGAAGGTGTTTCAGAGATAGGACAAGACTCTAAATCGATGTCAAATTTCTGGAAGATGGATGCCAGATGCATAGGATAGAGGAGGTCACAGCCTGTCCTCCGACAGCTGGTCATAAAGGATATCATAGTCTTGGGAAAAGAAAAGGTAATCCCAAAGAGGTTATGATACATAGCAGATAACTCTAAGAGCATAATATCGTCAGTGGATCCCGTCTTAGGTAGCAGAGATGAAATGATAATACGATGAAGTTCATAAAATTGTTGATTAAGGTGGTGTGCGAACAACCGTTTTCGGGAAACCGGATCGGGATGACTCAACGCGACATTGAAGGACTCAAGGGTCATGTCAACAAAAAATTCAACCTTCGTAATATCGACGAGAGTGTCACCAATGTCCGACATTAGAAAATATTTGCTCAAGTTGGCAGAGTTGAATTCAAATTCCTTGCTGCTGTCAGATGAATGAATACAGTCATCTGCTTATTACATGTTGCAATAAAATATGCGAACTGCATTATCGTAAATTTGATGTGAAATCTCTAGAAATTCTCAAAGTCCTAGGGTTTCAAACGTGACAACATATTCCGAGAAAATTGTAAAGTTTTTATTTTACCCGGGCAAATTTTTCGATACCGAAAATGATCAAACCAAAGGGTTGATCTCTCGGATGAAACAAAGAGTGTCGAGTCATAGTCCTCATCGTCATCGGTACGAGAGGGGTGTAGAAGCATGGAATTTCAGGGCGCATCTATGTGCCAGAATTTCTATGCGCTCAAATACTACTCAGAACATGCGCCAGGGAACTCAAACGAAGTACTTGGCACATCAAGACAGCAAAAGTATAGACAGCAAAAGAAGATTTTTATTTCATATAAAAGTCTATTACATGTCTAAAAGGATTTACATAGGAGAATTTCTACAAAAAAAAAGATCCTAAGACTACAGCCAGGCACAACAAACTGCCATGTTCCCCCACCAGGCGCATCATCAGGCAGGCACATCACTTCAGCGTCTCAGTCAGGCATGTCTCCTCAGCATCTCAGTCAGGTGCAGTCTTCAGCGTTTCAGTCAGGCGCATCTCTTCAGCATCTCAGTTATGCACATCATAAAGTCTCAGAATATGCGCCTTACTTCGACCCGATCAAATGCTTCGACTAATGAAGCATTTATTGAGCAGAATATGAGTGGGCGATCATCCCCACTCTTGCAGGAGGAAGAGCTCTCCAATGCCCAAGGAAGAGGAGAGCACCGCAATCGATCCGCGGCTAAAGGAGCAGCTTCAACACAACCAGAATGGGCAACACCCACTCTGGCAGAAGAAAGAGCCTCCAAAGCCAGGAGCACCACAATTCCGATCTGCGGCCCTTTCAGCATATCAGAGATAGGGCTCGAGTATCCCGATCTTTGGATGCAACAGGCACCTTTCGCCTGCCTCAGAAGCCCTCGACCCCGACTTTTGGATGTAACAGTCACCTTCACGAGTTCATGAATGAAGATAATACGTCGCATCTTCACCCTCGGAAGCATCTCGTCAACAGAATGTGCTCGAGCAAACAAGTTCATTCGGGAAGACGTGAGAGAACGAGAGACAAACTCTCTCCTTGCCACTATTTATAGGCCGGGCAAATCAAACCCATGCGCCAAGTGGCGGGCTCTCCGAATCTCGTGCAATGAATTTGCATTTATGGTGATGAACCTGACGCTTCGAATTCAGCCAAGTCAAAACGGCTATTTAAAGCACTTAAAGAACACAAAAGTCGGAACAATAAAGGCACGTCATACAAAAAGATATGCCGGTCAGACACCGTGCATCGTATAGACGCGCCCGTCGGTTCCAAAGTGCCCCGTATGGATGCGCCCAACAAAGCACAGATCCATGCGTCCTAAACAAACATGGACCCATGCGCCCATTTCGTCTCGTCACCCATCAAACAATTAATGCTCAAATGACAGAGTTGGCAGCACGTCCCCCGAGGACTGACAGTTAACAGCTTTTTCAGAAGACGAAGCGTCGCTGACATCAGCATCATCATTACTTTCCTGTAACGGTTACGACCCACATGGCCGACCAACCACTTGCATGCGCCTCAGCGGCCATGCGCCTGAAGACTCGCATGCGCCTCAAAAGCCGTGCGCCCAGAATGGTTCGTGACTCCTGAAGGTTGTGAGCCAAAGTCTTCTCATGCGCCCGATCCCAGACGCATCCTATCAGATCACTCTCCACCAAATCCGAGATCTTTGAGCCATGGACCTACGACACGTGTCCTTTGATTCAATTCAGCCTATGAAAGGGTGCTAATCACCCAAGATCTCAGCAACATAAAGATCCTTTCCACTGCTACGTGTCGACTCACAAATACAGCATGAAGGATTCAACCCACAAATGATGGTGCATCATCCATGTACCTCCCGCAGCTTTAACTACGTGGCGTCCCCACATACAGGCATATCCTATATATGCGCGCATGAGCAGCCAGCCTGCAAGCTATAAGTAGAGGGATCATTTCCTTCTTCCACACATACGGACAACGTAATATACATACGTACATAGACAAAAAAAAGTATCAGAGTTATCATCCACCAAGATCGGAAGAGACACTCAACGTCTTCTTCCCATCTGCAAACTCCAGCACCCAGAGCAACTCAGACCTTCAGAGAACCGAAAACCATCGTCAGATCGTCAACGAAGTCAATGCATTACCACTCGCTCCATCGACACAGGGACCCAGATAAACAAAAGTGTTCTCCTAGGACTACATCTAAGTCCTATATTATAACACTGTTCTGTTTGTAATTGAAATTGCAATAAAAAGATTTTAATGGCAAACAAGCTGGCGACTCTGATGGGGACCTCTTTTTTCTCCACCGAGATAGCTGTATCGCAATCCGATGATGTGAAGGTGGGCTCCTTCCACAAGATGCTGGTCGTACGCCTCAATCAACAGGTATATGAGGAGTTCATCTCTGAAGGCAGCGCAAGTCCTTCGAAGCGGCTTCCAAAGCCGAAGAAGACTCGCCAAGTCTGGGTGCGCAAGGTCGAGGCCCCTGGCACCACCACTGAAGGGGATGCGCCGATGCAGTCCACCCTTCTCGCTGACGTCCTCAGCGGCCAGGATGCGCCCACCGGTGCAGTGCATCTCTCAAGAAAGCGTGGTGCTGACCACATTCCCCAGCCATCTCCTGCTCAGACAAAGAAGATGCACCGACGGAGTAGGGGCGCATCTAATGCCCTGCGCAGTAACTCTGATGCGCCACAGAAGGCTTCTGTCTTTGACAGACTCACTCGCTGTCGTGGCAAGGAGAATTTGGACTCTGAGTACTATGCACCCCAGCGGACTGGTACGAAGAAGTCCAAGGCAGCACGGGCCATGCGCCTCAAACGTGCTATGCCGGCAGCAAACCAGAAGCATGTGCTCAAAATCATGTGCGTTGCTGATGGTAAGCTGTATAAGGTCGACTCGGGTGCTTCTGTGCTAGAAATGAGCCGACCTTCAAAGTCCTTGCCTCAGTTGGGCGCACTGTTGCGTTCGTAACCAAGTCGAGCAAGGCAAACTCTGTGGTCTTGAACCCCGACGCCTACATAGGATGTGCGTCTGTGGCTGGTTCAAGTCATTGTAAATGTTGTACCCCCACTACTAATCTGAGCGCATCTTCTGTGTTGGTTCAGGGGGTGCATCATTCACCTGACCACCCCGGCGCTTGGCCTTACCATGCGCCTGATGGGGGTATGAAGGTGGCACTCTCACTTGACCACCCCGGCACTTGGCCTTGCCATACGCCTGATGGAGGTACAAAGGTGGCACTCTCCTCCAATGATTTGCGTAATGTGATTAGTCACAAGCGCCGACCAGGAGAGTTGACTGACAAGCATAATGCGCCCCTCACAGGGCACATCCGTGCTGTAGTCACCATCAACTGTTATTGCAAGACAGCAGTCCCACCACCAAGGCAGTCTGTGTTCCAGCGACTGCAATCATCAACACCCCTCCAACGTTGCCTCGGGAAGAAGGTGTCAATTGAAGAGGAGCCAAAACTAAAGGTTGCTTCTTGCAACGTAATCTCTAACTCCTCGTCAATCCGAAAGGTGACTGGCAACTCCTCGATCTCGTCCAAGAGCTAGCCGAGGAAAACCAAGACAACTGTCCCGTCCTCTGGAGTGTTTGAAGGCACTCGGAGGAGAAAGAAGATCTTGGAGGAAGCTGGGGTAGTCAAGCCCTTGTTGATCCTCCTTCTGAAGACGAAGACGTCCTCCAGAGCATAGCTGGGGGTAGCCAAATCCTTGCTGATCGTCCTCCTGAAGACGAAGATGTCCTCCAGAGCGCAGCTGGGGGTAGCCAAGTCCTTGTCGATCTTCATCCCCAAGACGAAGATATTCCCCAGAACATAGCTGGGGGTAGTCAAGATGAAGCTCCAGGAGAAGCGACTCCTCTACAAGAGAGCGAGGCTTCAACCAATCCATCCACTTCCAGCCATGTCATGACAGTATACATGACTGGGGGTGATACACAGTCAGATGCGCCACCAGCAAATCTCGTCCAGCGCATGGATACTTTGGAAGGGGGACTCAAAACCCACTCTGCCTCCATGCAAACACTGACTCAAGTAGTGTTTGAGATACGGTCAGCCTTGACAAGGGCACCTTCTACCGGTCCTGACCCAGGGGCCAATGGAGAGTCAAGTGTACCCCTTTAATGGGTATCCTTGGATACAGATCTCTGCGAAGCACCACGGACGTCGGAGCCATCAAATGCAAAACTCCAGGCTGTAGCACCTTTTCCGACTCCCAGCTTCACGAAAGACGTGGTTAAGATGATCTGGGACTTGCGCGAGTGCTTTGAGTCCAAGAACAGACAGGAGGAGCGCCAGAAGATGGGGATCCCACAACCATACCCCTTCGAATGGAAAAAAGTGGTTTATCCTCCCAAGTATAAACCACAAATATTGACGCCATACGACGGGAATGACTCTCTACGCCGTTATCTGATGTACTTCCAGTCTCAAATGGGACATCTCCCGAAGGAAGATGTGCTACTCACCAGCATATTTGTCGGGGCATTGAAAGGAGTGGCTTACGACTGGTACTGCAGTCTCTCTGACAACTCTATATTTTCCTTCGACGACTTGACGCGTCTCTTCCTCGATCGTTTCTATGACGGAGGGAAGGACATGAAAATGGCATCCCTCATAGAGATACGTCAGAAGGAGAAGGAAACAGTTCGAGCATTCATCGAACGGTTCCGACAAGCCTGCTTCAGACTGCCCCCGGGTATGCCAAAACATGCACTCCTCTCCTCCTGCAGCATGAACATGCTGTCTGCGATTAAACTCTGGCTCAACTCCACTCCTCCTCTCGACTGGAGTTTATTGATCATCGAGGCCGAAGCAGCAGAAAAGAAGGCGTCTAATGCTCGTCTTCTGGGAGTCAGTTTTTCTGCCTTTGAGGACAAGGGAAAATGACCTGCAGCCAACAACCCTGGACGAGAGACGAAGGGGAAGCAGGCGTTGACTGTCAATACCTCCAAAGGTGCACCAGCACCTACTCAAAAGCCTCCACTTGCACCAAGGCCAAAGGAGGTTTATTCTTTCAACGATGAAGACACCTTGCAACTCTTCGAGATATTGAAGCAGGGTGACAAGATCAAGCTACCGGACCCAAAGCGTCCTGACGAGGTTAGGAGAGTGGACAATCCGAGGTACTGTCACTACCATCGGTTTGTTGGACATCCAACTAAGGACTGCTACGTCATCAAGAACTACATCCAGCGCATGATCAATATGGATGTTATCTCCGTCGACTACGAGGAGAAAACGGTCTCGGCCAACCTGGTGTCACTCCAATTTGGCACCTTGCCGCCAACTACAACACAAGATGGCGTCGTCCCCATCCCAAAGGCGACAATGGGGGTGGTCAATCTACCACCTACTCGTGACAACGTGAGTGGACTCATCCCACTCACCACATCTCGGGGAGAGGTCTTATGGGTTCACCCTGACCTCGTCTCCGAAGTTACTCAACCGGAGGTACGCACTGCCTCCAAAACCAAGGACAGGAAGATCAAGTCTTGCCGCATGGTCTCTTCCTCTACGGAAGAGGCACTTTCTGTACAGACGCATTCATATCAGAACGCCCAATCTAACGAAGCTGCCGTCGAGGTGGTGCCTCCTTGCACCGTCCCTGCTACCCAGGAAGAAGGCCCATCCAGGCCTCCAGCAGCCAATAAACAGAAGCATGTAGAGGCCCGTTTTGACAAGCCTTTGCGAAAGGAGAATGCTTCGGGGCTAGCCAAGCCCCACAACTTCGACATACTGGCACAACTTGCCAGTACTCCTGCCCGCCTATCTCTGTTTGAGCTCCTTCGTCTTTCCAAGGACACTTGCGAAGCTCTCTGTGAAGCCCTGAAGGATGCTGAATCCTTCATCATTCAGATCAAGTAGCCGAGGATACCCCGACCACATGTGCGTACTGCCATTGTGCGGATGAAGTTATCTCCAACATAACCTTCACCCAATAAGACATGCTGCTCAAGCACAACCGACACAACAGGCCACTGTATTATACATGGTATGTCGGTTCCGTCAAGGTAAAGCAGATTCAGATCGATCCAGGGTCTTCCCTCAGCATCATCCCGAAGACGCTGCTCTCAACACTGGGGATCCCAATGTACCGTCTGGCGCCTTCCAACACTACAATCAGCGGTTTCAATGCTAGCAAAAGTAAACCGCTGGGTAAAATACGGCTGAAATATCATATTGGTAACCTCCGAACCGAGGTGACTTGCTATGTTGTGGATGCTGACGTCAACTACAACCTCCTACTGGTTCGTTCGTGGCTGCATGAGTACATGGTGGTGCCATCTACACTCCACCAATGTATGAAGTACGTGTCCACCAACAACATCATCTGGACAGAGTTTGCAGACATTGATCCTTTCAAGGGGGTCGAAGCCTACTTCACTGATTCTACCCTGTACAAGTCGTCCGACAAAGGGGAAGCCAATGATGCTGACGATAAAGCGAAAATGGCAACAGAGCCGGACATGGAGCTAAAGATGATTCCCGATGCTCCTTTGAAAATTTGACTCAAAGGGAAACCGCCTCAGACGCTGCCTCCCATGACCATCAAGCTACCTGAAAAATCACCAACTTCTCTAGGTAGAACACTTACTGAAGCTCCCTTGAAGATACGGCTTAAGGGAAAGCCGCCTCAAACATCGGTCCCCCTTGTGACAAAACTACAGGGGAAGGCACCAATCACTGAAGGCGCAGTTGAGGCACCTCTGAAGGTGCGTCTTAAAGGCAAGCCTCCGCAATCATCCGTCTCATCCAAGCTGCCGGAGAAGGCCCACATAGCCCTCTCGGACCCCAAGGTCAAAGCTGCGGTGGACTCTCCCGAACCAACCCCAGTACTCACAGATGAAGAGCTAGGGGAGTACATATCTGCTGATGTAGATGCACCCTCTCTGGACAATATAATCCCGCGGGACAAAATCTCATGTTTCATCAATAATAGAGTGTCTTTTAATTATTCTAGTCTTCCATATTGGAATACCATGTATACATTAGATAACGCTCTACAGTTATTGTAAACACAAATAACGATCGTCAATCATGTAAATCGAGTAGTCCCGTCCCAAGGGGTCTGTTTCGTAGTCCCACCGCGGAATCGAGATGAAGAATCCATCATCTTTGGCAAAGTCGAGTGTCATCAAGACCTCCCGCCACTCGAGCAAGAACTAGATACCGGTAGAATACAAGTCTATCGGTACACGGACAAGGCAAAGTACCTCATCCAAAAGATGGGTTACGATCTAAAAAGCAACAAAGGCCTGAACTACGGTAAGGGTCGACGTCTTCCTCTCCGGCTCCCAACACCTAAGGAAAGCCGCAGGACTACTATCATCGAACTCGACGGAGGGTAGGCTATGTCACGCCACCGGCAACTCCAGAGATTTCGGAGGCAGAAGAAGTAGAACATTCTTATTCGTCCGAAGCATCAACCTGGGATTCCGATACCAGTATCGGTTCAATCTTCAAGAAGGTGCTATCAGTCAATATGGCATCTGCACAATCTCAAGAAGATGAAGGTGAAGACCAAACGCCAGAATTCTTCGAGAAAGAACCTTGGGCTCAATGCCTAGGAGCGCAGTGGGAGTCTCATTTTGAATTACGCGAACCCCGTACCGAAGACGAAGTCGAGCAGATCGACCTGGGGGATGGATCTTCTTCCAAACCCATCTTCATCAGCAAGAGTCTAAAGGGACCAGATCGAAAATCTTTAATCCAACTGGCTAAAGAATATATCGACGTCTTCGTCTGGAGCTACGAAGATATGCCTGTACTTGATCCCCAGATCGCAATGTATAGGCTTAACATCTTACCTGATGCCAAGCCTATAAAGCAACAATAGCGACATTTTCGTCCTGACATCATGAACGCTATCGATCAAGAGGTAGGCAAACTCCTGACCAGCAGGTTTATCCGTGAAGAACAACCCCTGGATTGGGTGGCCAACGTCGTCCCTATCACCAAAAAGAATGGGAAGATACGGGTCTGCATCGACTTCAGAGATCTCAATGCTGCTTGCCCAAAAGATGAATTCTCGCTTTCGATCATCTATATAATGATCGACAATATATGTGGCTTCGAACGCATGTCTTTCATGGACGGGTATTCGGGCAACAACCAGATCAAAATATTCCCCGATGACGCAAAGCACATGTCATTCAGGACGCCGGAAGGGGTTTTTTGCTACACAGTGATGCCCTTCGGCTTGAAGAACGCTGGTGCTACATACCAACGAGCTATGAGTACCATCTTCCGTCAACATCTTCGCAAAACAGTCGAATGCTATCTTGATGATATCGCTGTTAAGAGCCGTCTCAAAGGTGATCACCTATAAGACCTAAAGACAGTCTTCGATCTCATGCGAGCGCATCAACTCAAGATGAACCCGCTAAATCCTTTCTTGGGGTTTTTAGTGAAAAGTTCTTGGACTTCATTATCACGGCAAAAGGCATTCATGTCGATCCCGAGAAGACCAAGGCCATCCTTGACATGGACCCTCCAAAGAATCTTCGAGAACTTCGAGGCCTGTAAGGGCGTCTTGCATACATCCGAAGGTTTATTGCAAACCTTTACAGAAAATGTTAACCCTTCACCCAGCTCATGAAGAAGGGAGTCTCCTACGTCTGGACAGAGGAATGCCAGAAAGCTTTCGATGATATCAAGGCTTACTTGACGAGCCCGCCAGTCCTGGTGGCACCCATCGCCGGCAAACCATTTCTCCTCTACGTCCGTGCCATGGATCATTTCCTCGGCGCTCTGCTGGCTCAGAATAACGATGCGGGCTATGAACAAGCTATCTACTACCTCAGTAGGACACTGATCGGGGCCGAACACTAGTACAACCCCATAGAAAAGGAGTGTTTGGCTTTGGTGTTTGCCATCTAGAAGACTCGCCATTATGTCTCGAGCCAGACAATTCATGTCATCTTTCGAGTTAATCCGCTCAGGGTTCTCATGACGAAGCCAGGATCATTGAACTTCCGGCTAGCTACATGGGCGATTCTGTTGATGCCGTACAACATGGTGTTCGTTCCACAAAAAGCTGTCAAGGGTCAAGCTCTGGCCGACTTTTTAGCTGCACACCCCATCCTAGAGTCCTCCAAACTCTATGAAGACATCCCGGATGAGGTCCAAGAATCAAATGTCACCGAAGAAAGCTCCGTCTGGCGGATATTTTTCGATGGCGCTTCAAGAACAGGCCCCAAAGGCCAAATCACCGCCGGAGTGAGGGTAGTCTTAGTCTCCCCCGATCAGCTGGTCATCTAGCGTGCTTACTCCCTTTCGAAGCCGTGCTCCAACAATATTGTCGAGTACAACGCTCTCATCATGGGACTCCAGCTGGCGCAACAGCTGGGGGTGGATCATCTGGAAGCCTACGGTGACTCAAAACTCGTCGTTAACCAGATCATAGGGCAATACAAAGTTCGCCATGAAGATCTAGTTTCTTACCATGAAGTTGCATTGAACATTATTTCAACCTTTACCAAGTTCTTCATAGAATATGTACCTCGGTTACAAAACCTAGAGGCTGACGCTCTGGCTGGCATCGCAGCCTCATTGGCAGCACCCCTCGGGACTCAATACTACGTCACGGTAGTTGGTCGAAACTTGGTCTGTCCTAAAAATAACCTATGCTCACAAATGGCCCATGCCATGTCAACAAGTGCTGGTGTTAATGTCCGAGACTGGAGGTTCCCGTTTATCGACTTCGCTGTCTACGGAATTCTCCCAGAAGACCCGAAAGAAGCCGTCTCAGTCAGGAGGCGTTCCCTTCGGTTCTATTATGATACAGCTACTAAAATGCTATACCGACGCTCCTACGATGGACTTCTCCTTCGATGCATGTCCAACGAAGAAGCAGCCGAAGCCCTTCGAGAAGCTCATGACGAAACTTGCGGGGCTCATCTACCTGGCCCTAGGTTGCAGGATCGACTGCGATGTATGGGTTACTATTGGCCGACCATGGCAGCCGATGCCGTCGACTATGCTAAAAAGTGCCATGCGTGCCAGCTCCACACCGACTTCATCCATAGACCATCGGAACCACTACATCCTACGGTCCCCTCCTGGTCCTTTGAAGCTTGGGGCATGGACATTGTGGGACCTATCACCCCTCCTTCATCGAGGGGACACCGCTTCATCCTAGCTATCACTGACTACTTCTCCAAATGGGCAGAAGCAGTTCCACTGGCGGAAGTGAAGAGCTCTGGGTGATCAGCTTCATCAAGCACCATGTCATCTACCGTTTTGGGGTACCTCGGAGGATTATCCACAATAACGATCCTCAGTTCATCAGCCATGTTTTCAGCAGATTCTGTGACAAGAACTGCATTCAAAACGTGGCATCAACCGCCTACAATCCGACAGTAAACGGATTGGACGAGGCTTTTAACAAGACTATCGTCAAACTACTCAAAAAGGTCGTGTCATCCAACAAACACGATTGGGACGAAAAGCTCGACGAATGCCTTTGGGCCTACCGCACAACGGTACGGACTCCGACGGGCAACACATCATTCTCATTAGTCTACGAAAGCAAAGCGGTACTACCTCTCGAGATCCAGATACCCTCACTCCATGTGGCGATCACAAATCAACTAACAGAAGAAGACAATCAATGTCGCCGTCTGCGAAAATTGGAGACACTTGACAAAAAAAGTCTCCTAGCTCAACAGCGCATCGAACTCTATCAAGCCCGTATATCACAGGCTTTCAACAAGAAGGTCAAGCAGAGGACTTTCCAAGTAGACGACCTGGTTCTGGAAGTCAGGAGGCCGATGGTGTTGAATCACAAAATACTAGGAAAGTTCTAGCCCAAATGGGAGGGACCTTTCATCATAGAGACGGTATACTCAAACGGTGCTTACCGCCTCGCCCGGTCAAATGGGGACTTGTTCATGATGCCCATCAACGGTAAGTTCCTAAAGAAATACTACTCTTGACATCTTTCAGATATGTACTTCCACCTCTACCTAGCAAGGGAGTCAGTGGACCTGATCATCAGAGCTCACATACACATTCCTTTCACAAAAATCCTATGCTTTCGGAACCCAGTTGTTCCATTGTATTCTATCTCCAGTAGAAGGACAACCACGTCCATATTACCTCTGAGTTGCTCCTCTACGCCCTACAAAGCGGAATCTTATGCTCCGTAAGACTACGCTACCTATCATGTTTACCACGTCCATATTACCTCTGAGTAAACATCCCGTACAGACAACCCCTGCGTTGCCGTACATTGATCGCAGAACTTCCATGTCCATATTACCTCTGAGTAGTTTCGCGTATCTCCCCAGAGTCATTTCTACCATGTCCATAACACCTCTGAGTAGGAAGATTCCATCATTCGAACCCCATATTTGCCACGTCCATATTACCTCTGAGCAAACATATCGGTTCTCTCAAACTTATTATCTGTACCAAACGACCAAGGTGCGCAAAAGATAATAGGTCAACACAAATCACAAGTTCATGACAACAAAAGATGAACACACCACAAAATTCTTTATTTTTCATCTAAAAAGTAAAGGATTACATCCCCATCATATAACAAAAAAAAGAGAAGACTACAAATCCCTAGGCATCATTGGCGTTGGCGGACAGCTCTTCGATCCGACGCCTCAAGTCTGCGGCCGGGTCTCTGCAGTCGCCAGGACCCGGCGTTCAGCTTCCTGCCGCATCATCTCCATAGCCTCGAAAGCAGTATTTTTTTCATGCTTGGCGTCCAACTCCTGCCGTTAGTGAGTCAGAAAAAGAATATGGCTAGTAACAACTGCCTCTTCCTCCTTGGATGAGATGTGCTCAGCCTGGGCCCGCTTAAGATCTAATATAAGTTGGTCGCTCTGGTCTTCTAGGAGACGAATCTTGGCAGTAACCTCCGCTATACTAGCCTCCAATGAGGCCCGTAGCTCCACCTGCTCCTGTGTGGATTGAGACAGTCTCTCTGCTGCAGCCTCATCAGCGGCCACCTCACCGTCCCAGATGGCCACCGTGGCCTGATAAGACGACTCAACCTCAGCTATCAACTTCTTCTATTCTGCTTCTATCTGAGCAAAAAAGTCATTCTACTGGATACTCTGCAGTTCAGAAAGACGCTGGTCGAGCTCAACCACCGACTCCTCCAGAATTACAGCCATGTGATCGTGGCCACGGTGCAAACGTATCAAACCAATAGAAGAGAGTGCCATGGCTTTCGCCATCGCAAAACTCCCATTTGTATTCAGCACCATTGATACGCCCTTTTGTAGCATCTTGTATACTGATTCAACAATAAACTGAACGTACTCATCTGCATCAGCCAGTACTTGAGGCTTCATGGCAGGAGTTGCAGGAGGTACTGTAATAGACGACGGGCGTGAAGAAGACCCACCAACTTCAATCTACGAGGCTGAAACCTCGGCATCAACGGACTCTCCCTCAACAGGGGATTGAACTTCGCTACTGGCCCGAGCGACCAAGAGAGCGGAAGGAGCGGAGAGGGGCGTCGATATCGTACCCCAAGTAGAAGAAACAACAGGGGGTTCCAGCAAACCCTTACCCTTCTCAAGCTCGGAGGGAGCACCGACGTCAGGGGCTATCTCCTCCGTCTCCAACACACTGTCAGCAGGCCGTACGGGACATTCCCCCTCTGGCAAAGTAGCGAGATCAGCACTTGTTTCCTGACCTGGCTCCCCTGGAGTCAAGCTCGGTGGACGAGTCTCATCTTCCTCACCGAATCCTTCCGCGGGGATAGAATCTGTCGCTACCTCCTGGTCGGCAGCCACCTCAGCCTCCGCTGCTGAGTCTGGGGTAGGGCTCGGCAACGCTACAGCCGACCTTACCTTATCATGACAAGGAGGGGAATCAGCCCCCTCCTCTGTTTCAACCATGTCTGTTGCCCCTATAACAGGCTCACTCATCTCCGGAGGAACGTCATCTGAAGAAGATGAACTCCACTCCACTTCCTCATTTGGAAGCCCCGTATCTGCTGGATCCTCAATGTCAGAGTCCCCACGGCGGCTTGTACCCTCCCGGGAACGGCTGCATCCTCAGCTTCCCTTCCAACATAATCTGGAGATACTAAAATCTCCGCAGGAACGACATCGTTCGGATTCTCCTCCACGGGAGACATCACAATCGGCGGAATGCGCTCTTCAGATGAGCCCGCCATCTCCTTTAGTCTACTAGCACCCGATTTTGGAGTTCGGGGTCTCCTTTTTAGCAGCTCCTACAAAAAGAAAGCATATGTCACAAAAATGACAAAATGAGCCAGACTATGGGGACGTCTTTACCTCACAAGGAACTGATTCCATTGGCATTACAGGCGGCACTCCCGTAGCTCCCGTCTTTGGAGTCGTCGCTTTTCTTGGCCTTTATGGTGCAGACAAACCTGCTTCTGCGTCAGCCCGCCTCTTCCCAGCTGGAGTATCTTTTCGAGTGCCTCCCGTTGACGCTGCAGCAGCAGCCCGATATCCCGCCAACTCTGGTGGACGATATGACCGGGCCGCCGCCAATATGTTCTTCGTAGCCTCTAGCTGAGTTCCAACGATGAAACTAGTCTCCCTGTCATATTCAGGAGGCACAGTATTTATGGCGCAATACAGCTTAACAGCCGAATACAGGATCTGTGGCCGAGGGTTGTGAACTGATGTATTAAAACGAACCCCAGTGCACCCGGTATTGTAATATTACCAACCCCGGGCTCCATCTAGTAAACTTCCAGCAAACCCCAGACTGTTACTGGGGTTCCGTAACATTAGCTGGGTATAACCAAACTGGCGAGCAAATCGGTTTGGCAAATACGGCTCCAGATAACACTTATTCTGGTTGCGGTAAACCAAGTGGGAAGGCCGAATACTTTATAACTAACGAAACCCCCATTTTGGCAGAGTGATCGCATCCTCACCGTAGTCTTCCAAATTTTGGTCAGCCTTAAAATCTTTGAAGATGGGACTGACCTTTACGATCTCCCACCCCTGAAGATAAGACAAAACTCTTCTATAGACGGGGACGCCGATGTGTAGCCACTTCCTCTTATAGAAGCGGCGGATAAAGGCGTCACCTTCAATGTGATCATCTTCAGGACCCGGACCCATCACGTTCGGGTGATACATAATTAACCATCCTATCAGATAATGGAATGGTAGCTCAGCTCGGGGAAAGTTATCTTTTCTGCCCCTCTCATGGGCCACATCGTTAGCAAAATCTCTCAAACCCCGCAGCAGGTTACACACCATCGCGGGAAAGAGAGCCAAAGGGCGACCAAAAACCAGTTTCACTGCTGGCAAAATAAGGTTTCGGGTCACCCTCTCCACAGAGCCTGACCCACCTGAGAACACACAGTCCGGGGCCATATCATCAAGTATGCAGTCAACACTGCCTTGGATGACATCCGGTGCACGCAATGCCAGAAACAGCTGTATACATCTTTGCCACTCTCATTTGAACGGGGGACCTTCTCACCTAGTCGGCTCATTTCGGAGGTTACTTCTGCGGGTTTCAGCCCCTACCGAGTCGTAAACCGAATCTTCGAAGAGTCCGCCAGGTCCTGCTTGAAGACGTAATCCCTCCAAGTAGTCACATGAGGCTGTGACTTGCCTTTGTCCTTCCGTTGCATCAGATACTGATGGCTCGCCACCTCTTTGGAAACAGCCATCATCTCCGGGTCCATCTTTTCCAGAACAAGGTTCTCTTCATTTGTTGGAAAATATTCCTCGTACGGTTCCGAGTCCTAGAGAAGCTTGGACACCTCGTACATCTCATAGAGAACCAATCCTAACTCCTCCACCGGAGTAAAGAAAGTGCCAGTCTGGGTATTAAACATTTCCAGGAGTGCAAGGAACATATGCTTGTTAAGGTCCACGCCCGCCTGTGCGGCACGGATAGCGGCAGTCAGCCCAATCTCTTTAAGCTCAGCCTTGAACTTCGACAAAACCCAAAAGGTCAGCTCGTCCCACTTTGGCACGTGGTGACACCAACCTTCAACCCTAAAGCCACCTTTCAGATACATAACCTTCGATGTTAGTATCCAATTTGCAAAGGTCGAAGCACCAAAGGCAAATGTGTCTTTAGGGACATCACTATAAAGGCTCCCAGGACGCAAAGTTCGGCAACTGAACGAGGTCCCGGCTCGCGAGGCGGCCAAAGTATCCGTTTGATTCGAAGTAACATCAATCGAAAGGGTACCCCCCACTACCCCTCCTTGAGAGGGAGTAAGTTCCCATGGCATCCTTCTCTTGGAAGCCAAACGGTAGAAGTCCGTCAGCGACAATTGACGTTCAAGCTGCCGCATGTACAGAACCATGCCCTTTACAGAGAAGAACCAGTCTTCCTTGATCTTTAGTACCTTCTCCTCGGTGGAGGTCAAGCGGTCACCAAACAGAAAGGAAGGTTTCAAGAAAGTCGTATCCTCGGACTCAACGGATTTTAGTTTGCCGCTCTCCATCATAATCTGGAGAGAAACAGGCGACTGATCCCGGATTTGCAACATTCTCTTGGAAGGCTGATTCAGTAGGATAGCAGCCTTCGCGGGGTTAATAACCTCCTCGTCGAAATCAACCCCCATTTGGCAGAGAGGAGCATCCAGAAGGACTTCATTTAGCAAAGGGATAGTCATCGATACTGACATAAGCAAAGACAAAAGTCAAGCAACATGAAGACAAAATATTGGGTGTATCAAGCAGCCTGGCGCATCATCAGGGTCTAGACCCATGCGCGTCAGTGGTAAAGCTTCGGCGCATCATCAGGGTCTAAACCCATGCGCGTCAGCGGTAAAGCTTCGGTGCATCATCAGGGTCTAAACCTATGCGCGTCAGCAGTGAAGCTTCGGCGCATCATCAGGGTCTAAACCCATGCGCGTCAGCAGTGAAGCTTCGTGGCATCATCAGGGTCTAAACCCATGCGCGTCAGCAGTGAAGCTTCGGCGCATCATCAGGGTCTAAACCCATACACGTCAGTAGTAAAACCTCGGCACATAATCAGGGTCTAAACCCATACGCGTCGGTGGAATAGCCTCAGCACATCATCAGGACAGAAGCCTATGCGTGTCAGCGACGAAGAGTTAGGGCACAGCAACATGATGCAACTCATTCGTGTGCCCCAGACTCGTCTAGAAAAGTTTGGAGACCACAACCACCCATCTCCGCAGGCTAAACGTCGGCCGGAGTCATAATGGTGACAGGAGCGTCCTCCTCGACGAACTCCGTAGGCTCCTTCCCTTTGCCAGCACCACCGCGAGGAGTTTTGGGGGCCATCTCGTGAAAAAAGAAGTTAGGGTTTTTCGAAAGAAGAACTCTAGAGAAGAAGAAAGCAAAGAGGAGAAGAACTCTTTCTCTCTCCATCAAACGCCTATTTATAGGCTTGGGCATACGCGAAAATCGATGAGGAGTGATGTCAGCCACCGCTTGGGGTTCTGCGAAGTGATAACTGCAAATAATCCAAAAAGATCATCATTAATCTTTTGTTGATTACTTCGAAGCGTTATCATTTGCATCAACTGAGCGGAGCATGCGCCCCATCACTGATGCGCGGAGTAATCATACGCCCGAACAGTCATGCGCCCCGTTGAAGACACCACCATGCTTTTTATTCAAAGTATTCCAAAACCTGACAAAAAGTTTTAAAAACTTTGAAGGGGGTCTTGTAGAAGCATGGAATTTCAGGGCGCATCTATGTGCCAGAATTCCTATGCGCTCAAATACTACTCAGAACATGCGCCAGGGAACTCAAACAAAGTACTTGGCACATCAAGACAGCAAAAGTATAGACAGCAAAAGAAGATTTTTATTTCATATAAAAGTCTATTACATGTCTAAAAGGCTTTACATAGGAAAATTTCTACAAAAAGAAAGATCCTAAGACTACAGCCAGGCACAGCAAACTGCCATGCGTCCCCCACTAGGCGCATCATCAGGCAGGCGCATCACTTCAGCGTCTCAGTCAGGCATGTCTCTTCAGCGTCTCAGTCAGGCGCAGCCTTCAGCATTTCAGTCAGGCACATCTCTTCAGCATCTCAGTTATGTGCATCATGAAGTCTCAACATATGCGCCTTACTTCAACCCGACCAAATGCTTCGACTAATGAAGCATTTTTGAGCAGAACAGGAGTGGGTGATCAACCCCACTCTTGCAGAAGGAAGAGCTCTCCAAAGCCCAAGGAAGAGGAGAGCACTTCAATCGATTCGCGACTAAAGGAGCAGCTTTCAACACAACCAGAATGGGCAACACCCACTCTGGGAGAAGAAAGAGCCTCTAAAGCCGGGAGCACTACAATTCTGATCTGTGACTCTTCCAGCAAAACGGAGACAGGGCTCAAGCATCCCGATCTTTGGATGCAACATGCATCTTTCGCCTGCCTCAGAAGACATCGACCCCGACTTTTGGATGTAACAGTCACCTTCACGAGTGCATGAATGAAGATAATGCGTCGCATCTTCACCCACGGGAGCATCTCATCAACAGAATGTGCTCGAGAAAACAAGTTCATTCGGGAAGACGTGAGAGAACGAGAGGCAAACTCTCTCCTTGCCACTATTTACGTCCGGCCAAATCAAACCCATGCACCAAGTGGCAGGCTCTCCGAATCCCGTGCAATAAATTTGCATTTATGGTGATGAACCTGACGCTTCGAATTCAGCCAAGTTAAAACGGCTATTTAAAGCACTTAAAGAACACAAAAGTCGGACCAATAAAGGTATGTCATACAAAAGGATGTGCCGGTCAGACACCGCGCATCGTACAGATGCGCCTGTCGGTTCCAAAGCGCCCCGTATGGATGCGCCCAATAAAGCACAGATCCATGCATCCTAAACAAACATGGACCCATGCGCCCATTTCAGCTCGTCACCCATCAAGCAATTAATGCTCAAGTGACAGAGTTGGTAGCACGTCCCCCGAGGACTGGATAGTTAGCAGCTTTTTCAGAAGATGAAGCGTCGCTGAAATCAGCATCATTATTACTTTCCTCCGACGGTTACGACCCACGTGGTCGGCCAACCACTCGCATGTGCCTCAGCGGCCATGCGTCTGAAGACTCGTATGCGTCTCAAAAGCCGTGCGCCCAGACTGGTTCGTGACTCCTGAAGGTTGTGAGCCAAAGTCTTCTTATGCGCCCGATCCCAGGCGCATCCTATCAGATCACTCTCCACAAAATCCGAGATCTTTGAGCCATGGACCTACGATACGTGTCCTTTGACTCAATTCAGCATATGAAAGGGTGCTAATCATCCAAGATCTCAGCAACAGAAAGATCCTCTCTCCTGCTATGTGTCGACTCACAAATGCAACATGAAGGATTCAACCCACAAATGATGGTGCATCATCCATGCGCCTCTTGCAGCTTCAACCATGTGGCGTCCCCACATACAGGCGCATCCTACATATGCGCGCATGAGCAGCCAGCCTGCAAGCTATAAGTAGAGGGATCATTTCCTTCTTCCACACATACGGACAACGTAATATACATACGTACACAGACAGAAAAAAGCATCAGAGTTATCATCCACCAAGATCGGAAGAGACACTCAATGTCTTCTTCCCATCTGCAAACTCCAGTACCCAGAGCAACTCAGACCTTCAGAGAACCGAGAACCGTCGTCAGATCGTCAACGGAGTCAACGCATTACCACTCGCTCCATCGACACAGGTACCCAGATAAACAAAAGTATTCTCCTAGGACTACATCTAAGTCCTACATTGTAACACTGTTCTGTTTGTAATTGAAATTGCAATAAAAATATTTTAATGGCAAACAAGGGGCTGAACACGTTAACAGGTTCATATTTTGATGTGGAAGATGAGGCAATGTCCCTAGTTTTCTTCCTTTTAGGGATTCTAGAAGCCATGATAAAATTGAGAAAGAAAAGTAAGAGATACACCTCAAAAGAGATAAAAACGTTAGAGAACGCCTTCAGATAGCCTTAGATCCAAGAAAAATCAAGTTTGGAGGCTTGGGAAGTAGTTTCTAGAATCTAGGGTTAGGGTTTTTGAGGTTCGAATGGCTGCACTTTGAGGAAAAAGAAGAAGAATAGAAGAAAGAAGCTTCTGTTCGTGTTGTTGTTTATAAAAAATGTCCACACAGAGTTTGACCCGAACTCGGTTGGAACTCGGCCCGAGTTCAGTCCGAGTTCATTTCGAGTTTGGCCCAAACTCGATCGAAACTCGGTCTGAGTTCGATCCATATTCAGCTACTTATATTTTAGGTCAATTTGAGTAATGAATTATAAAAATAGCCTATAAGCTTTTAATTCTTTGATTTAATTAATATTTATTACCTTGGGTTAGCTATAGGGACCAGATCCCAGCTAGTGGTAGTCTGAAGACAGTTGGCACCGTGTCGCTTAGACTTTTATATCTTGTTGACAGAAGGACCCTTTCGGTTTGTACCTAAAATAACTTCAATTAATAAATTTGCTGAATCTTAAGTTTTAAGTTATTTTTATTAAAATAACTCATTATGACTCTGAAAATTCAAGTATGCCAAACTCTCGATGCAAATAGTTGAAACGATCTTCAGCTAGTGGTTTTTGAATATGTTTGCCAGTTGATGATCTGTGGCAATAAACTCTAGAATGATATCCCGTGTTGTTGGTGATCACGTAGAAAGTGGTGACATATTTCTATATGTTTAGTACGTAAATGCCATACTGGAATTAATAGTGCTAGTGTTATCACAGTAAATGGGAATCTTAGTGTAGTACAGATTATAGTCTTCTAGGATTTGCTTCATCCATAAAATATGAGCACAACAACATCCTATAACGATATACTCAGCCTCAGTTGTTGACAATGCTACAAAATTTTGTTTTTTGCTAATCCAAGAGACTAAAGCTTTTCCTATGAAATGACACGTACTTGTCATGTCCTGATCCCGGAGGATCAAAAACTAGCCACTAGGTGTGATGCCGTACAAGTCTAGATTGCACATGTACAAGGCAAAACTATTACAGTTCCTGGTATTTTTCAGAAAATAATGATAGCACAGCAAAACCAAGCAGATAAATTGAAGTCAAATCAAGATATGAAGAAATGTATCTCTTTATTGATAATTGTAATATATTATAAGACTTGCAGCTGAATACAGAGTTTACAACAGATTACAAGACTCTTGAATAGCCAACTGAATATATACTTGCCATTTAGGCTTTACAACCGAACATAACGACTTTGCTTACAATCTCACTGGTAAAACTGAGTTACATTGTTTCATACATTATGTCCCGTATAGCAGAAGACATCATCTTGTAGGAAGAGTTTCTGTGCACCCATCTGATTCATCGATGCCAAGCACCGATCAAACGATTTCCCCGATTGTCATTTTCCAATTATACCTTTCTCTTACAAGTCGAGACATATCACTACCAAATCACGATCTTTAATCCTGAAATAAAAACCTTATGTGACTAATACCAAAAATTATAATCTTCAGTCATGGAGATTGAACCCTGCTATAATACTATAGGCTTGACCTTTTCTCCAAGGACACTAATCCGCTTTAACTCTAGTCCATGAAATATACCCTTGTTAGAACCCCTTGAAATTTTTTTTCAACTTTATCCAAATCCCTCTACTTGTCTTTAACCTGGATCCGAATTCCTCAATCAAGGTTTATAAAATCCTTGATCTTGTTCAAATCACACCCTTTTTATTACTCAAATCCAATGCCACCCTACCATAAAATATTCTCCTTTATTCTAATTATCAACTTTCATATTTCTTTCAACTTTTATACCTTCAAATATTTATCCTTCTTAAACTTAAAAATTTCCACAAGTCTCTAAATTTTTGTTTTTCCTCTAACTCAAAATTTTTGTGTTATCTCGGTTCCTAATCATTTTTCCACCAATATCTTGTTCAATTTTGTATCATCCCCGCATGTAATCATAAGCTCCCTACAATGTATTTGGATTCCTAATTTTAGTATCTAATCTTAATTTAAATACAAGATAACTCAAGATCGAATCGGCATTGAATATCCTCATCAGTTCTAAAAATATAAGATATCACAGTCCTTACCATTAAGGTACATTCTATTGTTCTTCTTTCTCGAAATCCTCCTACGTTCCTTCTAAGGTAATCCATACTCAATAATTCTCCAAGTGTAATCATTTCCAAGTTGCTATTACTGGTCTCTTGATTTGTTTCCAATCTCTGTCATATCATCTTCCTACTAATTCTATCTCAATGTCCAACTTTCTACATTCCTACCAGGATTATCACATGGTAACAAATTCCATCCTTTTTGAACTAGATGATTATGATACTTCCTCGCCTTCCTCGAGAAAAGATGTACGAAAATTCAAGAGATTTCAAGTATAGATAGCAAATTTAGACATGAGATAATTTGATGGACGTAAGCACGACAGAGATAAGTAAACGAAGAAAGGATGGTAAGACAAAGAAAATGATGATAAAAATTTATTCTTACTCATCTGGTCATAACGAAATCGTTGCTCTTTTCTTTTTCTTGCACTTGTTCATATTCAGCAAAATAAACTTTAATCTTCAAGTTGTTCACTTTTGTCTTAAATATCAATTCTCACTCACCAATCACGTGACTCCAAGTCACTAATTATCAACTATTGATAAATTTGTTGCATAATCTTCTTCCCTAACGTTTTTGATCCAATTGGTATCCATGTAAATTCTTTTAGACTTCCACGTCTGGATTGTCAGAGTCCTCTAATATCAAAAAAATTTCATCACTCATATCATCCACTATTGTTAACTCTATGTCACTAATATTTCCCTACGAGATCATAAAGACAAGCAACTTCTATGTTGTTCATAAAGCTTAAGATTTCTTGTCAAATCATCCTTCCCTAATTAGTCATAAATTCCTGGTGTTATAATCGGTCCCACATCTTATACGATCCTCTTGCTTTGTCAATCCTCCAAATAAATGATAACCCTTAAGTATCCCTAATCCAATTTCAGTCATCACTCCTATAAATCTATACCAACCCTTCCACTATTTTTTTTGTCTCAACGATTCCTTATAATTTTTGGAATTCCTTTCTTGTAGAATATTTGTATCTAGTGCTACTTTCTTGGCTACTCAAACAGGAAAGCCTATTTAAATATATCTCTAAGTAGCTCTTACCACTGTAAAAGTCATATATGACTTCTCTTTAATAAATTCCCTTATCAAAAGTCCTTACCAAGTTATCCTCTCAATTGTCAAAAATTATAATGCATCTATAAGAAATTTCCATCATGTTCATGCAATTTGTGTTATGTTTCTCTGAGTTCCTTTGTGGCCTCGTGTTTATTTCTCAAACCCTTTTTTTAACAAACCCTAAAGTCCCAATTGTAATATCTTTGTCAAAATTCAAGTCCCTTGAATATATCTAAAATAATTCTCGACCTTCATGTATACGGGTTCATTTCTACTCCTTGGTTCCTCTAGAGTCCATAAAATTCATCTCTATGCAAGAATCGGGTTCGGCAACGAACATGTATTCAAAAGTTAGGATCAGCAAAAGCAAGTAAAAATAGACTCAACAAAATTTCAAAGTTAGATTCTCGTGGGTCATCCCTGAAATCTATCAAGAGATCCTAGTATATGATTGAGTACCAAACCTCATAATCATATTCCATGATTCAAACTCCTTATCCTAGGGAAGGCTCGCAGTAGTACGGCTAGGCCTAAGTACTCCCACGACTTCGCACTAGTTGCGAAGACAGACCTGCATGGACCATCATAAAAATGTGTCATGACCAGCACCCGAATATTCGGGTACGAGTATGTGGGCCACGTCCAGCCTACGTCGCAGTATCGATGGTAGTACGCTGTCAAGTACCCAATAATATATCTGAACAGTTCTATGGTCTACTAAAACATTATGTACTCAATTCACATATAGCTAAGGAAGATATGAAAGAAAGACAACAATGGAATCTATAAAATGATCATACATATCAAGAAATGTATCGGAGACATATCCGATGAACAAGATATAAATCTAGAAAAGAATATGGCCTAGAGCTCACAAGAGGTCAACTCACGATCCAAAAGAACGTCGTTATCCAGTCAGGATTGGAACGAACACATCACTAACAACAATTCTCAGTAAATGATAAAGACTATATAACAGTAAATAGAGAGAATATATGAGAATAAGTAAAGTGTACATGAAAGTAGAATGGCATGGTAAAACTATAAACTAGAGCAAGGAAGAGTAAAGCAGGTTTTCTCATATACAAAAGTCAAGAATATATACTAATTATGTGAGTAAGTACTAGCTTCGACATATGGCCGGCTTGGGAACTTGCACAAGGTCTACTTGTCTGGTTAATCATACGTGAGGTGTATGATCAATACTCACAAGAAACTATACATGTACAAAAAATAAGGAGGGTATTGACCATATATCTACACTACTACTCTCCGCCCCCCGACTGATACAGTGGATCCAACCATGACACGTCACGAATTCTCTGAGAAGGTCGCGAGCCTTCACAGGAATCATGTCTATATAATACACAAGAAATAAGGACAAGACTTGTACAAGATATACCATGACATATAAGAAATAACATCTCATGACGGGATCCATAAAATACCAATCCATGTGACCAACGTGTCAAAAAATCAAGAATTTCTACACTAAATACATGAAACATAGAAAATAACATAAGCGAAAAATTATCAGAGAATATACTCGCCTCAATTTAGTTTGAGTCGACGTGCACGACATGAACGCGTCGACATGGAATAGATATCGATGCTATGCTCCATAAGATGGTCCCAAAAAATGATACGGACAGTTCCAACGAGTCCAGAATAGCCCAAATAGCCCAGATTGGTATATAGTTGTCCAGGTTCAGAGTTGGCACGAATATCGAGATAGAAGAGAAGTCTGTAGGACCGTTGAGCACCTCTAGAGGGGGGGGGGGTTGAATAGAGTGAGTGCGAGTGCAGTAGAAAATAATCACCAATTAAAAATTAAAAGCAGATAACTATGGCAGTGAATAAAGAGACAGTAAATAAATGTAGCAAGAGATCAGAGAATCAAACTCAGTAGACACCGCGATATATACTGGTTTCCCTCTTGGAGGACTAATCCAGTCATAGGTACTTTTGCCTACTGTTAATCTACTATTCACAAGCTAATTAAGGGCTTGCGATCTCTTTATAACACCGTGCTTGGTGACAAGTGTACGACCAACTTAACAACACCGTGCTTGATAACGAGCGCACGACCAGCTCCTAGAACAGAGATGATTTCTAAACTTGAATGACCTTTTTACAACTCTGAGAACCAAAAAACTCTAAATCGAATAGATATTACTGGCTTTGGCTAAGAGATGTATAGGTTGTCACGACCAGCACCCACTAAGAGGGTATGAGAACGTAACAACGCCCAGCCTACGCCGCAGTGTCGGCGGTAGAACGCTGTCCTAGGTCAATCATCTAACAATATAAAGGTACCTGTACAGTATATACACTCCGAATGGAGGTGACATAGCAATATACAGTCTCAATCATATCTAAGACAGAATGATAAGATAAAAGATAGATAGATAAATACTGGAATAAAGGAATATACATCACAACCAGAGAGTCTAAGTGTCTAAAATAACATCTCACCAACCATCCAGAATACAAGTCTCACTACTGAATATGAAAGAATATGTACAATCCAGATCTCAAAATGACTGAAATAGTAAAACCTAGACTAGGGAGCCTCAGTCTCTAAGCTAGTGGATCAGGCTAGAAATCTGGGTCACACATATCATCTACATCTGTCCCATAGTAAGTGTCTACGCAGGTCTCATCCTCATCCTCTGTAATATTTTCAACAGGTCAAGTCAGGACAGGAGCGAGCACAAAACATCTCACGCAGTTCATATCATGTTAGGAAATATAAAGCATGCAATAGAGTAAGGTACATGAAACGCTGAAAGAAGAATGTATATGAAAAACAGTAGAGATTTGATAACAGAAAATATCTATATATGATAAGTAAGAACTGTAAGCCAACTGTGGTTTAGAGTATAATATGGTTATGTAAACGATCTAGGATAATGCAATGGTAACTCCATTGTACGTGGGTGTACAATAGACATATACAATAGTTATATAATATTGTACAATAGGAATTGAGTACATAACCAATTCTACTCCCCCTCCCCAATCAATACACAAGGATCCACTCCAGTTACGTTATCTTGCACAATAGTGTACAATGTTATACAATGGATGTACAATATTATACAATAGATGTACAATGTTATACAATAGTTGTACAATGTTATACAATAGTGTACAATGGTCTATCCCTAGGACTCATGTGATATTGAGAGTACAATATGCACAAGGAGTATACAAGGATATGGGTATTCAATAAATATAATATGTAAGTGAAACGTACATCACAATATGTATCTAGTGAATACAAGGGGATAACATCTCAAAAGAAGATCCATATAGTACCAATCCGTGATAACAATCGTGTCAGCATCAAGTACAGTAATCTAGAGCAAGAATGTAAATCCAGACAAGTATGAAATGGCCTGAGAATGTACTCGCCTGCTATCTGAAAGTCCAAGATGATAGTACTGTCCGAGGAGTGGTGTCTGGCTCCTAATCAGAACAGCACAAGTCACAACAAGTCTAAAATGGTAAAATAAAGTTCTACTATGCACTCTACATGAGTCTAGGTCAATCTAGGCCAAAGTCAACTCTTGGTCAACTCTGGTCAACCCTAGAAGTCAAACTTGGTCAACTATGGTCAAACAAGGTCTAACAAGTCTAAACTAGGTCAAACTAGCCTATACTAGTCTAACTAGTCTATTCTAGGTCTAACAAGACTACACAAGTCAAATCTAGGCTCACTAGCTAAGCAAACACAACCATAAGCTAAAAGACTAGGCCATAGGCCAAGGCAATACCATGCCTAAACAACCTACAAAACATCCATACATATGACACATATATATATCTAATATATAATACACATGGATATAATTATATTCTCTAACATAGGAATACACATATTGATATGGCTATTTAATGTAATATAGCCTACATAACTTAATATAGAATACACATATATGCATATAGGCTCTTTCCTATAGGTTTAGAAATATGAACTCACACACACACAATAGGCTTAATGTAGGGACTGATCTGTGGTGTGTTAGCTTGGACAGGTTTATGGGAAACCACTAGCTGGAATTTGAAGCAGGGGGACATTATATGGCTGTGGGTTAGGGGGCCAATTGGACAGGTATTTGGGCTCCTATGGCTGTCATTGATGGACTGGTTTATGGACAGTTAAGGACAAGTTTTGTGGACTTATTTTGTGGACTTGTAGGACAGGTTTTAGGGACAACATATGGGCTATTTGTAGGATGGTTATGGGCTAACTCTATAGCCATACTAAGGCTGGTTTAGGACTGATATGCATGGCTGTCCATGGGGTGTCATGGGGACAGCCAAGGGAACTGGATTGGGGTGTCAATTTAGGCTGAATATAGGTCCAGTTTAGAACTGGTTTGGGGTTGCTATGTGGACATGTGAGGGCTGATATTGGGGTCTATAAGGACTGAAATTGGGTTGCTATGATAGGGCTGAATTGTGGCATGTAGGGCTGTCATTTGCAGGTTTAGGGGGCATATTAAGGACTGAAATGAACTGAAGTTGAGGGTATACATGTGAGAGAGGAAACATGGTGTCAAGTGTTGTGCTAAGGTGTGTGGGTGAGTGAAGTGAGCTGTGAAAGCATGTGTGTGTGTGTGACAGATAAACATGTGTGTGTCACGAGTGTTCAGTCACAAGAGAGTGTGAGGGTGAGTAGTACATGAGGGTGTGTGTTAGAGAGTGAAATAGTGTGGTAACAGAAAAATAGAAAATAGTGAAGGGTGTGTGTGAATGGTGAGTGTGAGACATAGGGGTGAATGAGAAATGTTGTGTCCTGGCCATAGGACAGCAGAAGGAAGGAAATCAATCACCAAAATTCATAAAACTGAAACCAAATTCTCATATTAGTAAAGGAAAAACTGAACCCAGTTTCCAGTTTTTTCATCCTAACCCCATTTCAAAGCAAAATACCACCAAATCACACCAAATTCAACACATAGCTAGATTACCTATAGGAGAACCCTAAATGGGACTAAAACCAACATTTTAACAGTATTAAATGGGTTAAAACAGTTGTCCAAAATCGTATCTGAAAACTGGAAAATAGAAAATAATTACCATATTTCAGAATTTGGTAAATTTCTAAATACCTAATGAAAACATATTAAAATACAAAATAAAATGTTGGTAATTAAAATATACATTATATATGTGTCATACAACATGTTCGTGTCCACCAAAGTGGACACAAACGTATCCAAGCAAAACGAGATACAAAACAGTACAAAATAGGCCGGTTCAGTGCACTGCATCGTGTACGTGTGCACACGTGTCGTGCACACGACACAGCACGAACTAGGACACGTCTCGTGTACACGTGTATGCCCACACTAAGGCTAGGACTAGGTCGACCTGTATCGTGTCCTCGATGTGTCTGTGAGTGATACGAAAGCCGTATCAGTGCTCGAAAACGACTGAACCCAGTTCAGTGTAAATTCGATGCACGCGCTCGTGCGTGTCCGACACGACACGTGAGGGTCTGAGACTTGACACATGTTGTGTCAGTCATGAGTACGACCTATGTGCCAAGTGTCGCGTGTCGACATGACGTGTCCTAAGAGTTGTGGCCCCCGAACAGTAGGGGATCAATCCTGTACGCGCACGCGTGTGGGCACCGCGTGTCCCCCGAGACCCAAAACGACACGTAAACCCCACACAGATACTGAAAACCCATAAACAAGATCAAAACCCTAAATCCTATTCAAATAGTTTTCAAAAATAACACAAATACTTTTTTTGTGGCATTTTCACAAACACTTGCATAGGGACACTGATACGTGTCCAAATAGGACACAAAATGGACCCAAATTCTAGGGTTTCCTATTCCTACAGTTAGGTTAGGCCTAGGGCTCCCTAGATATGCAAAAAAACCAGAATTTCATGGTGAAAATAGGAAGTTACCTCTATGTATCAAAATCCCCAAAAAGCTCTAAAGAGAGATGTTCCTCTTGATGGTGAAACTCCTCCAAAGTGATTTGAATCTGAGAATAAAATATAACAACAGCAAGAACACTAAAATTAAAACCTATTGCAATTTGTTTGGGGGAAAAATGAGCTAAAATGGATTTTCTAGGGATTTTTGAAGTTGGGACATTACCTCTTTCTAAAGCTTGTTCTTCCTTAGAGGCTAGCCCTAATTCTAAGAGATTATTTATAAGGGGGGATCCCAAGGATGGGTTAAGTGGCTGGACAAAATGTTAGGGTTAGGGTTGGGCACTTGGCTAATGGGCTTTGGGCTTAGTCATAAAACAAATGACTTAAAAATCACAAGTCATGACTTGTGGTCAAAATCTTTCTATTCAAATCTCAATATTCCTAATTGATTTTACTAACTAGAGTATGGTTAACTTAACTTAACCTATGGTCTCATAACTAGCCAAGTCCAACTCAACTAGGGTTAGATCACAAAGTCAAAGCTAGTCAAAGTCAACCTAGTCAACCCTCATTCAAACAATTCCAAAATAAATTCTAAAAATTTCCAAAAATTCAAATAAATCCTAAAATGACCAAAATATCCTCTAGGCTAAAATGTACTAATCAAATATCCTAATCACATGGCTAGGCTCTAGGTCAACAGTCTCTAAGGTTACACTAGTCAAACACCAAAATCACAAGTCATGATTTAAATAGTTTAAAAATGATTAAAAATTTCCAAAAATCATATTATTAATTAAATATCATAATTAAATAAATTAAAATATAAAATTTCAAAATTACCCCATTTTAGAAAACTGGGTGTTACAAGTCTACCCACCTTAGAAAAATTTCGTCCTCGAAATTAAAATGGTAGTAGTCCTTCTCGGTCAAACACCCCACAATCAGAGTCTCAAACATACCGTCAGATAATCATATGCGTCTGTCCAAAACCATGATACTTAGAATCTCTGTCATGCCAGTGAGCAAGGCTACGATAATCACAGAGTCCTCAACTATGGTACATACCTCTAGAATTATGGTATTTAAAATTTTCGCATTGCCGCACGCTTGGCAGCAAAAACCTTAAATTCCCACACCCGAGAAATACGTCCATAATCCGACTATATGTCCTCACTATGCCTGCTAACATAACCTTAGAGGATTCTAAAATCTCATAATCGAGGCGACCTAGCCCATACGATTTATCTCAGAAGAAAATTAAATTATAATGAAACACCAGATCAAACTTATCAACAATGAGGAAACGGACAGGAATAGATGGAACTGAATTTCAAGATAGGTATAATGAGATAAGGTGGAAATAGAATCGAGAAGATCAGAACCTGCATGCACCCCTCCTACTGCCTGAGCATCCTCGGCTGTCATGGCGAAAGCTCGCCCTGGTTGGCCTCCCCTGGCCTGCTGCTGATGCTGTACGAATATCTGCTGCTGAGTCTGCAATGGTGGTCCCCTCTGCTGTCCTGCCGGAGCCCTAGCTCCTGGTGCTACCTGAGCCAATGGTGTCGGATTCTTGGGACACTCTCTACACTGATGCTCCGCTGAACCGCAAAGTAAACACATGCCCAGCCTCTTCCTACAGTCGTCCCATCCATGGCCTTGCTTCTTGTAGAAATTGCACACAGTGTTCTGCTGCTGCCTGGGTGCCTGTTGATACAGCACCTGTCTTTGTCCCTGATACTGAACAGGCCTCTGCTGCTGCTGCTGCTGAAGGTGGACCATCGGCTGCTGATACTGCTGCTGAATCTGTATGTGAGGCCTCTTGGCCTAGCCTCCGCTGCTGCTGCCTCCAACAGGGTCTCGCCCCCTCTTGAGCCTCACCTCAAGATCGTCCTCAGCCAATAAGGCTCCCGTCAAGATCTCCTCGAATGTGGTATCCCTGTTGCCCTTGGTCAGGGACTTGACCTCCATGACCAGACCCTTCCGGAACCTCTGGGCCTTCGTCGTCTCGCTCAAGCCCTCTATGAATCTGCTGAGGCGGCCAAACTCTCCAGCATACTCCTCCACTGATAGGCTCCCCTGAACTAAGCTCTCGAACTACGACTCCAAGGCTCTGAGCGCTGAATCTGGAAAGAACTTCTTCTTAAAGAAGCCCTTGAACTGCTCCCAAGTCTGCCCAGCTACCCCCACCCTGGGGTCTGACTGATACCAGGTGCGAGCAAGATCTCGCATCCGACTAGCTGCTGCCTCAATCTGGAGATCTGCTGGTATCCGGGCCAGGCGGAAGATCTCCTCTATATGATCGATCCACTTGTCAGCATATAGAATCCCCTCCGTTCCCAGGAAGTCTCTGGGGCTCATCTTCTGGAACTGCTCTATCCCCGGTGTCTTCGGCTGCTGAACCACTGGTCGGGCTGCAACTGTTGTAAGGGCCAACTCCATGCCCCTGTCCTGTCGGGCCTGCTGCCGGTCCATGAACTGCTAGAAATATACGAACATCTGTACCGCATCCACGTGTCCTGTAGGCGGCAGCTGTTAGAAAGGAACCTCTGGGATGACTGGGTCCTGCCCCCAAACTGGTGGAGGCATACCCCCTGCTGCTGGTGGAGGGGCTCCTCCGAACGCAACTGAAACGCCTACCCCAGCTGGCATGACTGGGGCTGCGGTACCAGGGGATGGCTGCTGGATATGAGAGGTGGCAGACCTCTCATCGGCGTCCCCCTAGCCCTGGCGATGTGATCTCGTCTCAACCATCCTGGAGACAGATCAAAGAAACAATTGCTGAGAATGAGTCGAATAGCAAGGGAGGACAGTTATATTCAAGAGAAAACAATATCAGCAAGAACTGAGATGGTATGAATTAGATAAGAGTTTTTTCTAATGTGATTGAGTACCTCCAAAAATATCCTAATCCTACTGCAGGCTGTAGTGATACTCTAGTTCGAATACCACTACATAAACTCGACCTGCATGGGCCACCACTAAAAATGTGTCACGACCCACACCCACTAAGAGGGTACGAGAACGTAACAACGCCCAGCCTACGCCGTAGTGTCGGCGGTAGAACGCTGTCCTAGGTCAATCATCTAACAATATAAAGGTACCTGTACAGTATATACACTCCGAATGGAGGTAACATAGCAATATACAGTCTCAATCACATCTAAGGCAGAATGATAAGATAAAAGATAGATAAATACTGGAATGAAGGAATATACATCACAACCAGAGAGTTTAAGTGTCTAAAATAATATCTCACCAACCATCCAGAATACAAGTCTCACTACTGAATATGAAAGAATATGTACAATCCAGATCTCAAAATGACTGAAATAGTAAAACCTAGACTAGGGAGCCTCAGTCTCTAAACTAGTGGATCAGGCTGGAAATCTGGGTCACACATGTCATCTACAGCTGCCCCATAGTAAGTGTCTACGCAGGCCTCATCCTCATCCTCTGTAATATTTTCAACAGGTTCAGTTAGGACAGGAGCGAGCACAAAACATCTCACGCAGTTCATATCATGTTAGGAAATATAAAGCATACAATAGAGTAAGGTACATAAAACGCTGAAAGAAGAATGTATATGAAAAACAGTAGAGATTTAATAACAGGAAATATCAATACATGATAAGTAAAAACTGTAAGCCAACTGTGATTTAGAGTATAATATGGTTATGTAAACGGTCTAGGACAATGCAATGGTAACTCCATTGTACGTGGGGTATACAATAGACATATACAATAGTTATACAATGTTGTACAATAGGAATTGAGTACATAACCAATTCTACTCCTCCTCCCCAATCAATACACAAGGATCCACTCCAGTTACGTTATCTTGCACAATAGTGTACAATTTATACAATGGATGTACAATATTATACAATAGATGTATAATGTTATACAATAGTTGTACAATGTTATACAATAGTGTACAATGGTCTATCCCTGGGACTCATGTGATACTGAGAGTACAATATGCACAAGGAGTATACAAGGATATGGGTATTCAATAAATATAATATGTAAGTGAAACGCACATCACAATATGTATCTAGTGAATACAAGGGGATAACATCTCAAAAGAAGATCTATATAGTACCAATCCGTGATAACAATCGTGTCAGCATCAAGTACAGTAATCTAGAGCAAGAATGTAAATCCCGACAAGTATAAAACGGTCAGAGAATGTACTCGCCTGCTATCTGAAAGTCCAAGATGAAAGTACTGTCCGAGGAGTGGTGTCTGGCTCCTAATCAGAACAGCACAAGTCACAACAAGTCTAAAATGGTAAAATAAAGTTCTACTATGCACTCTACATGAGTCTAGGTCAATCTAGGCCAAAGTCAACTCTTGGTCAACTCTGGTCAACCCTAGAAGTCAAACTTGGTCAACTATGGTCAAACAAGGTCTAACAAGTCTAAACTAGGTCAAACTAGCCTATACTAGTCTAACTAGTCTATTCTAGGTCTAACAAGACTACACAAGTCAAATCTAGGCTCACTAGCTAAGCAAACACAACCATAGGCTAAGAGACTAGGCCATAGGCCAAGGCAATACCATGCCTAAACAACCTACAAAACATCCATACATATGACACATATATATATATCTAATATATAATACACATGGATATAATTATATTCTCTAACATAGGAATACACATATTGATATGGCTATTTAATGTAATATAGCCTACACAACTTAATATAGAATACACATATATGCATATAGGCTCTTTCCTATAGGTTTAGAAATATTAACTTACACACACACAATAGGCTCAATGTAGGGACTGATCTGTGGTGTGTTAGCTTGGACAGGTTTATGGGAAACCACTGGCTAGAATTTGAAGCAGGGGGACATTACATGGCTGTGGGTTAGGGGGCCAATTGGACAGGTATTTGGGCTCCTATGGCTGTCATTGATGGACTGGTTTATGGACAGTTAAGGACAAGTTTTGTGGATTTGTAGGACAGGTTTTAGGGACAACATATGGGCTATTTGTAGGGTGGTTATGGGCTAACTCTATGGCCATACTAAGGCTGGTTTAGGACTGATATGCATGGCTGTCCATGGGGTGTCATGGGGACAGCCAAGGGAACTGGATTGGGGTGTCAATAAAGGCTGAATATAGGTCCAGTTTAGAACTGGTTTGGGGTTGCTATGTGGACATGTGAGGGCTGATATTGGGGTCTATAAGGACTGAAATTGGGTTGCTATGATAGGGCTGAATTGTGGCATGTGGGGCTGTCATTTGCAGGTTTAGGGGGCATATCAAGGACTGAAATGAACTGAAGTTGAGGGTGTACATGTGAGAGAGGAAATATGGTGTTAAGTGTTGTGCTAAGGTGTGTGGGTGAGTGAAGTGAGCTGTGAAAGCATGTGTGTGTGTGTGTGACAGATAAACATGTGTGTGTCATGAGTGTTCAGTCACAAGAGAGTGTGAGGGTGAGTAGTACATGAGGGTGTGTGTTAGAGAGTGAAATAGTGTGGTAACAGAAAAATGGAAAACAGTGAAGGGTGTGTGTGAATGGTGAGTATGAGACATAGGGGTGAATGAGAAATGTTGTGTCCTGGCCATAGGACAGCAGAAGGAAGGAAATCAATCGCCAAAATTCATAAAACTGAAACCAAATTCTCATATTAGTAAAGGGAAAACTGAACCCAGTTTCCAGTTTTTTCATCCTAACCCCATTTGAAAGCAAAATACCACCAAATCACACAAAATTCAACACATAGCTAGATTACCTATAGGAGAACCCTAAATGGGACTAAAACCAACATTTTAACAGTATTAAATGGGTTAAAACAGTTGTCCAAAATCGTATCTGAAAACTGGAAAACAGGAAATAATTACCATGTTTCAGAATTTGGTAAATTTCTAAATACCTAATGAAAACATATTAAAATACAAAATAAAAGGTTGGTAATTAAAATATACATTATATATGTGTCATACAACATGTTCGTGTCCACCAAAGTGGACACAAACGTGTCCAAGCAAAACGAGATACAAAACAGGCCGGTTCAGTGTACTGCATCGTGCACGTGTGCACACATGTCGTGCACTCGACACATCACGAACTAGGATACGTGCTCGTGCACACATGTACGCCCACACTAGGGCTAGGACTAGGTTGACCTGCATCGTGTCCTCGACGTGTCTGTGAGTGATACGAAAGCCGTATCAGTGCTCAAAAATGACCGAACCCAGTTCAGTATAAATTCGATACACGCGCTCGTGGGTGTCCGATACGACACGTGAGGGTCTGAGACTCGACACATGTTGTGTCAGTCATGAGTATGACCTATGTGTCAAGTGTCGCATGTCGACGTGACGTGTCCTGAGAGTTGTGGCCCCCGAACAGTAGGGGATCAATCCTGTGCGCGCGCGCGTGTGGGCACCGCGTGTCCGCGTATCCCCCGAGACCCGACACGACACGAAAACCCCACACAGACACTAAAAACCCATAAACAAGATCAAAACCCTAAATCCTATTCAAATAGTTTTCAAAAATAACACAAAAACTTTCTTTGTGGCATTTTCACAAACACTTGCATAGGGACACTGATACGTGTCCAAATAGGACATAAAATGGACCCAAATTCTAGGGTTTCCTATTCCTACAGTTAGGTTAGGCCTAGGGCTCCCTAGATATGCAATAAAACCAGAATTTCATGGTGAAAATAGGAAGTTACCTCTATGTATCAAAATCCCCAAAAAGCTCTAAAGAGAGATGTTCCTCTTGATGGTGAAACTCCTTCAAAGTGATTTGAATCTGAGAATAAAATATAACAACAGTAAGAACACTAAAATTAAAACCTATTGCAATTTGTTTGGGGGAAAAAGGAGCTAAAATAGATTTTCTAGGAATTTTTGAAGTTGGGACATTACCTCTTTCTAAAGCTTGTTCTTCCTTAGAGGCTAGCCCTAATTCTAAGAGATTATTTATAAGGGGGGATCCCAAGGATGGGTTAAGTGGCTGGACAAAATGTTAGGGTTAGGGTTGGGCACTTGGCTAATGGGCTTTGGGCTTA
The DNA here is from genome assembly GCA_029216955.1 of Iris pallida. Classification (NCBI taxonomy): domain Eukaryota; kingdom Viridiplantae; phylum Streptophyta; class Magnoliopsida; order Asparagales; family Iridaceae; genus Iris; species Iris pallida. The sequence goes on from JANAVB010021798.1 coordinate 22,268,800, forward strand.
GTCATAAAACAAATGACTTAAAAATCACAAGTAATGACTTGTGGTCAAAATCTTTCTATTCAAATCTCAATATTCCTAATTGATTTCACTAACTAGAGTATGGTTAACTTAACTTAACCTATGGTCTCATAACTAGCCAAGTCCAACTCAACTAGGGTTAGGTCACAAAGTCAAAGCTAGTCAAAGTCAACCTAGTCAACCCTCATTCAAACAATTTCAAAATAAATTCTAAAAATTTCCAAAAATTCAAATAAATCCTAAAATGACCAAAATATCCTCTAGGCTAAAATGTACTAATCAAACATCCTAATCACATGGCTAGGCTCTAGGTCAACAGTCTCCAAGGTTACACTAGTCAAACACCAAAATCATAAGTCATGATTTAAATAGTTTAAAAATAATTAAAAATTTCCAAAAATCATATTATTAATTAAATATCATAATTAAATAAATTAAAATACAAAATTTCAAAATTACCCTCATTTTAGAAAACTTGGTGTTACATAGGTGGAGTATGAAAGCTTTTTAGAACACTGAAAAAATACTTTTAGGAATAGATAAAGAGAAGAAATGATGAGTGGTTTGAAAAGGAAAATTTTCTTCTATTTATAGGTGTTTTTGAGAAATGAACTCGGGCAGAGTTCGGATGCAAGGATTTCACATAGGAACGGTGGTTGCAGATTTGGTGGAAACTGAATTTCAAATAAACTAGACCGAACTTGGGCCGAACTCGAACCAAACTCGGTCAGAGTTCTGTCAGAGTTTTTCTTGGTCAGAACAGTAAGAAATAAACTAAATTTGCATAGGTTTTGGGCTTTTTGGAATTGTGGACTTTTGGGATAAGTAAGTAGGCTTATTTTTGTTTGTGGACTGTGAATAACCTAAGCCAGTAATACTCAGTCGATTTTATAATTTGTATTCTAGACTCAATAAAGGATAAAATACATAATAAACTGTAAAATGACTTAGACTGTTTCCAGTGCATAAAAGCTTCGGGATGATGATTTACATGCTTGCGGATGTTGTAGTATGCTCTTTGATATTGATTTCACTTGACCTAAAATGTTAGCAACAATTTGTATATTTTGTGTATTGACTTAAGTCGTTTGTTGATTTATTAAAATCGGGTGTGACCATTAGGAAATGGGCCAACAATCTTTCCCATTCTTATAATTAACAAACTTTAGTTTATACCAAAATATATCTAATAACTTAAAAAATGAATGGTTTGGTATTGCTCTTTCTCCCCCTTTGTCATGATCAAAATATTATGGCTCCTCCGTAATGTGTGAAGCCAACAATGTTCACCAGATGACAAAGAAAAGACAGAGGAATATCCATATATAACAAATCACATGAAAAAGTAAACTAGAAGTAGTAGTGAAATAACTGAAATCTGATAGCAGAATGAAACTAAACTGCAACTAACATAACCAGTATAAGTCATAACTCAACAGTTTACGACTATCAAACGGAGTCTAAAAAATATAACTCATAAGTTTAGACTAGTACATCATCACACAAAAGAAATAAAAGCTACGTCGATCATCATCTAGCATCGTCAACCAAAAAACACCAACTGAAGTCCCACATCACAGCTACGTATCATCACCTCCAGGAGCATCCGGTGGAAAGTAAGCTGTAGTAGGATCGAAATGAGTAAAGGTAGCCTCATCATCGAACCTCGGACCAGTGAATCTGGGGTGATGGATCATTAGAACATGATGAGTGGGATCATGAGATAGACTCCAGTGTATATCAGCAATGCTGTTCCGCAACACCTGTGCCTGGGTGATGTGGTGGAGCTCAAAGTCAATGTAACTCTGATGACGTTGAGCTGAGAGGGCAACAAAGTCATCAAAGCGCTGATAAAAGCCTGGGTCGAAGCCAGGAGCAGGGGCTAGAGCAGCTGGAGCAGGAGAAGAGAAAGGACAGATTTGAAAATCAATTTCAAATCTCCTGAAGATAGATGCCAGGTGCATTGGGTAAACAAGGTTACGCCCTGCACTTCTGTAATTTAGAATCTAGGCCATAACAGTCTTAGGGACGGAGAAAGGTATGCCAAAGTAAATATGATACATCGCAGATAATTCCATAAAGGTGATTTCGTTAGAAGATCCCCTTTTTGGAAGTAAGGCGGAGAAGATAAAGCGATACAATTCATAGAAGTTCTGATTCAAGTGTTTTAAATACACCCTACGTAGGACAGGACGAGGGTGACACATCAATGCTTTGAAGGAGCCAAAGGTGACACCTTTTGGAAACTCTATGTGGTTAATATCCACCAAAGCTTCACTAATATCTGAAACGTGAAAATATTCACTGATATCAGTGGCACTGAACTCAAGTTCTTGTCTAGCAACACAAGAATAGAAATTGCCGTTATCTTTTACTTGCAAGTTGCAGTAAAACATTCTGACGACATTATTATAAATATTATCAGAAATTTCAAAGAAGTCCCGAATTCCAAGTCGATTAAAAGTAGGAGCATATTCAAAAAAAATTGTAAAATTGACACAAGCTCCAGTACAAATTTTACAACCAAAGAAGGAAGTAAACCAAAGATTAGAAAATTCCTTGTCAGGGAATAGACCAGAGTCATAGTCGTCATTGTCAGAAGGATGCGCTGGACTAAAAACATTAGTTGGGACATAGTCAGAAGAAGACGATCCTACTTGGGAGGTATCAATCCTTCTCTTTTGGGCTTTGGGTGCCATAGAAAGCAAAGAGAGAGGATAGATGATTACCTTTGTAGGAAGGAAGAAGAAAATAAAGAAGATGGAGAGGATCACTTCAAAACTCCACAATACTTGAAGAGGAGGATGAGGAGAACCATCACTTAGGGTTTTAGAGAGGGTTCTCGGTAGAAAGATGATAATAGAAGTGGGAATAGTGGGGTTTATAAGGACTAGGGCCGGCAGTTCTGTTCTGGATATCCGTACAGTTACCATCCGAACTCGGTCCGAGTTCGGTCTGAGTTCGGCTGCTTGTATTTCCAATGTCATTAATGCTGTATAATTGATAAACTTAAATGTATAACATGAACACTTCTTTATTTAATAATTTCTATTACTTTGGGTTAGCTGTAGGGGTCGGATCCCAGCTAGCGGTAGTCCGAAGACTAGTACACCACGTTGCTTCAGGCTATTTATGCCTGTATGACAGAAGGACCCTTTCGGCTTGTACCCAAAATAGCGTCCATTAATAAAGGTCAAAATTTTGAGTTATAAATTGATTTACTAATCATACTACATTATGAATCTGAAAATTCAAGTATGCCGAGATCTCGATGCAGATTGTTAAAGCGGTCTTCAGCTAGTAGTTTTATAAAAATGTCTGCTAGTTGATGATCTGTGTCAACAAATTCTAAGCAAATATCTCCGTATTGTTGGTGATCACGTAAAAAGTGATGACGAATCTCTATGTACTTTGTGCGTGAATGACATATAGGATTCTTAATCAGGTTAATAGTGCTAGTGTTGTCACAATAAATAAGAATCTTAGTGTAGTGCAGATTATAGTATTCTAAGATTTGCTTCATCCACAAAATTTGAGCACAATATCGTCCTGTGGCAATATACTCAACATCAGTAGTTGATAGTGCTACACAATTTTGTTTCTTGCTAAACCATAAGACTAAGGCTTTTCCTAGAAAATGACACGTACCGCTGGTACTTTTACGGTCTACTTTGTATCCTATAAAATTCGCATCCGAGTAACCTATCAAGTTAAAGGATTTGGTTTTAGGATACCATAAGCCGACTATTGAAGTTCCCTTAAGGTATCAGAAGATACGCTTAACGACACATAAGTGTGATTCTTTAGGATTTGTCTGATATTGTGCACAAATGTAGACACTAAACATAATATCAGGGCGACTAGCAGTTAAATATAATAAATCATACCACGATACTTACGCTGGTCGACAGGTTTACCACTTTCATCAGTGTCAAGCTTTGTTGATGTAGCCATTAGAGTTCCGATTGGCTATACATTATCGAAGTCGTACTTTTTCAGCATGTCCTTTGTATATTTAGCTTGATTGATGAATGTTTCTTTTGAGTGTTGTTTGATCTGAAGTCCTAGGAAGAAGTTCAGCTCTCCCATTATACTCATCTCAAATTCACTCTGCATACACTTAGCAAACTCTTGACAAAGTTTTTCATTAGTAGATCCAAATATGATGTTATTAACATATATTTGCACAAGAAGAATATCATCATCTAAAGACTTGATAAATAAAGTAGTATCAACTCTTCCTTTTGAAAAACCATTTTCAAGTAAGAAGGCACTTAGGCGTTCATACCAAGCACGAGGTGCCTGTTTGAGTCCATAGAGTGCTTTCTTAAGTTTGAAGACGTGATCAGGTTTTTGAAAATCTTCAAAACTAGGGGGTTGTTTCACAAAAACTTCTTCTTTCAAAAATATGTTTAAAATGCACTTTTTACGTCCATTTGAAATAATTTAAAATTATTAAAATATGCATATGCACAAAACATGCGGATAGCTTCTAGTTTAGCAACAGGAGCATATGTCACGTCATAATCAATACATTCTTCTTGATTATAACCTTGTGCCACTAGACGTGCTTTATTGCATAGAACTTGTCCATCTTCACTTAATTTATTTTGGAACACCCATTTAGTACCAATTATCGATTGACCAATAGGTTTAGGAACGAGTTCCAAACTTGGTTTCTCTTAAATTGATTAAGTTTCTCTTGCATGGCATCAATCCAAAAATTATTATTAAAAGTATCTGCTACATTCTTAGGTTCTACTTGTGAAATAAATGCTACATTAGCTGCTATTTCAGTATCTCTATATGAAGAGCGTGTACTTACACCTTTTGATATATCACCTATAATGAGCATCTTTGGATGATCTGGAAAGAACTTCAATGATTCAAATCTATGAGTCAGATCTTCCACATGACTTTTATCGGTTCTGGCTTGTACATTTTCATCATCACTGTCGCTAGATCTGTGACTATTGAGCTCATCAAAAGTAACATTAATGGATTCTTCAACAATCATAGATCTTTTATTGAAAATTATATATCTCTTACTCTTAGCAGCATATCCGAGAAATATCCCTTCATCTGCTTTAGAGTCGAACTTTCCCAAGTTGTCTTTGGTGTTCAAGATAAAATAGCGACATCCAAAAACTTTAAAATATAAAATATTTGGAATTCTTCCAAACCAAAGTTCATAAGGTGTTTTTTTCGAGATAGGTCGAATTAACACCCTATTTAAAATATGACAGGCTGTACTTACAGCTTCTGCCCAAAAGTATTTAGGAAGATTATGATGATTCAGCATGACTCTAGCCATCTCGCTTAGTGTACGGTTCTTCTGCTCTACAACACCATTCTGTTGAGGAGTTCTAGGACTGGAAAACTCGTGGTAATATCTACTATCATCATAAAACTTTTTGAAATCAGTATTTACAAATTTACCACCGTGATCACTTCGGATACGAGTAATCATGAAGTCTTTTTCATTTTGTACCTTTTTACAAAATATCTGAAATTCAAAAATTATATTACTTTTGTTTGATAAAAAATAAAACCAAGTAAAGTGAGAGAAATCATCAATAATAACAAAGGTGTAGAGCTTACCGCCAAGACTAGCGACTCTACTAGGACCAAATAAATCCACATGTTTCAACAACAAAGGTCTAGAAGTACTTACAGCATTGATGGATTTAAATGTAGACCTATGTGCTTTGTTCTTTTCACAGTCTGCACATACCATATCTCTCTTGAATAATATTTCAGGGAGTCCTTTTACCAACTTTTTAGTGCTTAGCCATGAGATAGTGTCCATATTAGCATGTCCTAGCCTCATATGCCATAGCCAACTTTCATCTAAGTTTGCTACTAGGCATCTTCCTGCATTATTAGAAATCTCTAGAAAGAAAACATAAATATTGTCTTCTCTAATCCCTTCATATACGGGATTACCAGATGACATATCATATATTATACATTTATCTTTTACAAAATTGATGCCATAACCATTATCTGCCAAGTGACTTATGCTCAGTAGGTTATGTTTCAATTCCGTAACTAGACAAACATCTTTTATTACAGGATAAGGAGATATACCAACAATGCCATTTCCAATGATATCATCTCTCAGGTTGTTTTCGAAGGAGACGTATCCTTCTTTCTTCATCGATAGCGTGGCAAAAAAAGATGCATCACCAGTCATGTGCCGTGAATATCCACTATCGAGGATCGACTTGCTTTTAGCATGAGAGGGTTGAGGGTCCACCTATAAAACAAGTAGATGAATCCTTTGGTACCCATTTACTGAAGGATCCATGTTGATTAGTCTTAGGTCTCCAAATCAGTGTGTGATTGTCAACAAGCTTTCTTGCTAGACAATATTGTGATATATGCCCATGAGTACCACAGTACGTGCAAGTAAGTTTTGAAAACATGTTAGTTGATTTTGTGTTGACATGCATATGTGGTTTCTTTGAAAACCTATATGTGAAAGCATGGTGATATTCGTGTTTCTTACGTGCTTTCTGTGTTTTAGTCCTCTTAGTGTATGCTTAGCATTAGGACTAATTTTAGGCTGTGTCATAGGTATAGCCTGTTTGCCTAACTTAATTTCTAACTTTTTAGAAACCGCATAAGATTATTCATATTTAGCGGTCATATCAATGAGTCTTTGCTCTGTGACTAAGTTTTTCTTATTCTCTATGTCATATAACTCTTGTATCTTGACATATTCTCTTTCTTTATTTTCAATTTTGAGGATAGCCTTATGATAGTCTACTTTAAGCTTGGCTATCTCATCCGTGTTACCAGTAGTAGATGTCTCTCTAATATCTTTAATGATATTTCACAGTCTATCTACTTCGATTGTGCATGCCTTGACCTCTTTTCGAGATTGCTTATACTTGTCAAGCATATTTCTGTGTTCTTCAAGTAATTTGCTGAAGGCATTTTCTAGCTCATCGAAAGTAAAATCATCATATAGAGGATTTGAGGATACCTTATCAAAAGCCATGAGACAGACATTTGCAGTGCTGCAGGGTCTATCTTCTTCCTCTGATTTACTAGCATCACTTTTATGCCAGATACTTGTATTTGCATACTTTTGACCAGTTGTTATTCTTCGGCTTGATCTTGATCTATCATATGGACTGTTTTTTTTTTGGAGTTGGGTAGTCCTTCTTTATATGCCCTGACTTCTTGCATCCAAAGCAGATTGTTTCTTCTTCATTGCTTTCATGGACATCTTTCTTCTTTCTGTTTAATTTCTCAAACTTTAAGAATTTTCTAAAAAATTTTACTAGCAGGCTTGTTCATCACCACTGGATGATTCTTCATCAGAATCTTTGCATGTTGATCTTCTGGCTTGAGCTTTGAAGGTGATAGATTTTTCTTTTGGGATTGCTTCTTCAAACTCTTGTAGGTTCACTCATGGATCATTAGCTTGCCCATAAGTGTTTCCAGAGTCATTATGGTGAGATCGTTTCCTTCAATGATTACATTTGCCTTTGGATTCCAGTTCTTGGTTAGAGTCCGTAGCACTTTTCTGATCTTCTCGTGATTACTGTAATCCTTACCAAGAGATTGCAAAGGATTAGTAATATCAAGAAAATGAGTGAACATATGTGTAATTAACTCGTTGGGTTTTATTTTGAAAGATTCATATTCCTGTATTAGTCTGCTAATTTTGGATTCCTTCACTTGGGAAGTACCTTCATGAGTTACCTCAAGAAGTTTCCAAATCTCATGAGACGTCTTATAGGTTGAAACTCGATTGAACTTCGTCTTGTCAATTGTACAGAACAGTGCGTTGATGGCACGTGCATCTAGACTAGCCTTTGCTTTTTCTGCCTCTGTATATTTATCATGAGGCTTGTCTGTAAGTACGCCATCGACTACTGTAGGTGCCAATTTTTTATAACCGTCAATAACTATAGACCAAAGATCAAAGTCAAGAGACTTTAAGAAGAATGTCATTCATGTTTTCCATTAAGTATAGTTTGTTCCATTAAATAGTAGGAGTCTATTTGTGGATTGTCCTTCACCATTGAATATTGATTTCACGGTTGCCATATATACTCTCTGAGGTTGTTATATTAGAATATAACCCGCTCTGATATCAATTGTAGGACCATTGAGCACCTCTAGAGGGGGATGAATAGAGTGAGTGCGAGTACAGCGAAAAATAATCACCAATTAAAAATTAAAAGCAGATAACTATGGCAGTGAATAAAGAGACAGTAAATAAATGTAGCAAGAGATCAGAGAATCAAACTCAGTAGACACTGCGATATATGCTGGTTTTCCTTTTGGAGGACTAATCCAGTCACAGGTACTCTTGCCTGCTGTTAATCTACTATTCATAAGCTAATTAAGAGCTTGCAGTCTCTTTACAACACCATGCTTGGTGACAAGTGCACGATCGACTTCACAACATCGTGCTTGGTGATGAGCGCACGACCAGCTCCTAGAACAGAGATGATTTTTAAACTTGAATGACCTCTTTACAACTCTGAGAACCAAAGAACTCTAGATCGAATCGATATTACTGGTTTTGACTAAGAGATGTATAAGTAGAGTATGAAAGCTTTTTAGAACACTGAAAAAACACTTTTAGGAATATATAAAGAGAAGAAATGATGAGTGATTTAAAAAGAAAATTTCTTTTCTATTTATAGATGTTTTTGAGAAATGAACTCGGGCAGAGTTCGGATGCTAGGATTTTGCATACGAATGTTGGATGAAGATTTGGTGGGAACTGAATTTCAAATAACCTAGACCGAACTCGGGCCGAACTCGAACCGAACTCGGTCAGAGTTCTGTCAGAGTTCTGCTTGGCCATAACAGTAAGGAATGAACCAAATTTGCATAGGTTTTAGGCTTTTTGGAATTGTAGACTTTTGGGATAAGTAGGTAGGCTTATTTTTGTTTGTGGACTGTGAATAACCTAAGCCAGTAATACTCAGTCGATTTTACAATTTGTATTCTAGACTCAATAAAGGATAAATACATAATAAACTGTAAAATGACTCAGACTGTTTCCAGTGCATAAAAGCTTTGGGATGATGATTTACATGCTTGCGGATGTTGTAGTATGCTCTTTGATATTGATTTCACTTGACCTAAAATATTAGCAGCAGTTTTTATATTTTGTGTATTGACTTAAGTTATTTGTTGATTTATCAAAATCGGGTGTGACCATTAGAAAATGGGTCAACAAAGTCCTTGATCATGAAATATGAAACGACTAAATTAGTCATGATCGGAAATAACCATGCTGATCTAAGAAGGGGATTGATAAGAGATAGTTTCAAAAATTATGCGTATAAAGAAAATATTTGTAGTCATTTAAAGTTGTATGTAGAAATTTAGAAAATATCTATAACTATTAGAAATTACTTGAAATATATATATCTATAATCTCTTTAAAACACAAAATCTATTGTATTTAATTCCAATATAGAGTATATGAATTTCAGTGAAATTTATCTATCCCCAAAACTTATTTTAGATGGGTATAATATGCTACATAAAGTCTTTTTTTAATCCATAAAGGCCCATATTAAATAAATCTTCCAAGGCTTATATAATCATACAAAAAAACTATTGTAATACCATGAAAGGCCATATGAACCCAAAAATATAATTTGAAGTCCCAAAGTTCCAAAAGTTCTAAAGCCTATTTCTTAAGGCTAATTTCTAGTTAAGAAAATTATGGTCCCAAATTATTTTATACATTAAAGCCCTACACCACAGCTGGGCAAAGGCCCAACAAAATTGTCACTCCCACTTTTCTAATTAGGGGTATTTTAGTAATTGTGTGAAATTTGAAATTTTATTATTTTTATTATTAAATTGATTAGTGTCTAGCTTTGATTGGTGTTTTTGGTAGTAGCAAATGGTTTAACCTTATTCAACCTTGATTAGAAGACTAACCATGTGATTAGAATCCTTTTTAGCTAATTAGATTTTTAATTTGAGCTTTAGTCCACATTAGGAAACAAATTAAATCAATTTTTGGCTATTTTTACTTGTGGCTTTTTGGCCTTTTTGCTAATGGACTTCACATGGATTTTAATTGCATGGTGGCCCATCCTAAACCCTAACCTAACCCTAGCTAACCCCTATGGTCGGCCAAACAGCAGCCCCCCTCTTTTATCTGAAAAACTTGTAGCCGTTAAGTTTCACAAACCCTAGAATTCTCATTCTCCTCCAAAAGTCCACTTTTCTCAGTTTTCATCCAAATCCTTCCAAACGAAGTGCATTGCGATCGTTGGGAGAAGAGGAACTTGCTGGAGACTTACTAGCAAGGAATCAGAGGTGTTGGACCGGAGGAAATCAACATCGACGCGTTTGGAGGCCCGTTTCATTGAGATATTGACTCTCAATAGGTAAACCCCTCTAAACACCTGGAAATTCTGATTTTTCTTCGTAGATGCATCCATATAGGTACCTCGGACCTGTGCATGAAGTTTGGTAGGTTTTCGTAGCCATTTGATAGGCGTATCGAACGCGTGTCGGTGTATTGGGACACGTGTTCAATGAAATGCCGCCTAGAATTAAAAGTTTGTATTTTTCGATTTCGTTTTCATGAACTTATTGCTGTGTATATTTGAAACAATTTTGTGAAGATGGATCTCATTTTGGTTGGTTTTCGGTGTCCGAATCGGACACGGACATGCATGCACGAGGCCCGTGCACAGCCCTGTGCATGCTCTGCTGTACGAGTGTCATAACTCGACGCACAGGACACGGTTTCATGTGAAATTTCATGGACACATGGGGGCATCCTCTACCCACATGCTCCTAAAAATATACGACATTTCTTGGAGCATGCGCGGAGAAATCCAATGCGCACTGGCCGGCTGAACCGTGCTCGCGTGTGAGAAATTATCGCTGATATGGCCTCCGATCGTGGACACGACGCGATAAAAACTCATTCTAGGAGCACGAACATGAAGCCCTAGACCTAATCTTCCCAGGGACTTGACCACGTGGCACGACGTAGCTCATGTCGCGAGCTACGGATGTCGACACACGCCCACGAAGCCGCAAATGCGCGTACGTACTGCTCCTACAGTCTGGGTGTCATAACTCGATGGATATGGCACGATTTGGCATGAAATTTTATGGACACGTAGGGGCGACCTTTGCCCATGTGCTTGTAAAATTTTACGAGATTTTGTTGAGTATTCGAGAAGTTATTGCGTCTGTACTGATTTGGCTGATACCGTGCACGCGCGTACATGCCCGTGCGATACGCACTGACTGGACACGATACGGACACGGGTTTGACCCTTTGAGTATCTGAGCATGTCACACACGCATAAACCTTCATGTTTGCTAATTTTTGTGAGTTCTAGTTGTGTATTTTGCATTTTGGGTGTCGAGTTTGTTTTTGGGTTTTGGTTGGGTTATTTTGAATTGAGTTTTTGGTTTGAAATCGAATTTTTGAGATTTAAACTTGTGACCACCCACTTTTCTGAAATGAGGGTAATTTTGAACTTTTGTAGAAGTTTATTATTTAATAATAGGGTTTATGATTTATGAGAATTTTTAATTAATTTAATACTATTTAAAATTGGTGAATTATAATTTTGATGTGTTAGCTAGTGAACCCTAGAACTGTTGAGCCTAGAGACTAACCATGACCATGAGGACCTAACCATATGATTAGAATGACTAATTACAACTTTTTAGGCTAAGGGTATTTTGGTCATTTTGTGACTTTTGAATTATTTAAGATTTTGATTAATTGGTGAATTTTAGATTATTTTAATAATATTTAAATTGATGTATTATAATTTTGGTCATTTTTTATATTTTAATATTTTGGAAATTTTTATATTTTAATATTGATTTTACGGGATTTGTTTAGTCGGATTTGAGTTTCGTTTCGAATTGTGTTAGTGACCCGGGTAGCTTAGACTCTAGACAGGACCCCAAGATTAGTTAGTCATGGCCCACAAACCCTACTAATTAAGTTAGTAAGTTTAGACTAATCCCACTTGTTATATTGGTTAAGTTAGAGGCTTAAATTTAACCCTTTTGATCCCAAACTTGAATCTAACTTAAAAATAACCAAAAGGACTAGTTGAGGCCTTATTGGGCTTTCCCCAAGGCCCAAATAGGGTTTAATGGCAGCCACTATAGGTAGGTTAGCCTCCCTTTCTTTCGTTTTATTCCATCAAGCCTCCATTTTCCTTCACAAGTGTTCTTTCCCAAATTGAGAGCTTTCCTCTTTGATTTGATCTCCAAATCCTTACATCCCTCCATCAAAACTTCCATCCAACCTTTTCATACTACCAAGGAGGGTGCTAGCAAATATTTGGAGCAAAGTGCAAGGAGGAGTGTGTCACGACCCACACCCAGTGTAGGGGCACGAGACGTGGGTACGTCCAGCCTACGTCGCAGTATCGACGGTAGAACACTGTCCTAGGTCAATCATCTAACAATTATAAGGTACCTGTACAGTATATACACTCCGAATGGAGGTGACATAATAAAGTACAACTCAATCACATCTAAGGAAGAAAATACGATAAGATAGAATAGATGAAACACAGAATCCACAGATGATAATACATATAGGAGAGTGCTAAAAGTCTAAGATAAACAACTTCACAATCCAGAATACAATCTCCAAATATATACAAGTGTATCCAATAGACAAAATGATAATAGAACTAGTCTAGCTAACTAGCCTAGTCTACAGGGGTAGTGTCGTCTGCAAGTGCTGGGTCCTCTTGAGGGTCCAGCTCGCATGTGTCGTCTAGGCCTGCTCCGTAATAAGTGGGACACAGCTCCTCAAAATCATCTGTAATATTTTAACAGGTCCACTCAGGACTGGAGCGAGCACAGTACATCTCACGCAGTTCATATCATGACAGGAATATAATACAGGCAATAGAGTAAGATACATGAAACGCTGAAGAGTATACATGAGTAAAAGAGAAGACTGTAATGAAATATCTACTATAAGTAAAGAACTACAGTGAACTAGTGATTTATAGTACAAGCTAGACATGTAAACAGCTTGATAATAAACATGAGAGGTTGCACATGGCTACACTACTTTGGAAATTATCCATATGACTATTTATACTCCCCCGTACCCCAATCAATACACAAGGATCCGTTCAAGTTATGTTATTGTACATGATTTCACATGGGGCCCATAAATGGGTACACATGAATATCAACATGGGAGCTCCGTGAACATGAGAGTACATGAATCACGAGAGTGCACATGAATGGTGAAAGCACAAGAATACATGATGAAAGTGAAATGTACATGACATGATGTATCTGATGCTCCCGAGGGGGATAACATCGTATGAAAAGATCCATATAGTACTAATCCGTGTTTCCATCGTGTCAGCATCAAGTAAAATAATCTAGAGCAAGAAAATAGTCCTAGCAAGTATGAAACGGTCAGAGAATGTACTCGCCTGATATCCTGAGTGTCTGAATGAAATACTGCATGAGGAGTGGTGTCTGGCTCCTAATCAGAATAGTACAAGTCACAACATATCCAAACTGGTAAAATAAGCTACTATAATGCATTCTACATGATATTGGATCAATTCTAGACTAAAGTCAACCCTGGTCAACTTCAGTCAACTAACTAGTCAATGCTAGGTCAACTAGGTCAAACTTAACCCAGACAAGTCTTACTAGGCCTAACCAGTCTATCCTAACAAGTACACACCCATACAAGTCACATAAGTCTACATGACCCTACTCATGTGCATATTCCATATACACAAGACTACACAAAGGATACCATAGGCTACACCACATAGGCCATGAGCCAAATTCACATATTTTAGGCAATACACACATATCTATTACCATATATCTTTATACACACTATTCATATAGGTAATATGCAATATCTACATTATATTACATCACCCAAGTTTACATATATATATATATATATATATATATATATATATATATATAAAATATATATATATATATATATATATATATATATATATATATATATATATATATATATGTGTGTGTGTGTGTGTATACATTTAAACATATAGAAGGATAGGGAGTATCATGCATGTGTGTGTGTCAAGTGTTTCAATGTATCAATTTCAGATTTAGGTGTGTGTGTCTGTGTATAGGGTCTTAGGGTGACAGTTAGCTTAGATTGGGTGTTGTGTAATATGTGTGTTTAGATAGGTGGATAGGTTAGTGTGTGTGTGTGCTAACATGGCAGTAGGTTAGTGCTCCCAGGAAAATTCAGTGTGTGTGAGTGTAATATTCCCAGGTTTTGTGTGTGGTCATGAACCAATGTGGTTCTCAGATTTTAGATAGGAATGTGTCAATAGAGAGTGTATGTACAGGTTATTCATCATGTTCTCAGATTTAGATTCAATATACAACCAGTGTGTGTGAACATGTGTGGCAATGTTCCCGTGTTCTCAGAAATATGTGACAGTTCAAAATTGAATTGGACATTTGTTCTCGATTTCTCAGTCATTCTCAGGAACAAATGGCAATCAACTCTCAGGTTTAAGTTCAGTCCTAGGTTCCAGTTTTATAAAACAGTATGAGTGAGTGAAAACTGATACCAATCTCGAGAAGACATGTGACAGTGTGTTTGTAAACCCAGGTCTTAACAATGTGTACATAGGAATAATCAGTGTGTATAGATGTGAACATCAATCTCAGATTTATGCAATGCAACCAAAGTTTCAGTTCACAAACAGGGTGTATTACAAGTATCAGTTAATTGAGATCCCAAACCCAAAATGCAAATTGGAAACTCATTTCCTATGCTAAACACAAATCCTAACATGTTAGCTAATTCCAGATATGATTACAACACAAATTAAATCATGCAACAGCTTAATACATCAAACTTCCAGAAAACAAGTGACAGTTTGTTCGTATCAGAGAAATAGGGACCTTCCCCATTTCGAATTGAAAATCACAACTAATAAGTCAATTTAATGGTTGATAATCATTGGTACACATGTATACGTGTCACAGGGAGTGTTTTTCCAACCAAGTGGACACAAACGTGTCCAAACAACCACACATTACACAGACACAAAACTGTATACAGGCAGTATCGTGCACACGTGCACATCATTCGTGGACATGACACAACACGAATTAGGACACGTGCCCGTGGCTATAGGTTCGCCTAGGATATGGCTAGGGTTAGGTTACCTTGAAATGTGTCCAATACGTGTCTAGGTGGGACACGAATACTGTGTCAGAGCTACTTGGGGCCGGCTGTGTACGATAGTAAAAATTTGTGCGGGCAAGATTTCTTCCTAACCATTCGATAAGATCCTATGAAACTTTAGGGCCTTGGTGTCAGTCACCTAGGGAAGGTTCACACCAATTTTGGTGTCCAGAAGTGTCGTGTCCGTAGAGAACTAGGACACGGCCAGCAGGACACTTAGCCAAGCCCCGTGCAGCGTGTCCAACACCAAAACCGACACAAAAATGACACAAAAACGACACAAAATACTTCCGTCTTCACAAATATTAACATACACATATAGATCTAGGGATCCATGTAATTAGTTTTACAAAACACGAAAATAAATTCCTAAGAGGCATTTTAACAAACACTTACCTATACACTATGACACGTGTCCGATACGGACACCAAATGGACACAAAATTAACCTAAACTTCAGGGACAGCTAGGGGACACCTAGATCTAGCCCTAAATGCAAAGAAAACTGAATATTAAAATAATTATAGGTGTTTTACCTATAGATGCAAATAGCAAGAAAAAGCTCCAAATGGAAGGAATCCAAATAGTAACTCCCAAGCTCCAAATTGCACAAAAACTGAGATAAATCTCCACAAACAGTAAATAAACAGTAATTAGATCCTAATGCAAAAGACCAGAGTGAAAAAGAAATTGAAATAGATTTATTAGGAATTTAGAAAAGTGGGGATTTACCTTTCTTTCTAAAAACTAGGTTGAGCACAAAAGAGGCAAGAACAAGTGGAAGAGAATACTTATAGGGAAGGGGGAAGCCCTAAGTGGCCGGCCATGGGGGGCTTAGCTAGGGTTTGGGCTTAAGTCATGGGCCTATGGCTTAATTACATAAGTCATGAAATTAATTCTAAGTCATAAGTCATACACCAAATCACTAGTCCTCTTATTCAAACCTTGATTTCTAAATGACTAACCTAGATTGACTTAAGTTAGACTAGGGTCTCACAATACTAGCCTAGTCACCATAGTTAGGGTCAATACCTAGGTTAGTATACAAAGTCTCAACTAGTCAAAGTCAAAATCACAATCACCAATTAAATAAATTAAATAAATTAAATAAATTCAAAAATTTCACAAATGACCAAAATATCCTTAATCTAAAATGTGGTAGTGACAGAGTATCCTTTTTGGAAGATCTTCGTATCGGAGCCGTGTCCTTGGGAGTATCATTAGGATTCCACTCCCAATAGGTAAAACCAACCCTCTAAATTGATTTTCTATGCACATTAGTTAGTTTTGAATCCATAGGATCCACCCCCATGCATGTACCCACTTTAGATTCAAGTTTGAGGCCATTTGGAGCTCTCTAGAGCAAGTTAGAATTGTGTCTTGCGTGATGTGTCCTACTTATTAGATCTCAAATTAGGATACCTCATGTGTTTGGTTTAATGTCTAATAGGTTTAATTATGTTTTAATTTCAGTTTTAGACATGTTAGAGGATGGATTGATGTTAGTTAGGATGGTTAGAATGAGTTTCATTTGGATACCCATGGTTAGATCTAAGTGGTTTAGTCTACATGTCATATTTTTAGCCTCAACTTGTCATTTTAGTGTCTCTTTATATAATGGACTGTTTTGTATATATATAATATGTATGTTAGATATATTTCATATATTTAGATGTGTGTAGATATGTTGTTAGTGGTGTGCTTGTGTTAGAGGAGAGGAGAGTGTGGTTTGATGTGTGCCTTGAGTGGTGTGGAGAGTGAGATGTGTTTTTTTTGTCCAAACAACCCAAATTCGTCATAATATTCATCCACAATTTTAGTAGTCATAGCAACTTAGAAATGTCATAACTTTTAGCTTAGAACTCCGATTAATCTCCCATTTTCTTAAAGAACCGTATCGAAGTTAGCTTTCCAAATATATATTAATAGGTCAATTGCATTCTAGAACTTTTTGTAGAACTGTTTGAGTGTCAGCTGTATGAAAGACGAACGCGTTTCGGTGGTTTCGCAAATCCGGGAGCTTTCGGACACGAAAATGTGATCTGTTTGAAGTTTCAGAAAGCTAATACGAAGGGCTACAACATATTTTAATCCTAGAATTTAGTTAAGGCCCAATTGGTTCAATATTGATTTTAAGTAGAAGAGTGACTATACGATATAGGCATTTTGTGTAACCTATGAGCCTATGTAGTATGGATATTAAGTGAATGTAGGTATCACAGGTTGTCGAGTATATGTATTATATATTACACACACACACACACACACACACACACACACACACACACACACACACACACACACACACACACACACATATGTATTATATATTACACACACACACACACACACACACACACACACACACACACACACACACACACACACACACACACACATATATATATATATATATATATATATATTATTGTTAGGTAATATATGTTAGTATGTTTGTTAGATGTTGGTTAGTAGAGGGTTAGATATGTTAGAGTTGTTATATGTTAGTATAAGTTATATATGTTAGTATATTTGTTAGATGTTGGTTAGTAGAGGGTTAGATATATTAGAGTTTGTTATATGCTAGTGTAAGTTATATTTGTTAGTATGAGTGTTAGTTAGATAGTAGAGGTTAGTATTTTGTTAGATATTTGATATGTTGTTAGATAGTTTGATATTAGATATCTAGTATGTTAGATATTGATATGTTAGTAGGTTATGTTAGTTCTAGATATTGGTATATTAGCAAGTTAGTCTCTATTGATTATATGTTAGATATTAGTTAAGATGTTATGTTAGTACATTAGATAGTTAGTTAATTAGATAATTGAGGGGTATCTTGGTATCTCATGATACCAAGTTAGTATCTTAAGGTAAATATGAATTACCTTTACCTTCAAGGTAAATGATTAGTTTACCTTATGACCAAGGTATGGTATCAAAACACCAAGGTAAGGTATAGGTTTACCCAAGTTAAGGTATTGAATTCCAACCAAGGTATTGGTATTGGGATGCCAATAGCCAAGGTTGATATGGTATCCTAGTGTTAGTAGGTTAGTGTCTAACTGTTTGAGTTTGAGTAGGTGATGTTAGATTGTGAAAGGGTTATATAGATATGTATATATATTTTTGGGTTATAGGTATCCTATATAGGCCTTGTCCTATATACTAGCTAGCTTAGTATAATATGGTATATAAATATAGGAGTTGGTTAGATTTGTTATTGGCTAAACCTAGTCCACGTTTGACTAAGTTGACTAGATGTTTGACTAAGAGTTAACTTTTGACCTAGAGAGGCCTAGTGCATGTAGATCATTGTTTAATTCAATTATTCATTATAGAACACATTGTAACCTGTATCTCGTTAAATAGGACTTCGTGACTTCAGTTCGGACATCGATATACATCAGTTGCTCAGGATATCAGGTAAGTACATTCTCTGATCATTTTATACTTGCTAGGACTTATATTCTTGCTCTAGATTATTTTTCTTGATGCTGTCACGTTGGTAACACGGAGTGGTACTATATGGATCTTTTCATGAGATGTTATCCCCCTCGGGAGCATCGGGTACATCATGTCATATGCATTTCACTTTCATCATGTACTCCTGTGCTTTTACTATTCATGTATACTCTTGTGATTCATGTACTCTCATGTTCATAGAGCCCTCATATATAACTTTATGTGCACTCATTTCTGAGCCCCCATGTGATGATCATGTATAATAACATAACCTGTCTAGATCTTTGTGTATTGATTGGGGTACGGGATAGTAGAAATAGTCTTATGAACAATTCCAAGTAGTATAATCATGTACAACTCAGTAGTGTGATCATGTATTAATCAAGCCGTTCACATGCCTATCTTGTACTCTCAACCACTAGTCACTTGTAGTTCTTTACTTATATTAGATATTTCCAGTACAGTTATATCTCTCTTTTTCATGTACATTTCTTTCAGTGATTCATGTATCTTACTCTATTGCATGCTTTATATTCCTGTCATGATATGAACTGTTGAGATTTTGTGCTCGTTCCTGTCCTGATTAGACCTGTTGATAATATTACAGGTAACATAGAGATTCACAGCTAGCCTAGAGGACCAGTAGAGCTTGGAGTAGATTGCTAGTTTATGGTTTAGTTTTCTCTGTTGGAACTTGTATTGTTGTAGGCCTCAAAAATGAAGTCACGCTGAGTTGATCAGAACAAGTCACGCAGAGTAATCCGAGAAGCAGCACAAAAGATACGCTAAGTTCTGCCTGTCCATCTTCTTTAGAAATCATGCAGAGACAGCTCAGCCATACGTCAGAATCATAATGACTGACAACACAGCAGTCGAGAAACGTCTCCTCGTATGCCACGTATGCACAGAACTCGAGAGATCATCGCCGTCTTTTGCGTGATTTTCGAAATCTTCCTTAGCAAGACTCACTCTTCACCAAGTTGGCGTGACTTTGGGTCTTATCTTCATTTAATGCGGCTGACAATATAATCAATGTCAGAGATTTTGTGTCAGACGAAGCGTACCAAATCAAGACAGCTGGCGGTTTGCGTGGATTCTGAACCTTCTCCTTCCTCAAGTTTGCGTGGATTTTTGAGTTATTCTTCTCAAAGCCTGCGTGAATTCTGAAGTATTCTTCTTCAAAGCTTGCGTGGATTTCGCCTTCAACGAGTCTGCGTCAACGAAACTGCATGGATTTTTGCCTTCAGCAAGACAGCGTGGATTTTATTTCAACTGGAGTACGTGGCAGCCATGCCACCGATCTCTCTCTCGCGTGCCCAGTAACTTGCACACGACCCATGCACTAATGCCATGTGTCCAACAGTTACGGGCCACGTCCAGTAACTACTCACTAACCCTGCGTGTATTTAGAGTCTGCGTGACTTTTCAAATGCACCAGTGGTGAGGTAGTTATCTTTTCAGTTACTGTTTTGACTCTATAAATAGAGTTCTTTTTCTCATTCATTGTACAGATATATTGATATCTACTGTCAAAATTTTGAGAGCTTTTCTTCTTCGCATAGTCCAAGGGATAAAGCGATCATCTTTTAGATCGGATTCCTACAGTTGTAATTTTCCCAGAAACACAATAAATAAAGAGAATTTCTTTATGGAAAACAAATTGGCGACTCTACTGGGGAAAACCATCTCCTCTTCTGAGATGGTAACAACTCAATGCGACACTTCGTCAATCGGCTCGACGAAGAAGGTGATGACGATCAAATTCGATCAACTCGCCTATGAAGAAATGCAGCGGGCTAAGGATGGCAAGCCCATTCCAGCCTCCATCATCACTGCCAAGTCGAAGGGACACTCTGTCTATGTCCCTAAGAATCAGTTGGCAGTCAATGGTGAAGTCTCTGCCACAGTGTCTACTCCTAACACTGGCAAGAACTCCACTGCAAGCACGCACACTCTTGTGCGCTCGAAGATGACAGTAACTAAAAGTCACGTTGACAGTACTGGCTCCTTAGCCGAATCTGTTCCAGCGTGCAAATTCAATTCTAAAAGTCACGCTGACAGTACTGGCTCCTTAGCCGAATCTGTTCCAGCGTGCAAATTTAATTCTAAAATCACGCTGACAGTACTGGCTCCTTAGCCGAATCTGTTCCAGTGTGCAAATTCAACTCTAAAAGTCACGTTGACAGTACTGGCTCCTTAGCCAAATCTGTTCCAGTGTGCAAATTCAACTCTAAAAGTCACGCTGATAGTACTGGCTCCTTAGCTAAATTTATTCCAGTGTACAATCCCACATTCAAAAGTCACGCTGACAGTACTGGCTTCTTAGCCAAATCTGTTCCAGCGTGTAATTCTAAAATCAAAAGTCACGCTAACAGCTCTGGTTCTTTAACCAAGTCTATTTCAGCGTGTATTTCATCAGAGAAGAATAACTCCTTAGTTATCTCTTCTTCTTCACCGAGTTCTACTAGAACTGGGGGTGGTCTTCCACACAAAGTCCCTTCGAAAAGGAATAACTCTTTAGTTGTTTCTTCTGCTCCTGTAGTTTTTACTCCAGGAACAGCTTTGACTGATACTTTTGTTAGTCAAAGGAAAGGAGATGGTCTTTTGACTACTCTTCCTTCTGGACATTCTATGTCTCAACATCTGAATGAGTCTAAGAAGAAACATTCCTTAATGTCTTCTTCTTTGATTTCTTCAAATTGGGTACAGAATCTGTCCATTAAAGAGGGTCTGTTACCAACTCCTAATCAAGGGAGTGGTTTAACTCTTCCTTCTCTACAAATATCCAGATCAATGGAAGGAAAACTCTATGTTTCCAAAATTAATATGTTACCTTCCACTGATTTAAGAACAAAACTCAGCACTTCTGGTGTTAAGAAACTATACCAATTGGATATGAAGATAAAAGATCCAGATGCAGAGTATGCAAGAAATTATGTGGCTCACATTAATCACTCTTTGTATAATCAAGAGCCATCAAGACCCAAGAACAGGAAGTATACTCCTCAATCTTCACAAACAGATTTACGAAAATATCTTCAACAGAAGAGAAGGAGTAATTCTATATCAAAGGAACATGCTGAATGTGACTTCTATCCAAGAGTCATAATTCAGTGCAGATGTGAATCAACAGTTCAAGACCATGGTGATCATGAATGTGACTTCCAGCCAAGAGTCACAATGCAATATAGATGTCAAAATAAACGACAGTCTGTCTTTAATAAGATTCAGTATGAACCTATGCCTGATGAAGATGAGCCTTTGTTTGCCTCTGTCAACATGACTTCTCGGGACACCGGGGGTAGAGTTGATAGTCCAGATGGAGTATATAGAAACACCAGAGCAAGAGTCCTGGCTTCTAGTCAAAGAAATTTGATCCCTGAAATTGATTCTGAATTTCTTGGAGAATCTAACTTCCCACCTCTTCCTACTGGGGGTAATTCTCCTATAGTTGACTTTGATACACGAAGCAATGATTCAGAGCATACAACATCTACTAGTTCATCAATAATCCCTTATACAGTCATGACTTACATGGTTGATAGGAATACTGATGAACCTTCTTCTTCCCTGACTCCTCAAGATCAAAGAATTGCTTCTTTGGAACAGCAAATGAAGTCTATGACTGACACAATGAAGTCAATGTATGAACTCATGACAGCTCAGTTGTAAAATCGACAGACTGTATCAGATGCCATACCAGTTGATACTGATATAAGTCCAGTACAAGTTCCTCCAGCAGTACAATCCAATACTCCTGGACCTGCTCAACCAAATCCTAGTCTCTCTGGAGCTGGGGGTAGTGCTTACAATGCTGTTCCTCCTCCCAACTATTCTCTATAAGCCACAACTCCACAATCTTCGGGAGTTGTCTCTGAAGAATTGAAGAATCTCAAAACTCAATTCGAGGCATTCAAACAGAAGGATGGTTTACAAAGGTTAGGCATCAAGCAGCCTTATCCGATAGAATGGAAGCAAGTATCATATCCTCCTAAATACAAGCCTTCTACTATCTCATTCTATGATGGAACCACTTCTCCAAGTCAGTTTATCAATCACTTTGAAGTGATGACTGATCAACTACAACCAAGTGATGCCCTCCTTACTCGGGTATTTATTGGATGTCTCAAGGGAACGGCTTATGAATGGTATAGGAGTCTCCCAGATGGGAGTATTACCTCATTTGCTGGTTTCAAACAGATGTTTCTTGAAAGGTTCTATGAAGGGCTTAATGACATGACTATGTCTGCTCTTATTAGAATCAAGCAGAAAAATAATGAATCTACAGAGGAATACATTGAACGATTTCGAAGAGAAGCTCTGAAGATGCCTCTTGGAACTCCTGATGCTGTCACCATTGACACGTGCAAATCAAACTTGTTGCCAATCATCAGTATGTGGACAGGGTCCACTCAATTTCAAGATTGGCCTTCCTTCATAGTCAGTACTAAAGCTGCAAAAATCAGTGCTGAAACCTTCAAAGGTTTAGGAGTGCAGATGACTCCTAAAGAAACAGGACAAGGTGCTAACAATAAAAATAATGCTTGCAAAGGAAAAGAAACTCTTGAAGTTAATCTTCAGAGCAAAGATGCATCAAATGTTCAAACTCCTGCCTCTACAACTCAACAATCAAGAACACCTCGCCCCAGAGAAGAATATTTTTTTGATGACGACGATGTCCTTGGTATCTTTGAATGTCTGCTGAAAGAATACTGGGTCATACAATTCGTACATGTTATGTATTGAAAGGAAAGATCCAAGAAATGATTAAATCTGGAGCTATCTCTCTTACTCCAAAAGAGAAGACCGTCACCTCCAACGTCGTCTCTATGCAATTTGGAAATTTCCCTCATCAACTCCTTGAAAGTGGGATTGTTCCTATTTTCAAGGCAACTCTTGACATAGTGAATCTTCCTCCTCCACAGTCTGAAGGATTAGTGCCAATCACTTTGGAAACAGGGGAAATCATGTGGATCCATCCTGATCTAGTGGCAGATTTTGAATCGCCTTCTCCTCAAAAGATTTCTTCTCAAAAATCCAAGAAGGCTGGAAAGATCAAGTCATGTCATATGACTTCTCTTGGGTCTACCTCTGACACAGAGCCAAAAGACAAAGAAGAAGCACTTGTTAGTACTACTCGAACGGGGAAACCTTACCTAAAGGATTATTCTAAAAATCCTGAAGATCCTACTGATATCCCTTCAGATGCTAAAGATGCTCCTAATGTTCCTCCCGAAGAAGAACCATCTACTGAACCTGTTCCTCCCAAGCCTACGGCTCTGGAGAAAGGCAAACAACAGGTTCGGTTTGATAAGCCAATCAAGAAGTCTTCTCCTCTTGGACTTCAGAAGCCTTACAACTTCAACATTTTGGCTCAGCTTGCTAATACTCCAGCTAGAATGTCCCTTTGAACTTCTACGTCTTTCCAAAGAGACTCGGGAGACGTTAAGTGAAGCAGTTCTACAAGCTGACTCTTGTCTTGCACAATTGAAGAAGCCGGATGCGGAACCTGCCACTTGCTTACATTGCAACAGTGTACTGGAGATTATCCCAAATATCACCTTTACACAAGACGACATATTACTAGAGGATAATCGACATGACCGACCTCTCTACTACACTGGTTATATTGATACGATGAAGATAGATCGTATTCTCATTGACCCAGGGTCTGCTATAAGCATAATGCCAAAGAGTTTGTTGGATGAACTAAAAATTCCTCTTCACAAGCTCTCCAAGACGGTTACTACTATCTTGGGATTCAATCAAAGCCGAAGTGAGCCTTTGGGAAAGATTCATCTGAAGCTTCAGATAGGTGATTTCAGATCTAAAGTCACTTTCTATGTGATCGAGATCGCGGGATCCTATAATCTTCTTCTGGGGAGGCCCTTTCTTCATGAAAATAATGTGGTGCCCTCTACCCTTCATCAATGTTTTAAATACATTGATAGCAATGGAAGAGTACAAAAAGAAGTTGCTGATATAAATCCCTTCCATGGGGTTGAAGCTTATTTCAATGATTCCTGAATGTACAAAGAAGAGTATACAAGGATCATACAAGCTATGGAGAAAGAAGATGCACAAAGTGAGACTTTAATAATCCCTGTTAAATGTCAAACTACTCAGTAACAATCTCCTAAACCCTCTGGAGAAGATTCTTTCATCATTCCAGTGAATGGACGGATCTCTCCGTTACCTCAGTCATCTACTCAGAATACACTGATCATTCCTGTCAGTGGGCGTACTACAGTTCCTGTACCTTCACAAGATACTCTGCTAATTCCAGTTGGAGGGCGGACTACTCTTCCTACTCAAACTTCAAGGGAGCTCACCTCTTCTGAGCCATTTGTTATCGATCTTAATCGAAACAAAGCTTCTTCTTCTTCTCCCCCTTTAGTCATTGACTTGGCTAAAATCTCTAAGGCTCAGCCTTCTCCCAATGTAAATATTGCTGCTTTTACATTTAATGAAAAGTCTCCACCTTTGCAGTACGTTGATGTGTGTAATTATGTTCATAGTTATTTACATCTGTTAGATGACTTGAACACAATAACCATAGGAGTTGTACAGACTGTTCATACAAATGTATCTCTAGAACCTGTACAATCTTCATACTTTCTAGTTCCCAGCAGAAAGCCAGGAGATATTCCAATATTCTTCTACAAAGGGCTTCAAAATCCTTCTGATCTTGAAGATGATGACAAAAATGATGATACTGGAAGATTACAACTACGTCGTTATAGTCAGCAATCTAGAGACATCATCAAAAATATGGGCTATGACTTCAGGACTGGCCTTAATAATGGAAAAGGAAGAAAAATGCCTGTCCGAATTCCTCCTTTGAAATATGGAAGGACGAAATGCGGATTGGGTTATACTGCTCCTACTCCTTTCATCAACATTATCGATGAAGATCTTGAGTCTGACGAAGATAAGAGATCTGATTCTTCTAGTACCACTTCTTGGGATTCCGATACGAGTATCGGTGACTTCTATTGCAACCTTCTGTCTTCCAACATGGTTTCTATTGACCATTCTGAAGAAAGTGATGAAGACGAAGAAGAGTTTGAAATCTTACCTGAATCAGAACAGTGGGCCCAAAGATTAGATAATCAATGGGAGTTCCGTTTCGAGCAAAAAGAACCTTCGACTGAAGATAAACTTGTTCAAATAGATGTTGGTGAAGAGGGATCTCCCAACCAATATTCATCAGTGAAAGTCTTTCAGAAACTGATAAGAAAGACATGATCAAACTCATTCGTGATTACATCGATATCTTTGCTTGGAGTTATGAAGATATGCCAGGGCTTGATCCTCAAATTGCAACTCACAAGCTCAACATCTTGCCGAATGCTAAACCGGTCAAACAACAACAACGACGATTTCGTCCGGACATCATGGATGCAATTGAAGCTGAAGTCAATAAACTCATTACCTCTGGGTTTATTAGAGAGGAACAACATCCCGATTGGGTGGCTAATATTGTTTCTGTTCTTAAAAAGACTGGCAAGATTAGAGTATGCATAGACTTTCGCGATCTCAATGCGGCATGTCCTAAAGACAAATTCCCTCTACCAATCACTGATGTCATGGTTGATAATACCTGTGGATTTGAACGAATGTCATTCATGGACGGGTATTCTGGGTATAATCAGATCAAAATGTTCCCAGAAGACGAGAAGCACACTTCTTTCAGAACGCCGATTGGTACATACTGTTATACAGTTATGCCATTCGGTCTCAAGAATGCAGGAGCAACTTATCAACGAGCTATGAGCACTATATTCCGTGACCATTTGCGAAAAACAGTCGAATGCTATGTTGATGATATTGC
Source organism: Iris pallida (assembly GCA_029216955.1). NCBI lineage: Eukaryota > Viridiplantae > Streptophyta > Magnoliopsida > Asparagales > Iridaceae > Iris > Iris pallida. The sequence continues at coordinate 22,295,325 of JANAVB010021798.1, forward strand.
AGTCAAAAGTCGACAAAAGGAGGATCATATCCAAGATTTGAAGACTATATTTGATCTAATGCGTAAGCATCAATTAAAGATAAACCCTACTAAGTCCTTCTTAGGCGTCTCTAGTGGTAAATTTCTCGGCTTCGTCATTACCTCTAAGGGTATACACGTGGATCCCGAGAAGATCAAAGCCATCCAAGAGATGCGTCCTCCACGCACCTTAAAAGAGCTACGAGGATTTTAAGGAAGAATCGCTTATATCAGGAGATTCATCTCTAATTTATCAGGACGCTGCAGACCATTCAACAAACTTATGAAGAAAGGTGTCTCTTTTGTCTGGAATGATGAATGTCAGAAAGCATTCGATGATATAAAACAATATCTGATGAGCCCTCCAGTATTGGTACCTCCCGTCTCAGGAATACCGTTCCTCCTCTATACTCGAGCAATGAGTCATTCATTGGGTGCATTACTCGCTCAAAAGAATCAAAATGGCCATGAACAGGCCATTTATTATCTCAGTCGCACTATGACCGGAGCTGAACCTCGATATTCACCGGTTGAAAAAGAATGTCTAGCCTTGATGTTTGCTGTCCAAAAGACACGTCATTATATCATTGGCCAGACTATTCATGTTATTTTCAGGATCAATCCTATACGGATCATGATGAAGAAACCCAGTATTTTGAATTCTCGATTGGCTAACTGGGGAATCCTACTTGCTCAGTATGATATGCACTATATTCCTCAGAAATCAGTCAAGGGACAAGCTTTAGCTGATTTTCTGGCTGCTCACTCAATTCCAGAAAATTCAAAACTCTATGATGAAATCCCAGATGAAGTCCTAGATTCAAATCAAATTGCTGAAGAAGATCCTACTTGGCGTCTATTCTTTGATGGAGCATCAAGAATTGGTCCTAATGGCGATATTGTTGCTGGAGTTAGAATTGTTCTTGTATCGCCAGAAGGTCTTGCCATCCAAAGAGCTTATTCTCTCGATCAGCCGTATTCAAACAATGTAGCTGAGTACAACGCATTGCTTATTGGTCTTCAACTCGCTAAACATCTGAATATTCAACATTTGGAGGCGTATGGAGACTCTAAACTTATTGTCAATCAGATCAGGGGTACTTATGAAGTTCGCCATCAAGATCTGGTTCCTTATCATAGAGTGGCCATATCTATGGCCTCATCATTTAAGGAATTCTTCATTGAACATGTTAGGCGAGCATGTAACACAGAAGCTGATACCCTTGCTAATCTTGTAGCGGTGCTGGCTATCCCAATCAGACGGCAACAAATGATTGTTGTTCGTAGTCGAGAATTATTTCATCTTGAAAATAACCTGACTCTAGGACTTCCAGTTGACATTGAAAAATCAACATCTCATGACGTCAACACAACAAGAGGATTTGGATTTAGTCGTAAATCGATATCATCTTCATCCGATTCCAGCATGGAATTTATCTTCAGTAACTCGACTGAGAATCAGAATACGGATAAAGATTGGAGACTTCCTTTCTTAGATCTTGTATTATATGATATTCTTCCGGATGATCCGAGTGAGGCAGCATCTATCAGACGGCGATCACTCAGATTCTATTACAATCATACAACAAAGACCTTATATCGTCGAGCTTATGATGGTTTACTCCTTCGGTGCATTGCCGGTGATGAAGCCCAACAAGTTATTCATGAAGCACATGATGGAATTTGTGGAGCGCATCAACCTGGGCCAAAACTTCAAGACCGTATTCGACGGATGGGTTATTATTGGCCAACTATGGTATCAGATGCCATTGAATATGCAAGGAAATGCAAAGCTTGCCAAATCTATGCGGATTTTATACATCAACCTTCAGAATTTCTACATCCGACGGCAGCATCATGGCCCTTCGAAGCTTGGGGCATGGACATTGTCGGCCCGATCAATCCACCGTCATCTAAAGGTCATCGGTTCATTCTCGCAATAACCGATTACTTCTCCAAATAGGCCGAAGCTATTCCTTTATCTGAAGTTAAGACGTCTAATGTCATCAGCTTTATTAAGCACCACGTCATCTACAGATTTGGTGTTCCTCGACGCATTATTCATGATAACGGACCACAGTTCGTCAGCCAGAAATTTACTCGATTCTGTGACGATCATCGGATCAATAATGTTGCTTCTACCGCATATAATCTAGCAGCTAACGGATTGGCAGAAGCTTTCAACAAGACTATCATCAAACTCCTAAAGAAGTTTATCTCCACTAACAAACGTAATTGGAGTGACAAGCTCGGGGAATGCTTGTGGGCTTATCGCACTACAGTCCGTAATGCTACTAAGTGTACACCTTTCTCTCTGGTGTACGGATCTGAGGCTGTTCTCCCATTAGAGATTCAAATTCCTTCTTTAAGGATAGCAATCGCTAATGAACTCACTGCTGAAAATAATGATCGTCTTCGACTTCAAGAATTGGAGGCTCTGGATGAAAAACGGTTATCTGCTCAACAGAATATTGAATTCTATCAAGCTAGAATTTCAAGGGCTTTTAACAAGAAAGTCAGAATTCGAACATTTCAGAAAGGAGAACTTGTGCTTACTGTCAGACGCCCGATGACTATGACACACATGAGTAAGGGCAAGTTTGATGCAAAATGGGAAGGTCCATTCATTGTCAATAAGATCTTTTCTAATGGGGCTTATCAACTCACTACTCTAGATGGTAAAGCCACTATGATGCCCATCAACGGCAAATTCTTGAAGAAGTGCTACGTCTAATATTTCTATCAAGATTGTCCTCCCATCACTCTCCAGCTGTTTCATTGTTCTTTCCGAAGAATCATTCTGATATCTATTATCCCCAGTGGAGATAGGTATTCTACTTTGTATCGTTTTCTCAACAAATTTGATATCCAGAAAATCATGTCCACATTACCTCTGAATTTTCTATCTCAATATCATATTTATGAAAATGATATTTAGTCTTTCTGATTTCTGAGTCAAAAGATCAATGAATAAAGGCAAAAATATAAAGTGGGAAGGATATATCGTAAACAAAGTTTCCTTAAACGGAGTTTATTTGAGACAAATCCCTCAAGAAAAAAAGTACATCATCATGGAAGATCACTGTAATCCCTTTCATATTTGGGACGAGGACCACATACATAATCAGCAAAAGAATTGAATACATCTTTTCCTGACCGCACCAAGAATTGACAGGCAGCCAGCCTCATTGCTTCTTCTTCTTCGGTTTCTCCTGGTTCGACCAGGAAGTCCAGGATATCTTTTGGCGGCTTGGGAGTAGACGAGCTTTCACCCATTTCCTTCTTCTGCGGAGGTGGATGTTCTTTAACACCTTCAGTAGCTTCAAGGGCGACTTCAGCCTTCTTTATGTTCTCTTTAAAAGACATTGTGGATAAAATGCGATCCTTCTATTCAAATATATGCTCTATTTATAGGCATATGGTTACAAGGATCGAAGGGACGTATTCTTTCCCGATATTCAGTTCATCCATTCATTTCTCACATTCATCCGACGTTTCACATGTTCATTAATACTTGACGGTTCGTCCGTCCATTTATTACATTCACTCGACAGTTCATCTGTTCATCGTTTCTTAACGGTTCATCCGTTCATAATCTTCTATCAGTTCATTAAGTGGAGATTCGTTATTTATCATGTTTTCATAACCTCTGAATCAATTCCGAATCTGCTTACTCATTTGTCATGTTTTGACCTCTGCATAGAAATCAATCTATTTTCTTTCGAGTTCCTATATATTATCATGTCCATAATACCTCTGATAATATCATATACTCTAAAAATAGAAAAGATGATTTTATTATCTATCATGTCCACAATTCATCCATAAATATCATTTGGATGTTTTCAAAGAACTTCGAAGTCTTTTCGACTTCCGAAAATTTTTGAAGTCATCTCAGCGTGACTAAATCCATTTTATCATCTCTATTTTCAAAGTATTTCGAAATAATTTATTATTTTTCGAAAACTTTGAATGAGGTTTTATAGGCCTCAAAAATGAAGTCACGCTGAGTTGATCAGAACAAGTCACGCAGAGTGATCCGAGAAGCAGCACAAAAGATACGCTAAGTTTTGCATGTCCATCTCCTTTAGAAATTATGCAGAGACAGCTCAGCCATACGTCAGAATCATAATGACTGACAACACATCAGTCGAAAAACGTTTTCTCGTATGCCACGTATGCACAGAACACGAGAGATCATCGCCGTCTTTTGCGTGATTTTTGAAATCTTCCTTAGCAAGACTCACTCTTCACCAAGTTGGCGTGACTTTGGGTCTTATCTTTATTTAATGCAGCTGACAATATAATCAATGTCAGAGATTTTGTGTCAGACGAAGCGTGCCAAATCAAGACAGCTGGCGATTTGCGTGGATTCTGAACCTTCTCCTTCCTCAAGTTTGCGTGGATTTTTGAGTTATTCTTCTCAAAGCCTGCGTGAATTCTAAAGTATTCTTCTTCAAAGCTTGCATGGATTTCGCCTTCAACGAGTCTGCGTCAACGAAACTGCGTGGATTTTTGCCTTCAGCAAGACAGCGTGGATTTCATTTCAACTGGAGTACGTGGCAGCCATGCCACCGATCTCTCTCTCGCGTGCCCAGTAACTTGCACACAATCCATGCACTAATGCCATGTGTCCAACAGTTACGGGCCACGTCCAGTAACTACTCACTAACCCTGCGTGTATTTAGAGTCTGCATGACTTTTCAAATGCACCAGTGGTGAGGTAGTTATCTTTTCAGTTACTGTTTTGACTCTATAAATAGAGTTCTTTTTCTCATTCATTGTACAGATACATTGATATCTACTGTCAAAATTTTGAGAGCTTTTCTTCTTCGCATAGTCCAAGGGATAAAGCGATCGTCTTCTAGATCGGATTCCTACAGTTGTAATTTTCCCAGAAACACAACAAATAAAGAGAATTTCTTTATGGAAAACAATTATAATAAGTGGAGATTTGATTTGTATTTGAGATTGTTGAGATATTATTATTTTAGAAGTTTATTTAAGTTGTTGCTTTGAGTTTAGTATAGACTTCTGTGTTATTCTATCATACTTAGTCTGTGATTGAGTTATATCATATCTTATACTTGTCCTCCATTCGGAGTTGAGATTTATGACAGGTATATTATATATATTGCGTGAGTTATTTAGTTAGCGACCTTGAACAGTGTTCTACCGTCGATTCTGCGACGTAGGCTGGACGTACCCACTTCTCGTACCCCTACACTGGGTACGGGTCGTGACACATTTTTAGTGGTAGCCCATGCAGGTCGAGATTCGTATTAGTACGAAGTCGTGGTAGTACGACGATTAGTTGTTCTGTTGCACGCCTGTAGTAAGAGATAAGGACTAGGCTTTAGTTGAGAGAGTACTCAATCACAGTTAGGACTACTTAAGAAGATTCCTAGGATGACCCTTGAGAATCTCATTATAAACTATCTCGAAATTTGATTCTGACAGTATCTGTCTATTTTTCTTATTCGTAGTTGAATTTGATTCTTGGTATTCATTATTGACTTGATTTTCTACCAAGATGAACTTTATAGGCTAGGTTGCCTCAGTCATGGAATCTAGAGTATTCTACAGTCATATTAGCTGGTTGGTGATGGGGTAGAGTCTGATTTTAGATGTATTTCTTGGGTATAGAAATTTAAGGTTTTTGCAGCCAAGCTAGCGGCAATACGAAAATTTTAAGTACCATGTGTGGACAAAAAAGAAGAAAAAGAAATGCTGTCTTTTCTTTATTGGCACAAGGCACCATAAATCGAGTACGCCTGAGAGATCCTGCGCTGAGGATCTCCGAGTACAAAAAAAATCTATTCTGGAGAATGGGACGATGGAGATCGAGCGACAGTTGCTCCTTTACTCCGTTGACACTCCGATTACAAAAGTGAGAGAAAATCTAAGAAAATTGCTAACTCTTAGCTCACTGGCAAGAAGTGCAGCAATTTGGCTCTTGAAAATGCTCTCCGTTCTGTATTTTGAAGAGGGATGAGACCCCTTTTTATAGTCGTTCTTGAGCTGGAATAATGTTATGCGCCCACATGAGAAAACATACTAGTTTTCATGTGGGCGCATGGTCCTGCTTTGGGTACATAGGGTGCAGGCGCATGCAGGATACGAGATCGTGGGTTGGTCGTGGTGTTGACGTAGCCGTATGCTTTGGTGCACGACTGCTCGTAGAGACTGACGTGGCCGTATGCTTCAGTGCACATTTTGATCGTGGCTTTGACCGAGTCAGGGGCTGTTCTGGCTTGGGTGCATAACCTGAAATAGGGCTATGCGCCCCCTTCAGGAGTATCTTAGAATGGGCACATGGGCATATGAGTGGAAGCTTGGGCTCATATGACCTTACTAGAAGCTTGGGTGCATATGACCTCACAGGAAGCTTTGGGCGCATATGCCTTCACTGTGGCCTGGGCGAATAAGGCTTCATTGGTGACTTGGGCGCATATGTCCAGTCTGCTAAAATTTTCATGCTTCTACAAGACCCCCTTCAAATTTTTTGACACTTTGGACGAGTTCGAAATACTTTGGAAGAAGCATGGACCGTCTTCTCGTGATGCAGTGGGTGCATAGCACGACTCTCTCTTTGGACACATAGAGTTTGGCCAGCCTGTCAGAGAGGTTGCTGTTGAGATCTTCCTCGAAAATCTTAACTGACAGATTCATCGGGGTAGAATTTGAAGAGGTCCATCCTTCAGATGTTGTCCACGTCAGCAAATGGCAGTCGCATAGTGTGCAAGAGGCTGGGTCTTCACGTGGGCGCATAATCCATAGTGGGCTTATAGTGCGCAGTGGGCGCATAGGGTATGGCCCATGCCTATAAATAGGCTTTGAAAGAGAGAAAATTCATTATTCTCATTTCTCTTAGAACTTTCAAAAGACTTTTCATCTTCTTCTCTTTACGAACCATGTCTCCCAAGGCCGCCAAGAGATCCGCGAAGGACAAGAGGGCAGCACCGAGTGGCTCTCCTTCTGCGGCAGCATCTTCACCACTCCAAGGCCTAATTTTGGGTGAGGCTACGTCTCAAAAACAATGTCTTGAGCGTTAATTTGCGACGCTCAAACTTTTCTTCTGTCTGGGCGTATGCACCTAAGGCAACATGCTTCTATGAGCATTCTTATGCGCCCATAGAAGCATGTGCCAACACTGTGGTGTGTTATGCGCCCACATGTTGCTATATATTATGCGCCCACATGCTGCTGCGTGTTATGCGCACACGTGCTGCTGTACGTTATGTGCCCACATGCTGTTTTGGGTGCATAGCCCTTTGGCCGTATAAGACTCCTCCTGCACTTAGTTTTTCTTGCAGATTCTGAGTCTGACTTTCTCTTCTGTCCTTGCAGTTAATATGTTTGTCTCGAAACTTGATGGAATCCCTTTCGGCTCTGCTTAACAAGTCCTCGGTACCAATCTCATAACCAATATGATCAACAAGGTTCAAGCCACGATCAGTCAAAACCAGCCTATGGAATGGACAATCGCCATACTTGAATAGGATAAGACCTTCTTGAAGCAGATGATTAACGATGAGAAGTTCTTGCTTGGAGGGGCGCATCGTTTCAAGAAGCCGTACTTCCTGTTCGGCGACAGTGTGGGGTTCGAAGATGGCGAGACAATACGCTTGAGAAACCCAATGGTGATCCGTCCGAACAATAAGAGGATATGGCTACCATCGAAGGAGCATCAGTATCCTTTGTCTGCTTTTACTGTCTTAGCCGTACGGTGACAGATGAAGTGGGAGCTAACTCCTGAGCTCCCCGGGGTCATCTCCGAAAGAATACAGTTCGACTCAGGCGATCAGAAGAAGAACACTTTCAAGTGTGTCCGGTGCTCTGCATCTTACTCTACGAGGGGACTGCAACCTGGTGCTATAATGAACGACATTCCGACTAACCTCCATCCTTATGCCGTCGACACGCTTTGCAATTTGATGATGTCGGAGGACGTGTCGTATCTCGCAGGGAAGATGCGAATGGAAGGCTGGAGGTATCCATCTTTATTCTGGAGCAACTCACTAGCTGGGTGCTTTCCACGTATGAAGCACCCTGAAGACTGATGGCCTTTATTATGCTATTAGGGCCACTCAATATGGTGTAAGGGTCAACTAGCCAATGTTTGTCTCTTTGGCGAAGTTATATAACCTTCATACATGTACCTTCTTTACTCCGGGTAGGGAGATGGGATTGGCTCTCCACGAGATGCAGAAAGTGTCGAAGCTTCTCTGGGGCACGGAGCCGTATGAAGAGTACATGCCTTGTGATGAAGAGCTCCGAGATCTCGAGAATGAAAACTCCGAGATGATTGATGTATACAAGGAGTTACTCTGCCACCTCCTCATATATCATAGGATTAATATGAAAATGAGGACTGAGGGGGCCAATCCCCACACAAGAGCTTGGATGGGCTACATCTTCGTTCAAGGAGAAGGGGAGGATCCGGCCTCATTTTCGATTTTAAAACCTATGACCAAGTCCGATATAGAAATTCGGATGACAGATTATGATACGACGGATACTGAGGAAAGTGATGATCCTGAGTCCCCGATCGGCCACTACTTCCATCAAGCTGAATATCCGTTGTCAGAGAAAGCTGTGCTGATAGCTTTCTTAATGATCTGGCTTTGTGACTGCATAGTCCCTGGAGGTTCAGGGTCCATTGAGAGAATAAGCCGGGGTATGATACTTCCGACTGTGAAGCTGGCGTTCGGATACCGTCTTGCATTGCTTTCCGCGATGGTCTGTGCCACTGGACGGGGTCTACGGGACTTTGTTAGAAACGCAGTGACTCCTGATGGCAGAGCCCACTTCGTCCGGACCGAACTTCCGTGTCATTTCTTGATGGGGTGGCTGCTACTGCATTGTCCTACCCTGATGAATGCTAGGCCGGTGGCAGAGAATTCTTGTATGGAGATGCCTTTCTTCGCAGATTTCGTGATATAGATTGGACCGTCACTGGTGTACCCGCTTGCAAAAAGGCTTTAAGCTTCTTGCAGAACTATGAGTTCTTCAGAGTATCTCCTCCATCCGGCAGCGATAATGCGGGAGATATCTTAGTAGATGAAGGAGTTCATGCCACCAGTTTAACTGCTAGGGCGTTTCACTGGCTTCAGTCTATTAGACCGTCGCATCTGGTGCTCCGAAACAGGAACCATGTCTACCTGGAGCCATACCTGCCAAGTCATTTCGTACGGCAGTTTGGCTACAGCCAGCTCCTTTTAGGAAATGCTAGCCCGCATTTGGAGTCGATAGGCAGCTTGATTGACGGGACACGTGCTTGGATGTATTACAATACCGGGTGCACGGGAACAATCTTCACTTTGCCCTTGGATAAGCCTGAGACTCATTTGTGCTATGTTGCTGCCAAATTTTATGTTCAGATCAATACTTTTTATCCCCGGTATGATCGTGAACAGAGCTTGATATTGGGGACTTGGTTTGGCCCCCTTCCTGTGAAAAAGGAACCGAAGGGCCGTAAGAAGGAGAGTGTTGTTCCCACCGTGAAGCTCGCCGTAGTACCGCAGCTGAAAGCTATCCTTAGGGAGCCAGCAGTGTTTTCGAAGGAGGACATGAAAGATGATGGTTATTCTCCTCCCAATCCTCCTCAGAAGAGGAAATCTTCGACTGAATTGGCCCATGAGCCAACTTTAAAGCGGAAGAAGAAAACTGTCGCTCTGAGGAGAGCCAAGAAAGTGGGTGCTGGCTCGCCTCCCTTGAGGAGGTCTTCCCGGAAAACTGAGAGAGGTGGAACGGTATCGCGGGCCGTTACTATTCAGGAGGTAGATCCCTTCCTAGACTCCATAGCTATTCTGGTCAAGCCTTTAGAAGCTTTCTCACCTTTGTGTTTGTCCTTTGCATAGGACCCTGAGGTTGTAGCTGAGGTAGGTGCTTCCTCATCTGAGGAAGTGGACGTGACAATAGTGTCCCCTGCTCATCCTCGACCGATGGATGAGGGAGGGTCTTCTTCAGCTGTAAGGGTTGAGCGACGGGATGATCAGGGCGAAGGCCTAGACCACGACGACAACCAAAAGATCAGTCCCTCCTATAATATTTCTTTAGGGGATATGTCAGCGATTGGAGCCGTGATGAGGGACTTAGATGAGAATCAAGTCCAATCGGCTCATCCTCCTGCGGGTACGTTATCTTTGCGTCTCTCTTCGGATGAGATTTTTCGACTTCGATTTTGCGTGCTCCTCGTGAGGTTGACCACGACTGTATGTTCCCTTGTAGACAAGGGGAAGGAACCCCTTCGCGAAGATAGCCCCAGGCATTGGGGAAGGGACAGAGGTTGTCCTCGGTTCCTCTAAATTTGATGGTACGGAGGGAGCTATTAGTGAGCCAGTATCGGCTACCTAAGGAGAGGTTGAACAGCCTGCTGAGGGGGCTGTTGCTGAATCTGCTCCCATTCCAGCTGGAACTACGGAAGATACCAGGCCTGATGCCACTCGAGGCCTTGATATTGTTCTTCTTGAACAGCCTGGGCCTGTTCTTGGTTTCCCTAAAGCTAAGACTGATGACGTATCCCAGGCTGGTGCTGAGCAAGCCGAAGGTACGAAATTATAACTCTTTCGTATTTTCCTTTTTTTGGTTACTGATGTAAATATTGTTTTCTTTTTAGGTTCGACTTCTTGTCAGGTATCCCTTCCTGGAGTGGAAGAAACTCTCCAAGACTCCTCCCCGACGACCTTCACTGAAGACGATGAGATGGTCCAAAAAGTCGTCAAAGCTTTCTACTCTGTGTTAAACGTAAAGCTTCCTGGAGTCCTGAATTAGAATGCTGCCTTTGGCCCTGTGAAGGCTGTTGTCAAATGCCAAGTGGCGGCCCTCGAGAGCATTGCCGGCTATAAAGAGCGGGCTAATACTCTGAGGAAAGTTCTGAATGACCTGGAGGGTTAGGTGGCCAGATTCCGGGATGCCAAACAACGGAGCCCGATATCGCTGTTCCATACAGAAGACGAGGCTTTGATCATGGCTCTCGTGGAGGGGAAGGCAACTTTCCAGGCAAGGAAGGATGCCCTTGTTCGAGAGATCGGCGAATTGGCTGATCAGTATGGTCAGTTCAATGCTGCAAGTGAGGCACGTGCTGCCTCGAAGAATAAATCGGCTATGCAGATTACCAAAAAATACAATCACATCGCATAGATCCAAAGCGAGATTGCTCAACTGGAATCCAACTTGTGGACAACAACATCTGAGCAGGAGGACTACTTGGCTCAGGCTGCCATGACCGCCACTACTTCCGCCCATTTAAAAGAGCAACTGGTAAAGTTGGAGGGAGAGCACATGAGTCTAATCCTCTTCGAGGATGAAGCTGCTCGTCAAGAAGAGGTGCGCCGCCGAGCTACCGTGAAGTCTGAAGCTGAAATCGTGGCTCTAAGGGACAATATCAATCGACTATGTATCCTTTAGACTTTTTGTTTGTAACTATTTTTTTTCAGCCGTCAAGACTATTGTACCCGTTTTCTCCTGTCTTTTGATAGTTGTTCAAAATAAAGAATAAAGAATCTTTTCAATATGAAAGCGGTTTTGTGAAATATCGGAACTAGAGGTAATGTGGACGTAGTAAGGATATTTCTGGTGGATATTCCACTGGAAAATTTGACGTAGACCTATTATCCATTTTATATTCAAGTTTTTTTTGAATATAGATAATAAGTTGAACGAAGCTGTTAATAGAGGTAATATGGACATAATAGCAGAGGATGTTCTATATCTGACCAAAGGTAATATGGACATGGAAAGATATATAACATTAGGTGGGAGTGGATAATTCAGAGGTAATATGAACGTGATTATCCTTGATGAATGCTTTGCTCAGAGGTTATATAGACATGGCAAAAATGTTTCTTAATTATTCCACTGGGGAAATAATTGTCAAAAAATAATTCAGAGGTAATAAGGACGTGACTTGTTTTCGTCAAACCGAGTTTGGGCAGAGTCAAAAAACGGAAATGATTTCACTGGGGAAATATTTTAGAGGACCTATTATCCAAGGCGTATTCAAGACTCTTGAAATACGGATAATAGTTAGATAATTTTTCGAATCACATAAACATCGTACTGTACATTTACATGACTGAACATATGTGAACATTATTTACAAAAGGTTACACATAGTATTTTTTTAGGAACTTGCCATTGATAGGCATCATGAGCAAGTCACCATCAGGCTTGGTTAGTCGGTACGTACCGTTAGAATACACTGATTCTATAACGAAAGGACCTTCCCATTTTTGTTTTGTGCATCATGACCATTAGTCTTCTTACTGCTAAGACTAGGTCACCAACTTGGAAGATTCTTTCCTTCACCTTTTTATTGAAGGCTCTGGAAAGGCGTGTTGGTATAGCTCAATGCGCTGTTGAGCTAACAAGCATTTTTTGTCTAGTGCTTCGAGCTCCTGTAGTCGCAGACGATAGCTTTCTTCGGCAGTCAAATTGCTGGCTAAGGCTACTCGAAGAGAAGGAATCTGGATTTCTAGGGGAAGGACTACTTCGCTTCCAAAAACCAGAGAGAATGACGTGCTTCCTGTTGGAGTCCGGACTGTTATACGATAGGCCCACAGACACTCGCCGAGCTTCTCATTCCAATCGTGCTTGTTTGAAGACACGAACTTCTTGAGAAGGTTAATGATGGTTTTATTGAAGGCTTCTGCTAGCCCGTTAGCAGCTGTATTGTAGGAAGTAGAGGCTACATTCTGAATTCGATTCCTATCACAGAATCGATAAAATGCATGGCTTGTGAATTGTGGACCATTATCATGGATGATCCTGCGAGGTAGGCCGAAGCGGTAGATAACGTGATGTTTGATGAAGCTGATCACGTTCGACGCCTTCACTTCGGTGAGCGGTATAGCTTCCACCCATTTGGAGAAGCAATCGGTTATGGCTAGGATGAACCGATGTCTTTTGAAAGATGGCGGGCTGATTGGGCCTATGACGTCCATGCCCCAGGCTTCAAAAGGCCAAGATGCTGCCGTCGGGTGTAGAAACTCTGAAGGTTGATGAATAAAATCGACGTAGAACTGACAAGCCCTACACTTCTTTGCATATTCAACATCATCTGCTATCATTGTGGGCTAATAATAACCCATTCGTCTGTGGTGATCTTGTAGTTTGGGGCCTGGTTGATGTGCACCACAAACTCCGTCGTGAGCCTCTCGGAGTGCATGTTTGGCTTCTGTGTCTAATAAACATCGTAACAGTAGCCCGTCGTAAGAGTGTCGGTACAGTATCTTGGTAGCTGTATCTTAGTAAAATCTGAGGGATCGCCTTTGGATAAACACTGCTTCTTTTGGATCCTCGGAGAGGATTCCATAGACGGCGTAGTCTATGAAAGGAAATCTCCAGTCTTTAATGTCGACATTTTTTTTTCAGTTGTGTAACTGTGATGAATATGCAAGGCATCTTTCACACAGAATAGTTCTCAACCAGACACTGTGATCGACTGCTAAGTATTGGTAGAGACAGTCAAGGAAGCAGCGAGACCGGCTAGAGCATCTGCTTCTATATTCTATGGTTGAGACACGTGCTCGATGAAGAATCCTGTAACGCCCCAGTCCCAATATACGTAGGACTAAGTACGTAGACATGCCAGCTGTATACATACGAAGTACATGGACCTTGTATGTATACATAAGCTGTAAAATGCAGCAAACCACAACTAAATAATCTTATCCACAAAATAAAGGAATAAAAGATAGCATATAATGAATTGTCTTGGTACAATATGTTGGGTGGAGACACATCCACTACCAACCAAATAAAAAGGAAGAAGTATATGATATATAAAAGGCTAAGTGGAAGTAGCAAGGAGGAACCAAGTCACGTCATCTTCGAATAAATGGAGAAGACCACGATCCCGGCTAAGATACCTGCGGAAGACATGAACACACACCTGGGAAATAACCAGGTCCTCAGACGGACGTAGCAAGATACATGAAGAACAAGCTAATATGAACTGTCAGAAATATAAAAGAATATATAAAAGACTATCCTAGACACAAATATGCAAAGGAGATTCTAACCGCCTAATGTGCAATTTAGAGGACAACTTTCATGCGCATGGGTAGGATTTTAGGCTATGTGTACGTAACTGGCATCCAGTGATCCGTATCCATCCGTAACGTCCAAAACGTCAGAGGGCATCTGTAAATAAATTGCCACAGTTCCATCCGGAGACTGTGGTTTACCTGTTTGGATTCCCATACGCACTAGCGACTGTCCTCCCCCAATATTTCCCACACTGACCAAGTCATGTCCATGACCCGCCCAGTTTGTAACTGCTCGAGTCTCTATACCTTAATCATAGCAGTTACGATCTATCCGTCACACGACAATAAAGATGGCCAGTCCATAAGTCATGCCCCTAACAAAATGTCTCAAACCATGTAGTGCAGGTGTCATGGCCAAAGGAGATATAAGAATATCCCCCAACAAAAAGGTAGTTCACTAAAACTAAGTTAACATGCATATAGTAAAGTAACGACTAATAGAGTCGCTTAAACCCAAGTATGGCTTGGACGCGTAATTTATAACAAAGAAAACTAACAATATAAAACAAAGTAAATAATTCGAAAAATAAATAATATAACAGTAAATTAGCAAGGTATACTTGCCTGGGTCCTGAGCACTGTGGTGGTGAAGATCAGACAGGAAAGTAGGTGGAACAACGGCTGCCGAGGAACTAAGGTCCAAACAAACATCTCCGGATGCTGAAAATAGTCTATTATCTAATTATAATCAAACAAACATCTCCGGATGCTGAAAATAGTCTATTATCTAATTATAATTAATATTGTACCTATTAGATTTATTTAATAAATTCTATAATTAGGATATGGCATAGGTTTTTGTATTAGCTTTCCGAAAAACTAAACGGATCGCATTTTCGTTTCCGAAAACTCCCAAAATCGTAAAAATACTGAAACACGTTTATTTTTCGGACATCTAATACTCAAATAGTTTTACAGAAATCTACAGAACGAATTTTGTCTATTAAATTATGTTTTTGGAAACCTTACTTCGATACGCTTCTTTTAAAAAAAATTGGAGGCGAAACGGAGTTCGAAGCTAGGAGATATCGTCGTTCCAAGTTGCTCTTGCTACTAAAAAGCGGGGCTGAATTCTAATGACGAATTTTAGAGTTTCTATTGGACTAAAAATAATTTCGAATTATGGATGATAGAAGGGGGATGTATTGGGTTTATATAGGTATTTATTTCAGATTTATCTCCTAAATTAGATAGAATTTGATTTAAATAAATTGGTGTTTGCTTTGTTAGGATAGGATATAGATAGAGATGTTTTCCAAGTAGAAGTAGGATTAGTATTAATTTAATATATAATTTATATTTATCTAATATATCTTTAACATTATTTAAAATTACTATAGATAATAAATATAGTTAATATTTATTTAAACAACCTTCATCTAATCTCATTTATACAAGCTGAAATATCTAATACTAATTTGACATTTATTCTATATTATGTATATATTGTACAATATAAGTAACATGTAAAAAGTAATAAAAGTTATGAAATAAATCCTAAAATTTTGAGAAAAAGAAATTGTATAATATAGTTTAGATCCTTAATGTACTAGAAAAATAGCTTTATATATTTTTATACTAAATTCACCAATGAGCACTATACTAAATATATGTAAAATAATACAAATTATATAATAAGTCAATAAATAGTTATCTAAAAATTCAGAAATTCTACAAATATTTATTTTGAAAAATCAAGGGGTTTACAAAAGTCTTATCTAGATAAGGATTAAGAAGAGTTTTAATTCTCCTTAGAATTTTCACTATTTAATTCAAATTGATTTAAAAGTAACTCAATCAAATATAATTCAATGTAGATAGAGACTAGGATTTATTTAAACCCAAATAGATAATTCTATTATTAAATTTAAACCAATACATTCATATCTAAATCCAAATCCTATTTAAATATAGATAAATTACACATTTAAATTAAACTATTTAATTTAAATCAATAAATCAAATCATAATTTAATTTATCACAAATATATCCAAAATATCTTTTTATAAAATTTATATAAAAATTAATTTCAAAAATTCCAATATATATTTTAAATATTAGTAGGAAATAACTTCAAAATACCCTTTAAATAATTTAGGTAAAAATAATTTCGAAAATAAACATAAATATTTACATATTTAAAATACCTTCTTGCAAAATAAATTATTATAATAAAAATAAATTTTGAAAATATACATGAAATAATTTTCATGCGTTTTACATGAGTAGAATATTCACATAATCTAGTTTTTCTAAATTACCACTTATTAAAATAAGATAGCCTTTTATAAATAACTAAAATAATAAGTTTTGGCAACCTCGATAGATACTTTTCACAACTTTTAATAAAAATAATTATTATATATATAATTTTGAAACCATTACCGATAATAAAATCAAAAACTATTTTTCTAAAAATATGTACCTCGCACATATTCGCACTCGACGAGTAAATACAAAAAAACGCAAATTCCCGCGCGACGTACAATACAACTATGCGACGTATAAAAAAAATTAGTACTAAAATATAGTAGAAATTTAGGTATTTTACATCCTACCCAACTTTCAAGAATTTCGTCATCGAAATTAAGAATAAGTAGGGGGGTAAGAAGGCACAAGGGGTGTATTGGTAATGATAATTCGACGAGTCCTTGGACGAGGCAAGAAACAACATAAACAAGCATTAGAAAATCGTGATTTAGATAATAAATCACGGACATGGCTAATAAACGTAAAAGAAAAAGATTAAGGATTTTAAGTGGATCCATATAAATAATTTAGAGACTTAAGATATGGTTTCTTGGGAGTAGGTTGATGGTACGATTAGGAGAACGATTAGATTCACTCCTAATTGAACTGATTAGGAAGTCGTGATAGAAGGTCGAGGAAGGGACGAGTAGTTAAGACAAAGATATAGTCACATCGAGTGTTAATGGTCACAAGAGATAGGATAGCTAGAGGAAATTCAAGTACAACGCTTTCGTCCTTCTAAAATAGGTGAAAGCGAAAGCAATATAGAGTTCAAAGACGATATTATCGAATACGAATACGTGGTTCAAAGGCGGCCGAATAATTCAAAAAGAATCGTCAAGGCAATAGTGGATAAGATTCTAAGGGGTAAGTTTAACTATATATCAACCACGTAGGATAATAGTGTAAAAGGCGAACCAAAGTGCACTAGGTTGATCAGACCATCATGCACCGGTTCTGACTAGACAATATGTTAGTGGGGGCCCCCAATAAAATATATGTCCTTGAACAAGCTTGAATAAAAAGTAAGCTTGCAAAAATTAGGCTATTTAGCAGCATTAGTCACGATGGTAAAAACATAGGCACGAGAGCGTAAGAGTGAAAGAAGGTAGAATTAGTTCAGCTCCTTAAGAATCTAAGTCTTGTCATGTGATTGTTCCTATACATTCATCCTACTGTCTTTTATCTAAGGCTTGGTGGGCTAGATAAGTTAGGGTCCTATAAAGGCTATAGTCTAAGTAATCATGCTAATATGGGTCACAAAGAAAATAAATGTTAGGTCGTAAGGTGTCTACCCAACTTACAAGAGTTAAACTAGTGGTGTGATAGAACAATGAGACAAGTTTACCTAGTATGGATTACCTTTCTAACCAACATCAAGCACGAAAGAAGGATAAGAATTAACGGTAGAGGGAATCAAGCAAGATGCAAATCAAGGGATTCAAAATAGAATCGAGAAGGTTAAGTATATGGAAGAGATCCTAGACTCTAATCCTATCCGCAGGCTTGCTTGGTACGGTAAAGTAACCAAACAATTTATCTTGACCTGCATGGGCCACCACAAAAATATGTAACGCCCCAGTCCCAATATACGTAGGACTAAGTACGTAGACATGCCAGCTGTATACATACGAAGTACATGGACCTTGTATGTATACATAAGCTGTAAAATGCAGCAAACCACAACTAAATAATCTCATCCACAAAATAAAGGAATAAAAGATAGCATATAATGAATTGTCTTGGTACAATATGTTGGGTGGAGACACATCTACTACCAACCAAATAAAAAGGAAGAAGTACATGATATATAAAAGGCTAAGTGGAAGTAGCAAGGAGGAACCAAGTCACGTCATCTTCGAATAAATGGAGAAGACCATGATCCCGGCTAAGATACCTGCGGAAGACATGAACACACACCTGGGAAATAACCAGGTCCTCAAACGGACGTAGCAAGATACAGGAAGAACAAGCTAATATGAACTGTCAGAAATATAAAATAATATATAAAAGACTATCCTAGACACAAATATGCAAAGGAGATTCTAACCGCCTAATGTGCAATTTAGAGGACAACTTTCATGCGCATGGGTGGGATTTTAGGCTATGTGTACGTAACTGGCATCCAGTGATTCATATCCGTCCGTAACGTCCAAAACGTCAGAGGGCATCTGCAAATAAATCGCCCCAGTTCCATCCGGAGACTGTGGTTTACCTGTTTGGATTCCCATACGCACTAGCGACTGTCCTCCTCCAATATTTCCCACACTGACCAAGTCATGTCCATGACTCGCCCAGTTTTATAATTGCTCGAGTCTCTATACCTTAATCGTAGCAGTTACGATCTATCCGTCACACGACAATAAAGATGGCCAGTCCATAAGTCATGCCCCTAACAAAATGTCTCAAACCGTGTAGTGTAGGTGTCATGGCCAAAGGAGATATAAGAATATCCTCCAACAAGAAGGTAGTCCACTAAAACTAAGTTAACATGCATATAGTAAAGTAACGACTAATAGAGTCGCTTGTACCCAAGTGTGGCTTGGACGCACAATTTATAACAAAGAAAACTAACAATATAAAACAAAGTAAATAATACAAAAAATAAATAATATGACAGTAAATTAGCAAGGTATACTTGCCTGGGTCCTGAGCACTATGGTAGTGAAGATCAGACAGGAAAGTAGGTGGAACAACGGCTGCCGAGGAACTAAGGTCCAAACAAACATCTCCGGATGCTGAAAATAGTCTATTATCTAATTATAATTAATATTGTACCTATTAGATTTATTTAATAAATTCTATAATTAGGATATGGCATAGGTTTTCGTATTAGCTTTCCGAAAAACTAAACGGATCGTATTTTCGTTTCCGGAAACTCCCGAAATCGCAAAAATACTGAAACACGTTTATTTTTCGGACATCTAATACTCAAATAGTTTTATAGAAGTCTACAAAACGAATTTTGTCTATTAAAATATGTTTTTGGAAACCTTACCTCGATACGCTTCTTTTAAAAAAAATTGGAGGCGAAACGAAGTTCCGAGCTAGGAGATATCGTCGTTCCAAGTTGCTCTTGCTACTAAAAAGCGGGGCTGAATTCTAATGACGAATTTTAGAGTTTCTATTGGACTAAAAATAATTTCAAATTATGGATGATAGAAGGGGGATGTATTGGGTTTATATAGGTATTTATTTCAGATTTATCTCCTAAATTAGATAGGATTTGATTTAAATAAATTGGTGTTTGCTTTGTTAGGATAGGATATAGATAGAGATGTTTTCCAAGTAGAAGTAGGATTAGTATTAATTTAAAATATAATTTATATTTATCTAAATTATCTATAACATTATTTAAAATTACTATAGATAATAAATATAGTTAATATTTATTTAAACAACCTTCATCTAATCTCATTTATACAAGCTGAAATATCTAATACTAATTTGACATTTATTCTATATTATGTAAATAGTGTACAATATACGTAACATGTAAAAAGTAATAAAAGTTATGAAATAAATCCTAAAATTTTGAGTAAAAGAAATTGTATAATATAGTTTAGATCCTTAATGTACTAGAAAAATAGCTTTATATATTTTTATACTAAATTCACCAATGAGCACTATACTAAATATATGTAAAATAATACAAATTATATAATAAGTCAATAAATAGTTATTTAAAAATCCAAAAATTCTACAAATATTTATTTTGAAAAATCAAGGGGTTTACAAAAGTCTTATGTAGATAAGGATTAAGAAGTGTTTTAATTCCCCTTAGATTTTTCACTATTTAATTCAAATTGATTTAAAAGAAACTCAATCAAATATAATTCAATGTAGATAGAGACTAGGATTTATTTAAACCCAAATAGATAATTCTATTATTAAATTTAAACCAATACATTTATATCTAAATCCAAATCCTATTTAAATATAGATAAATTACACATTTAAATTAAAATATTTAATTTAAATCAATAAATCAAATCATAATTTAATTTATCACAAATATATCCAAAATATCTTTTTATAAAATTTATATAAAAATTAATTTCAAAAATTCCATTATATATTTTAAATATTAGTCAAAAATAACTTCAAAATACCCTTTAAATAATTTAGGTAAAAATAATTTCGAAAATAAACATAAATATTTACATATTTAAAATACCTTCTTGCTAAATAAATTATTATAATAAAAATAAATTTTGAAAATATACATGAAATAATTTTCATGCACTTTACATGAATAGAATATTCACATAATCTAGTTTTTCTAAATTACCACTTATTAAAATAAGATAGCCTTTTATAAATAACTAAAATAATAAGTTTTGGCAACCTCGATAGATACTTTTCACAACTTTTAATAAAAATAATTATTATATATATAATTCTGAAACCATTACCGATAATAAAATCAAAAACCATTTTTCTAAAAATATATACCTCGCACATATTCGCACTCGACGAGTAAATACGAAAAAAATGCAAATTCTCGCGCGACGTACAATACAACTATGCGATGTATAAAAAAAATCAGTACTAAAATATAGTAGAAATTTAGGTATTTTATAAATCCAGTAAAAATAGACGCCAACTCGATTGTCGCTTTGTGATAGGGGATAAGATCTTCGTGATGAACTTCATAGTCCCTTCGGACCTAACTAACTATAAGCTTGGAATCGCCGTAAGCTTCTAGATAGTCAACTCCCAGCTGTTTTGCCAGTTGCAGGCCGATCAATAGGGCATTATATTCGTCCACGTTGTTGGTGCAAGGTTCCACGAGAGAATATGCACGATGTATAACTAGATGGTCGGATGACACGAGGACAACGCCTACTCCGGCCATAATATTTCCTTTAGGTCCTGTTCTTGATGCACCGTCAAAGAACATTCGCCAAATAGGAATTTCTTCAGTTGCGGTATTAGATTCCATTACTTTATCGGGGATTTTATCGTAGAGTTTGGAGGATTCTAGCACCGGATGAGCTGCTAGAAAATCAGCTAACGCTTGACCTTTTACTGCCTTCTGAGGAACGAATAACATATCGTATGGAGTCAACAGCATTGCCCATGTAGCTAAGCGGGAATTGAGAGAACACGGTTTAGTCATGAGTATTCTGAGAGGATTGAATTTAGATATAATGTGGATAGTCTGCCCAGACACATAGTGGCGTGTCTTTTGGATAGCAAATACCAATGTAGGGCATTCCTTTTCTACAAGTGTGTATCTGTGCTCGACACCCACCATTGTGCGGCTGAGGTAGTAGATTACCTATTCATGGCCGCCTTCATTCTTTTAAGCTAATAGGGCACCGAGGGAATGGTCCATAGCACAGACATACAGTAAGAAGGGCTTTTCCATTATTGGAGCTACCAATACTGGGGGCTTGTGAGATACTTCTTGATGTCGTCGAATGCGCGTTGATATTGTTCAGTTCAGACGAAAGATATGCCTTTCTTCATGAGCTGAGTGAACGATTGACATCTTTCAGAAAGGTTTGAAATGAATCGTCTGATGTAGGCTAGCCTTTCTTGCAGTCCGTGTAGCTCTTTGAGGTTTCTTGGAGGATGCATATCGAGGATAGCCTTCACTTTCTCTGGGTCAAGATGTATACCCTTTGAAGTGATGACAAAACCAAGGAACTTGCCGCTGGAGACTCCCAGAAAAGACTTGGTTGGATTCATCTTGAGTTGGTGTGCACGCATTAGTTCGAACACCGTTCTCAAGTTTTGGAGGTGGTTGCCCTTGAGACAACTTTTAACTGCGATATTGTCTACGTAGCACTCTACTGTTTTGTGCAAAATGATCGCAAAAAATTATGTTCATGGCTCGCTGGTATGTCGCCCATGCATTTTTCAATCCGAAGGGCATCACCGTATAGCAGTATACCCCCAACGGTGTTCGAAAAGATGTGTGCTTCTCATCGTCGGGGAACATCTTGATCTGGTTGTAGCCTGAGAATCCATCTATGAAGGACATCCACTCGAAGCCGCAAGTATTAACGATCATTACGTCGGTGATCGGTAGAAGGAACTCGTCTTTCGGGCATGCAGAGTTTAAATCACGATAATCGATACAGACTCGAACTTTATCATTCTTTTTCATGACTGGTACGATGTTAGCGACCCAGTCAGGATGTTGTTCTTCGCGAATGAATCCACTTGTAATGAGCTTCTTGACTTCATTCTCGATGGCTTTCATGACATCTGGTCGGAATCGTCGTTGCTGCTGCTTCACTGGATTAGCTTTAGACGAAATATTCAGGCGGTACATGGCGACTTTAGGGTCCAAGCCTGGCATGTCTTCATAAATCCATGCAAAGATGTCGATGTATTCTCTTATAAGCTGTATAAGAGATTGTCGTTCATCGCCAGATAAACTTTTGGTGATGAAGATTGGTTTAAAAGAAGATTCATCTCCTAAATTGACTTGGACGACTTCGTCTTCGGTAGATGGTTTACGTTGTTCAAAACGCAGATCCCACCTAGTATCCATTTTTTGAATCTATTGTTCAAGCTCGATCGATTGGACATCGTCTGCAATTTGGTCAAATGATACCATATTGACGGACAAAGTTGCTTTGAACATGTCGACAATGCTGGAGTCTGAATCCCAGAGACAGGAATCAGAAGAATGAGAACAACGATCTGCTTCATTATCTGATCTTTTGGGAGTTGTTGGAAGAGTGTCATAACCCAAACCAATACCGTTTCGTTGATAGTAGTTCTTAGGTTTGCCTGGAGGAGCAAAGTGACGTATTGGCAACCGTCGTCCTCGACCGTAGTTTAGCCCCTGGTCACTTTTGATGTCATATCCCATGTTCTGGATGATATTCTTGGCCTGCCAACTATATCAGAAAAGTTGCATTTTCCCAGAGTCATAGTCAGCTTCCATATTGTGATTGGGAGAAGTGGAGTCTGGAACGAACTTTCTTTCACCAATTATTCGACCAAAGATGATTAGTTCTTCATCCTTCTTTCTGGCTGGAACGATGAAGTAGTGGATATCTTCTGGGTAAAGTTTTTCTCGCAGGTGAGGTATCGTGACCGGCATACAGAGGTGTGGTCCTATGCCGTTCTCTAGAGCGTATATCGTATCTATATAGTGGTTTACAGATTGATAGACATCGGAGTAATTCAAAGATAAACCTTTACTAAGAAAGTACGCAAGTTCTTTTTCAGGGATAACATCATCTGCTAAAGGTACATTATTATGAGTATTGATATACTACTCGAGGGGATCATCATCTGGAAGAGGAGCCATAGTCTTGGCCAAGTTCACCACAGGGTAACTCTTCAGGATTGGGAGGACGGACTTCAGCAGGTTCCGTCCGAGGTGTCTTACGGAGAGTGATGGTCAATGGTTTGACCTTATCAGGGTTCTTCTTTTTTATCCAGATTGTGAGAGGCTTCGGAGTACTTTTTGGAGTAGTACGTCCTTTGACTCGGATATTCAAGGGACCGTCACTGGAGGATGAACTTGCTTCAACTTCATCGTCAGCTTCGTTGCCGTCATCCTTAGAGGGCTGAGATTGGTAAAGCACCGAATCTCTATAGTAGGCTTCGATGCCCTTAAAAGGATCGACATCGGAAAACTCTGTCTTTACGACACCATCGTTGTTGACATACTTGAAGTACTAGTGAACTGTGGAAGGAACGATCATGTTCTCGTGTATCTATAGGCGTCCCAACAAGATGTTGTAGGATACATTGGCATCGATCACATAGCAAGAAACCTCCGTTCGGAGATCACCGATCTGGCACTTGAGACGGATCTTGTCTAGCGGGTGGCTTCTCCCAGCATTGAAAGCCATGATAGTTGTATTGGTTCCAGATAGCTTGTACAGAGGGATTCCTAGAATTTGAAACAGACTTCTAGGAAAGATGCTGAGGGAGGAACCCAGATCGACGTGCATCCGATCCACCTTAATCGCCCCGATATACCCTGTATAGTACAGAGGTCTATCATGATAATTATTTTTGAGTAGCATGTCCTCCTGTGAAAATGTGATGTTGGGCACCACTTCCATAGTACTGTGGCAGTGGGGACATGAGACATGATCTTCAGCGGGGACTTTGACTTCAGCGAGATAAGTCGACATGTAGTAATACCTCGCTTAAGGCCTTTCGCATTTCTTTGGAGAGACACAATAGATCTAACAGAGACAACCTGGCAGGTGTATTGGCCAACTGTGCCAGTTTGTCAAAGTTGTAGGGCCGATCCATGCCTTCGGGAACTGGCACCTTCAGAGACTTGTCAAATCGCGTCTCCTTCTGCTTGGCTTTGTCGGTAGTTGAAGGCTTAGACGGGCCGACTTCTGAACTTGTGGGGGCAGTAGGAGCTTGAGAAGGTACTGTCTCTTCTTGTGCATGGTCTTAAGTCCGTAGGTAAGCCTTCCCGGATCGCGTCTAGCCATATAGAACTTCGTAGATGGGAGAAGACACCATATGGCATGACTTGTATTTCTTGCCCCTTTTTGCTTGGAAGATACCACCCCTACATTATTTCTTGCACAAGGTCTGGATAGACCCACATGATCTCACCACGTTCAGTCGTGAGTGGCACCAAGGTTGAGTTGCAAGCTGGCGGCAGGTTGACGACTTCCATTATTGCCTTGGGGATCGGGACCACGCCGTCTAGGACTTCTGTGAGAGAAAAGTTACCAAACTGAAGAGAGATCATGTTAGAAGATATGATCTTGTCTTCAGCTTCGAGGTTGATTACTTGGCTGTTGATAAGCTGTTGTATCTTCTTCTTCAGGATGATGTAATCCTTGGTAGAGTGATGCACATACTGATGATAAAGACAGTACTTGGGATCGTTAAGTTGGTTTGACTCTGCAGGGCGTTGTGGTAGAGGCAATGTCAGTTTATTACCCTTCGTTAATGTGTAAAAAATGGTAATAACATCGTCTTTGTCAAAAGAGAAGGTCTCCTTAGGTTTGTCAGAGGCGCCCTGAGAATTGGGAGCTCCCTTGGAAGTGTCGACCTTCAAGACTTCTTTCCCTTTACCCCTACGGACAGGGATAGTTTGAGGATGCTTGCCTTTGTCTTCAGATTTGGGTATTTTCAACCCCAGTAGTTCCAGATTAGGAACGTCGTTCTCAGCAGCATTAGCAGCCCCAATGAAAGCGGGCCATGTATCATACTTATGTATACCCAGACAGAACTTCACTGTAGGAAGAAAGTTATGTCGGCAAGTATCCATAAGTTCTGAGTCTGGTATGCCGAAGGACATCTTCAACGCTAGCCGCCTAAAGCGTTCGATAAAAGCGATGACAGACTCAATCCTCCTTTGCTTGGTCTCGATGAGGGTGGACATACTAACATGCATGCCACTCTCGTAAAACCTGTTGAGGAACAACCTCTCCAAGTCTTTAAAAGAATTGATACAACCGTCAGGCAGACTGCAGAACCATTCAAAAGCTACCCCCTGTAAGGTGCTAATAAACAGCTTTGACAAGAACGGATCATCCCTGGGTAAGTGTAGAGTCTGCATGTTGAAGTATGTCATGTGTTAACGAGGAGAAGTCATCCCGTCAAATGAATTTAGTGTCAGTGGCTTGTAGTTAGGAGGACATGTAGTATTCTCCCACATTCAGGGGGTTAAGGTTGAGATATTCCCATCTTCTGAAGCTCGTCTTTGTGTGAGATGGTGTAGACACGGGAAACTAGAGAATTAATTACATCCTGTTGATTGAGCATTGGAAAATGGCTGTTGTACGGTTGTCAGGCGTCGTTGGTGAAGGACCACCCCCAGTATTTGTAAGATTTGGAGGAGGCATAATAGAGTGATACTCTTTTTGTAGTGAAGGAGGGTTGTTGCTATGAGCCGAACTAACATGAGCCGAGATATTTTGTTGAGGTAGAGGAACAACTCCAGCAGCTTGGACCGCCATGATACTGGTAAGCATATCAGTGATCTTGGCAAATGATATTTCAAGACCCTCTAGCCGTTTGCTGGTCTGATCACTGGCTTCTTCAGGTTGTTTTTCGTCCGTCATGTATGTAGATAACATGCGTGGATGAACAGAAGAAATAGTACAACTTGTACTGATACTGTCTGTTTCTGAGTTGACAAGTCCATCATCTTCAGGTAGGGGAGGTAGATAGTCGCCGTCGGACTCGGAAAGATCATCGTCCTCTGGAAGGCTATCCCTAGTGTGAAGGTTATCTGCTTCAGACTCTGAGGGAATACTACCCCTAGCTTGGGAGTCCTCATCATCTATACGGAATCTCGCCTTCGATCGAGTACCCATATAGACTCCTTCAGATGTGACAGCCTGTTGGCCATCTGTTGGTAGACTTCTTCTTCTTCTTCTCGCAGAACTGAGAGAGAAAATTGGGTTCGTAGTCCATCGTCTTTGATTCGGGCTTCCAAAAGGGGGACTCCATGAAGCTATGTTGGATGAAACACAGTAGCTTTTCATTGTCAGAGAAATACAGTCGTCGAAACACGGACTGCCTCCGAGGCACTCTCATTGCTTTGGAGCAGCAACAGTTGATGACAATGCTGGTGCACGGATATGCACCATAAATTGCTGTATCTTTCCTCACTTTATGTCACCCTCATTTTTTCGTATTTCTCGTATTTCGTATTTATATTCGTATCTGGATTTTGGCATGTATTTTTATTTATTTTTTTTCTTTTTTTTCTTGACTTGTGGAATTTTGGTATTTCTCGTATTTTGGGTTTTGTCTTAGCTCAGTTTTAATTGGTTTGTATTGGTTTGGGTTGGTTTGGTTGGATTTAATAGGTATTGGATCACCATAGCCTATGCTCCACCCTCAACACACCACAACTCCCCCACTTTATAACACCACCTACCACTCTCTCTCTTCATAACCACCACCATTTATTTTCTTCTTCTTTTCCTTCCTCCACAACTCTCCACCCATAGGCAAGTGCATCTTGCCACTACATGAGAACCCTATTTTCTTGGTTCATTAGCTAGATTAGGACATGGTGATCAACATTAGTTCTTGGCTTTTTGTGATTTGGTGTCTCCATTGCTCTAGATCTAAGTTTTCCTATTTTTGGATTTTGTATGGTTTGATCTATTTTAGTTGGATGTTTATGGGTTTTGATGTTTCCATGTGGAAGAGCATTCAGTTTCACTCCAGTTGGAACCTTGAAAATCCGGATTTGGAGTTCGGATGGCTAAGTTGTGATGCTTTGAAGCTTTGGGTTCATCTTGGTATTCTTGCTGTTTGGGGAAGACAGTGAGCAGTGTGCTGAGCTTCTTAGCTTACGCCACGAGCCTTGAGTACACTTCCTGTTGGAAGCGTGTCTCCTTGAGCGTGCGTGACTTTTCACGCAGCTGCTCCCTTGAGCGTACGTGACTTTCACGCAGCTGCTTCCTTCAGCGTGCGTGACTTTTCACGCAGCTGCTTCCTTCAGCGTGCGTGACTTTCCACGCAGCTGCCTCCCTTGAGCGTGCGTGACTTTCACGTAGTCGCTTCCTTCAGCGTGCGTGACTTTTCACGCAGCTGCCTCCCTTGAGCGTGCGTGACTTTTCACGCAGCTGCTCCCCTGTAGCGTGCGTGACTTTTCACGCAGCTGCTCCCTTGAGCGTGCGTGACTTTCACGCAGCTGCTTCCTTCAGCGTGCGTGACTTTTCATGCAGCTGCTCCCTTGAGCGTGCGTGACTTTCACGCAGCTGCTTCCTTCAGCGTGCGTGACTTTCACGCAGCTGCCTCCCTTGAGCGTGCGTGACTTTTCATGTACGCTGCTCCCTTGAGCGTGCGTGACTTTTTATGTACGCTGCTTTCCTGTAGCGTGCGTGACTTTTCACGCAGCTGCTCCCCTTGAGCGTGCGTGACTTTTCATGTACGCTGCTTCCTTGAGCGTGCGTGACTTTTCGCGTACGCAGCTCCCCCTGCGTGCGTAACTTTGTGTATGCTGCCTCCTGACCCCTTGCTTAACCCATTGGCTCTTGAAGTTTTGGTCATAGTCCTGTATATTGATATTTTATTAGATATTTTACGTCCATTTTATATCCTTACGCCTTTTTGTCCTGAACTTGATAATCACGAATTTACTTGATATGTTTGGAATTGATAATTGAGCATGACCTGCTAGTGGCCCGTCGTGGCACATTCTTGACTAGTACACTGATATGATAACCTGACCTGATACATCTTGAAAGGCTGTTGCGACGGCTACCTGACATGACATGACCTGTATAATTAATCTTGACACCGTGGGCGATTGTGTTTGTACAAATAATCCAGTCCTGTCTTGCATCATGTCTAGGAGGGGACTCCTGAGTACCACGGTCAGGAGTACCTACGGAATTGGATTAAGGTTAATAATTAATATAATTCTCTAGTCATGAAGAGATGTTCCCCAGTTACAGGCGATCCCGTTATCCCGGCCGCAAATGATTGGAGTTGTAGCCTGCCGACGAGTAGGGCACATTTCCAGCTCACTGTTATGTAGGGCACCCACCATTGTCACTTAAATGATTGAACTCTATTGTCACTATAAGGCATTGTACTCTCTAGATTGTCACTATAATGATTGCCTGGATAACCTGGATAGCTGCAGGGCCTGTGATTACTTGGAGCATCTCATTGCATCTTGCTAGTAACTAGGATTGTGATAACCCTAGTTAGTTAATGTAGAAAGCCGTAGACAATGATTGGCCGTGATTGCTTGGATGGAGTCTGGTCCAGTATAGTATTGTCTAGAATTGATTGATTGTAAGATTGTACCAGAATGATTGAAGGATTGTCACTCCAGATTGTCACTATAATGATTGTCACTCCAGATTGTCACTATAATGATTGTCACTCCAGATTGTTACTTGACCTGATTTCTTATATTTATCTTACCGATAAATGGAGAGAGAAACCAAGTTCCGTTCAGACGAAGGGTTACAACCCCGGTCCTTGTTTGGTTTACGGGTTGTAACCTAGCTATCTGAATAGTCCCATGGTTATCTCATCGTATATCATCCTGACATGCTTTTCCATGTCCTGTCTTTTAGTGATTTTATGCAAGATTGTCTTTTATAATTACCCATCATGCTTGCTTTTTCTTAAATTACTGTCTCTTATTATGTAATTATATTATTGTGCTAATTTGCTGGCTTTGGTTCTTATTTTGTGGCCTCCTTTGTGGCACTTGCTCTTCCTGGGGTCTGACCTAGCTGGTTTTGTATGGCCAGATACCGGAGCAGCAGCAAAGGATCTACCTGTCTTCCAGTCCGATGGTGGTCACCAGACGTAACCAGGGCATCGAGTGGGTTTCTTTTGTTCTCCCACTGTAATATTGTAAATTATTCTTTTGAGGCGTTTAGCCGACGAGCAAGTGTTAGCTCGATTGTACTTACTTACTGTCTGCCTACGGGCTGTAACATGATTGACAAGCCCCGGGGGTTGATCATGTATGACTGAACTCTTACTAGTCCTCACATTTTGTAACGACTAGCTTCATGATCATCTGGATATGTAATGTTTGGGACGCCTTACAATTGTATATTTGGAGATCTGATATCTTGTGATTATTATTAGTTGGTTGAGATTGAGACAATAGGCTATTTTATGACCTTAAGAGACTGATGGATTGTAGTGAAACCCTCACATTTTTAGACAGCCGTGACCGTATAGCGGTGTGGATCCCATTCCGTTATACGTAGCTGGCTATGTCTGCCCCCGTGTCTCCTTGAGCGTGCGTGACTTTTCACGCAGCTGCTCCCTTGAGCGTGCGTGACTTTTCACGCAGCTGCTCCCCTGTAGCGTGCGTGACTTTTCACGCAGCTGCTCCCTTGAGCGTGCGTGACTTTCACGCAGCTGCTTCCTTCAGCGTGTGTGACTTTTCACGCAGCTGCCTCCCTTGAGCGTGCGTGACTTTCACGTAGCTGCTTCCTTCAGTGTGCGTGACTTTTCACGCAGCTGCCTCCCTTGAGCGTACGTGACTTTTCACGCAGCTGCTCCCCTGTAGCGTGCGTGACTTTTCACGCAGCTGCTCCCTTGAGCGTGCGTGACTTTCACGCAGCTGCTTCCTTCAGCGTGCGTGACTTTCACGCAGCTGCCTCCCTTGAGCGTGCGTAACTTTTCATGTACGCTGCTCCCTTGAGTGTGCGTGACTTTTCATGTACGCTGCTTCCCTGTAGCGTGCGTGACTTTTTACGCAGCTGCTCCCCTTGAGCGTGCGTGACTTTTCATGTACGCTGCTTCCTGGAGCGTGCGTGACTTTTCGCGTACGCAGCTCCCCCTGCGTGCGTGACTTTGTGTACGCTGCCCCCTGACCCCTTGCTTAACCCATTGGCTCTTGGAGTTTTGGTCATAGTCCTGTATATTGATATTTTATTAGATATTTTACGTCCATTTTATATCCTTACGCCTTTTTGTCCTGAACTTGATAATCACGAATTTACTTAATATATTTGGAATTGATAATTGAGCATGACCTGCTAGTGGCCCGTCGTGGCGCACTTTTGACTAGTACACTGATATGATAACCTGACCTGATACATCTTGAAAGGCTGTTGCGACGGCTACCTGACATGACATGACATGTATAATTAATCCTGACATCGTGGGCGATTGTGCTTGTACAAATAATCCAGTCCTGTCTTACATCATGTCTAGGAGGGGACTCCTGAGTACCACGGTCAGGAGTACCTACGGAATTGGATTAAGGTTAATAATTAGTATAATTTACTAGTCATAAAGAGATGTTCCCCAGTTACATGCGATCCCGTTATCCCGGCCGCAAATGATTGGACTTGTAGCCTGCCGACGAGTAGGGCACATTTCCAGCCCACTGTTATGTGGGGCACCTACCATTGTCACTTAAATGATTGAACTCTATTGTCACTATAAGGCATTGTACTCTCTAGATTGTCACTATAATGATTGCCTGGATAACCTGGATAGCTGCAGGGCCTGTGACTACTTGGAGCATCTCATTGCATCTTGCTAGTAACTAGGATTGTGATAACCCTAGTTAGTTAATGTAGAAAGCCGTAGGCAATGATTGGCCGTGATTGCTTGGATGGAGTCTGGTCCAGTATAGTATTGTCTAGAATTGATTGATTGTAAGATTGTACCAGAATGATTGAAGGATTGTCACTCCAGATTGTCACTATAATGATTGTCACTCCAAATTGTCACTATAATGATTGTCACTCCTGATTGTTACTTGACCTGATTTCTTATATTTATCTTGCCGATAAATGGAGAGAGAAACCAAGTTCCGTTCAGACGAAGGGTTACAACCCCGGTCCTTGTTTGGTTTACGGGTTGTAACCTAGCTATCTGAATAGTTCCATGGTTATCTCATCGTATATCATCCTGACATGCTTTTCCATATGTCCTGTCTTTTAGTGATTCTATGCAAGATTGTCTTTTATAATTACCCATCATGCTTGCTTTTTCTTAAATTACTGTCTCTTATTATGTAATTATATTATTGTGCTAATTTGCTGACTTTGGTTCTTATTTTGTGGCCTTCTTTGTGGCACTTGCTCTTCCTGGGGACTGACCCAGCTGGTTTTGTATGGCCAGATACCGGAGCAGCAGCAAAGGATCTACCTGTCTTCCAGCCCGATGGTGGTCACCAAGCGTAACCAGGGCATCGAGTGGGTTTCTTTTGTTCTCCCACTGTAATATTGTAAATTATTCTTTTGAGGCGTTTAGCCGACGAGCAAGTGTTAGCTCGATTGTACTTACTTACTGTCTGCCTACGGACTGTAACATGATTGACAAGCCCCGGGGGTTGATCATGTATGACTGAACTCTTGCTAGTCCTCACATTTTGTAACGACTAGCTTCATGATCATCTGGATATGTAATGTTTGGGATGCCTTACAATTGTATATTTGGAGATCTGATATCTTGTGATTATTATTAGTTGGTTGAGATTGAGACAATAGGCTATTTTATGACCTTAAGAGACTGATGGATTGTAGTGAAACCCTCACATTTCTAGACAGCCGTGACCATATAGCGGTGTGGATTCCATTCCGTTATACGTAGCTGGCTATGTCTGCCCCCGCTCTCCAGTATTCTGGTTCTGGGGCGTGACACTTTACGCTTATGATTTATCATGTCGCGTAAGTCAATGGAAGGGAGTTTTGCCTTAAAACCTATGTCACATGCATCGTCGAGCTTTGTATGTAGGTTTGTAAGGAGAGTTGGCACATCCAGACTTAGTTCACGTGCAGGGGCAACCCCCACACCTAAGTTCTGTGATGACCTTAAAGACAGCCCCGTGCTATACGCGTTGGGGCCTGTATTTTTGCTGTGGACGCACAGGCCCTGGAGTCTGCCTTTGGGTGCATGCTTCTTGGCAGCATGTCTAAGTTTCCTCGATGTGGGCGCATAGTATGGATCAGTTGAGCCTGGCCGCATAGCCTTGGACGCATGATCCTGGATGCACAACCTGTCGAAGACTGAAGTCTTCTGCCCAGAGTTTTGCTCCCATACACCCCCTTGGAGGTATGCTTGGTGGAGCAGTGCTGTTTTCTTCCAGCTTCGCCTCCTTTATTTGTGAGCCTCGCTGGGTTGCCAGAGTGTCGTACACTCCGATTCTTGGCATCGTAGTGTTTTCTTTTGCCAAGTCTCGAGCGTTGAACACTCTGTTGTTGGTTGCACAAGAAAGAAGTCGATGGGCTAGTAGATCCCAAAATGGTGTGAGCCTTTTTCATTCGTGGAGCTTCTGTGGCAGGGCTATGCGCCCATGTGGCAGAGTCCTTCAGTTGCATATCTGCTTTGACACTGGCAGGATATACACTGCGAGCCTTCGGAAGCCAAGTCTTACGAGACTTGTGAGGCTTCGCTGATTTTGAGGGAGTAGAGCTGTCCCCCGAGAGCATCTCTTCGAACGCCTGCTGATCGAACATCACGATCAACATCTTCTGAGTGCTCCCCACTTTGTCGGTATTGGATTGTGTCACCACCTTCTTGTCAGAGGAAAAGGTAGTCCCCAGCAGAGTCGCCATTTTTGTGGACACACAAAAAAAGAAGAAGAAATGCTGTCTTTTCTTTATTGGCGCAAGGTACCACAAATCGAGTACGCCTGAGAGATCCTACACTGAGGATCTCCGAGTACAAAAAAAAGAATTTTGGGGAATGGGACGTTAGAGATCGAACGACAGTTGCTCCTTTTCTCCGTTGACACTCCGATTACAAAAGTAGAAGAAAACCTAAGAAAATTGCTAACTCTTGGCTCACTGGCAAAAAGTGCAGCAATTTGGCTCCTGAAAATGCTCCCCGTTCTGTGTTTTGAAGAGGGATGAGACCCCTTTTTATTGTCGTTCTTGAACTGGAATGATGTTATGCATCCACATGAGAAAACACACTTGTTTTCATATGGATGCATGGTCCTGCTTTGGGCACATAGGGTGTAGGCGCATGCAGGATACGAGATCGTGGGTTGGTCGTGGTGTTGACGTAGCTGCATGCTTCGGTGCACGACTGCTCATGGAGACTGACGTGGCCATATGCTTCGGTGCACGTTTTGATCGTGGCTTTAACCGAGTCAGGGGCTGTTCTGGCTTAGGCGTATAGCCTGAAACAGGGCTATGTGCCCCCTTCTGGAGTAGCTTAGAATGGGCGTATGGGCATATGATCTCACTGGAAGCTTGGGCGCATATGACCTTACTGGAAGCTTGGGTGCATATGACCTCACAGGAAGCTTTGGGCGCATATGTCTTCACTGTGGCTTAGGCGCATAAGGCTTTATTGGTGACTTGGGCGCATATGTCCAGTCTGCTAAAATTTTCATGCTTCTACACCATGATTCTAGAAGTATGTATCTTAGTTACGAACTCTATGGATTATCGTTGTTGTAATTGCTTGCGTAATGAGGATTCTGGTAACATGGTTCTGAATAGACGGGTATGATTATCAGATTGCAGAATAGATACCATATAAATGGTGCCATAGTATGGAGTAGGATATAAGCAAGGATGTTGCTTAAGTTATGGATTAGATAGAGGGAGCTAGGCCACCTGTAGCGTAGAACCATGTCCCGCACCATCGGAGGGATATACCCCAGAGGGGCAGGACTTTTGTACTGACGGTCGTGGAGACCGACGCTGCGGGTGAGGAGTTAGCAGGTCTGTCCTTCCTGTCCATCTTGTTGTGTGATTCCATCAGTACCTGTCAGGATGTATTGTGCTGTGATAGATAGTATAGTGATCCTGTTCGAGACTATGAAATCATGACCATTAGGACCATGTTTGTGAGCTTTTAGATAAAATTTTCTAGACCTTGATTGTTGGGGGTTTGACCTAGAAGGAGTATCATGATTGGACAGTCCATACGATTATCAGATTGTATCTTGGAAGGATTTTTGAACATATCATCTCTACATTTTGTTTCAGTCTTTTTCAAAAAAAAATTGTTGTGTTTCATCATCAATTAACTTAGGAGTAGGGATAACTTCAGAACTAGTCTAATTCTTTGTAGAACTTCATTAGTTATAACTCTTTCATAGTATAATGGTTTGATAGCTTGTATTAGGACTTATTCTTAGGTATGGTAGTCTAGTTGACATTAGACTAGTAAATCTTTATTGTTAAATCTCTGTTGATTTTGACTATCAGTTTCATATAAGATGTTAGTCTGCTCAGGAGGTAGTGACCCCTCCGGCTCACCAGAAGGATAGTAGGATATATTGATGGTTAGAACAGTAATATTTCGTAGGTGTACTTTAGAAACAACAAGGATATTCGAGGTCGGTTTGTTTTGTGGACTTGAATGATTTTAGGTTATTGATTCTCGAGATATTTCACTTAAGATTGTGATGCTAAATTTAGGAATTTAGAAATGGAGAAGAGAATGTAACTATGAAGCGATGATGATACCAAAATTGAATAAGATGTTGGTAAGAGGACAGAGTGAACACAAGGATTTTGGGTTATAGGAAAATTTTAAGATTTTGTGGAGGTTTTAAAATTTAAGAAGAATAATATTTGAAGGTGTACGTGAAGGAAATACGAAGGTCGATTTTATAATAAAGAATAAGTTCCTACATGACATAGTAGTATTAGCTTCGAATAAATTCGAGGACAGTGATTTGAACAAGTTCGAGGATTTCATAGACTTTGATCTAGAGATTTTGGATCCAAGTTAGGACAAGGTTTAGGAATTTAAATTTTTGGGATGATTAAGTGGATAAGGGAGAGTAAGATCAGAAAGAAGGAATAAGAGTTCTAACAAGAGCATGATTCATGAGAAATGCCTTAGGAATTTAGGCCCTGCTTCTAGGAGGGAGTTTTAGTCACCGGACCTAATTTGAGGTGAGTTTTCGACCTAGGCTTTATCATGTCTTTTGTGTAAGATATTTTGTTACACCCCTTACTTGTATGTTTTGATCAAGGTTCAAAGTATCGGCATCGGACATTTTGTACGAGTATTGGTATCGGTAGTATCGGCGGTATCGGATCAGAGTATCGGATTTTTTGGTATCGACAATATTAAATAATTATTAATAAATTAGAAATAAATTATAAGTTTTCTTCCTTTACATTTTTTTTTTACAGTTTTACTCTCTCATTATATACATGCAAGGATATTACACTTATAAAAACATTTGTCCCAATGTAAACCTTGTCCTCAACAACTAACAATATTTCTTCCTCTTCTTTTTACATTAAGCGACACTTCAAGAATATATTTGCATGCCTCCAACCAACATTTATTTCCTCCAGCGTACGACTTTTTGGCGTGATCCTGCAAATATAGTAGTAAAAAAATAATTAATATGGTTAAACATTTTAAAAGTACATTAGCTCTATACAAGTAATTATGTCATCAAAAAGATACATATAAAATATGTTATAAAAGATACTAAACCATAGGTACTTATATATATATATATATATATATATATATATATACAAAATAAAAATAAAATAAAAATAAAATAAATATATGGTTTAGTTCTATATATAGTGTGATAATAAAACAACAAGTAAATTTTTAAGTTTTGGACCTGGCCCAATGGCCCAACCCTAACCGTAACTCCTAATATATTTAGATGCTTTAAGCAGCAAGCAAAATCTTTTCCCCTTACCTGGGCTTCAGTTTTGGACCCGACCCAATGGCCTAATCCTAACTCCTAATATATAGGGGAGGAGAGAGAGAGGCAGCCGCCATTCTTTTCTCTCCTCTCCTCTCGTGATTGTTCTCTTTTGATAACAAAAAAAAGGAGCGGAGCTACATGCGCAGAGAAGGGGCCACAGTGGGAGAACCACGGCGGAAGAAGGGGCCACGGCGGGAGAAGCGGCCACGACAGGAGAAGGGCTATGGCGGCGGTGCCCATGGTTTGGAGAATTTTGGTGGAAATTTAACCGAGGTAATTTCTAGATTATTTTTTTCTACATTTCTTCTCTGGATTTGGAGAACCAACTTCAATTATTTTTTCTATATTTTTTTTGGTTTGGAGAACCAACTTCAATTATTTTTTTACATTTTTTTTTCTGGATTTGACCCTTCTTTCCCATGATGTAAGTTTGTATCGGGTTCGTAACGGACCGTATCGGGTTCGTATCGGCCGATACGAACCGATACCATAATTTTTTATTGGGAATAGGCCGATACCGATTTTTTTTGCGAGTATCAGATCGGACACCTTCAAATCTGATCCGATACGCCGATACGTATCGATATCGACCGATACTTTAAACCTTGGTTTTGATACCTTGTGATTACCTTGTGTTGTAGTATGGCTAGTATAGTTAGATGAGACCTCAAACTGATATTGCCTGTCATGACCCTGTATGTTATTCTTTCAAATTGCATGATTTAGATGAGCTTCTAAGACCATGTTTGTTGGGGACGAGACTCTAGAAGGAGTACGGCCATCTTAATTTCGAGGACAAAATTTTTCTAAAGAGTGTAGATTTGTAACCACCCACTTTTCTAAAATGAGGGTAATTTTGAACTTTTGTAAAAGTTTATTATTTAATAATAGGATTTATGATTTATGGAGATTTTTAATTAATTTAATACTATTTAAAATTGGTGAATTATAATTTTGATGTGTTAGCTAGTGAACCCTAGAACTGTTGAGCCTAGAGACTAACCATGACCATGGGACCTAACCATGTGATTAGAATGACTAATTACAACTTTTTAGGCTAAGGGTATTTTGGTCATTTTATGACTTTTGAATTATTTAGGATTTTGATTAATTGGTGAATTTTAGATTATTTTAATAATATTTAAATTGATGTATTGTGATTTTGGTCCATTTTCATATTTTAATATTTTGAGAATTTTTATATTTTAATATTGATTTTACGGGATTTGTTTAGTCGGGTTTGAGTTTCGTTTCGTTCCGACTTGTGTTAGTGACCCGTGTAGCTTAGACTCTAGACGGGACCCCAAGTTTAGTTAGTCATGGCCCACAAACCCCACTAATTAAGTTAGTAAATTTAGACTAATCCCACTTGTTAGATTGGTTAAGTTAGAGGCTTAAATTTAACCCTTTTCATCCCAAACATAAACCTAACTTAAAATTAACCAAAAAGACTAGTTGAGGCCTTATTGGGCTTTCTCCCAATGCCCAAATAGGGTTTAATGGCAGCCACTATAGGTAGGTTAGCCTCCCTTTCTTTCATTTCATTCCATCAAGCCTCCATTTTCCTTCACAAGTGTTCTTCCACAAATTGAGAGCTTCCCTCTTTGATTTGATCTCCAAATCCTTACATCCCTCCACCAATACTTCCATCCAACCTTCTCATACTACCAAGGGAGGGTGTTAGCAAAGATTTGGAGCAAAGTGCAAGGAGGAGTGTCCTTTTTGGAAGATCTTCGTGTTGGAGCCGTGTCCTTGGGAGTAGCATTGGGATTCCACTCCCAATATGTAAAACCAACCCTCTAAATTGATTTCCTATGCATATTAGTTAGTTTTGAATCCATAGGATCAACCCCCATGTATGTACCCACTTTAGATTCAAGTTTGAGGCCATTTGGAGCTCTCTAGAGCGAGTTAGAATTGTGTCTTGTGTCCCACTTATTAGATCTCAAATTAGGACACCTCATGTGTTTGGTTTAATGTCTAATATATTTAATTGTGTTTTAATTTCAGTTTTAGATATGTTGGAGGATGGATTGATGTTAGTTAGGATGGTTAGAATGAGTTTCATTTGGATATCCATGGTTAGATCTAAGTGGTTTAGTCTACATATCATATTTTTAGCCTCAACTTGTCATTTTAGTGTCTCTTTATAAAATGGACTATTTTGTATATATATAATATGTATGTTAGATATATTTCATATATTTAGATGTGTGTGGAAATGTCGTTAGTGGTGTGCTTGTGTTAGAGGAGAAGGGAGTGTGGTTTGATGTGTGTCTTGAGTGGTGTGGAGAGTGAGATGTATTTCTTTTGTCCAAACAACCCAAATTCGTCAAAATATTCATCCACGTTTTTAGTAGTCATAGCAACATAGAAATGTCATAACTTTTAGCTTAGAACTCCGATTAATCTCTCGTTTTCTTAAAAGAACCGTATCGAAGTTAGCTTTCCAAATATATATATTAATAGGTCAAATGCATTGTAGAACTTTCTGTAGAACTGTTTGAGTGTCAGCTGTACGAAAGACGAACGCGTTTCGGTATTTTTGCGATTCCGGGAGCTTCCGGACACGAAAATGCAATCCGTTTAAAGTTTCGGAAAGCTAATACGAAGGGCTACAACATACTTTAATCCTAGTCGGTACAATATTGATTTTAAGTAGAAGAGTGACTATACGATATAGGCATTTTGTGTAACCTATGAGCCTATGTAGTATGGATATTTCGAATATATATATATATATATATATATATATATATATATATATATATATATATATATATATATTATTAGGTAATATATGTTAGAATGTTTGTTAGATGTTGGTTAGTAGAGGGTTAGATATGTTAGAGTTGTTATATGTTAGTGTAAGTTATATATGTTAGTATGTTTGTTAGATGTTGGTTAGTAGAGGGTTAGATATATTAGAGTTTGTTATATGCTAGTATAAGTTATATTTGTTAGTATGAGTGTTAGTTAGATAGTAGAGGTTAGTATTTTGTTAGATATTGATATGTTGTTAGATAGTTTGATGTTAAATATCTAGTATGTTAGATATTGATATATTAGTAGGTTATGTTAGTTCTAGATATTGGTATGTTAGCAAGTTAGTCTCTATAGGTCATACGTTAGATATTAGTTAAGATGTTATGTTAGTACATTAGATAGTTAGTTAATTAGATAATTGAGGGGTATCTTGGTATCTCATGATACCAAGTTAGTATCTTAAGGTAAATATGAATTACCTTTACCTTCAAGGTAAATGATTAGTTTACCTTATGACCAAGGTATGGTATACCAAGGTAAGGTATAGGTTTACCAAGTTAAGGTATTAGATTCCAACCAAGGTATTGGTATTAGGTTGCCAATATGACCAAGGTTGATATGGTGTCCAAGTGTTTGTGGGTTAGTGTCTAATTGTTTGAGTTAGAGTACGTGATGTTAGATTGTGGAAGGGTTATATAGATAGGTATATATATTTTTGGGTTATAGGTATCCTGTATAGGCCTTGTCCTATATACTAGCTAGCTTAGTATAATTTGGTATATAAATATAGGAGTTCGTTAGATTTGTTGCTGGCTAAACCTAGTCCAAGTTTGACTAAGTTGACTAGATGTTTGACCAAGGATTAACTTTTTACCTAGAGAGGCCTAGTGCATGTAGAATTTATTGTTTAATTCAATTATGCATTATAGAACACATTGTAACCTGTATCTCGTTAAATAGGACTTCGTGACTCCAGTTTGGACACCGATATACATCAGTTGCTCAGGATATCAGGCGAGTACATTCTCTGATCATTTTATACTTGCTAGGACTTATTTTCTTGCTCTAGATTATTTTTCTTGATGCTGTCATGTTGGTAACACAGATTGGTACTATATGGATCTTTTCATGAGATGTTATCCCCCTCGGAAGCATCGGGTACATCATGTCATATGCGTTTCACTTTCATCATATACTCCTGTGCTTTTACTATTCATATATACTCTTGTGATTCATGTACTCTCATGTTCATAGAACCCTCATATATAACTTCATGTGCACTCATTTCTGAGCCCCCATGTGATGACCATGTACAATAACATAACCTGTCTAGATCCTCGTATATTAATTGGGGTACGAGGTAGTAGAAATAGTCTTGTGAACAATTCCAAGTAGTGTAATCATGTACAACTCAGTAGTGTAATCATGTATTGATCAAGTCATTCACATGCCTATCTTGTACTCTAAACTACTAGTCATTTGTAGTTCTTTACTTATATTAGATATTTTCAGTACAGTTATCTCTCTCTTTTTCATTTATATTTCTTTCAGTGATTCATGTATCTTACTCTATTGCATGCTTTATATTCCTGTCATGATATGAACTGTTGAGATTTTGAGCTCGTTCCTGTCCTGATTGGACCTGTTGAAAATATTACAGGTAACATAGAGATTCACAGCTAGCCTAGAGGACCAGTAGAGCTGGGAGTAGATTGCTAGTTTATGGTTTAGTTTTCTCTGTTGGAACTTGTATTGTAATAAGTGGAGATTTGAGTTGTATTTGAGATTGTTTGAAATATTATTATTTTAGAAGTTTATTTAAGTTGTTGCTTTGATTTTTGTATAGACTTCTGTGTTATTCTATCGTACTTAGACTGTGATTGAGTTATATCATATCTTATACTTGTCCTCCGTTCGGAGTTAAGATTTAAGACAGGTATTATATATATTGCATGAGTTATTTAGTTAGCGACCTTGAACAGCGTTCTACCGTCGATTCTGCAGCGTATGCTAGACGTACCCACTTCTCGTGCCCCTACACTGGGTGCGGGTTGTGACAAAACTTATATTTCTGAGTTTGATATTGGTTTTAGTTTAGTTTATGAGTTTGATTTTATATATTGATCTAATATTTACATTCAAATGATTATAATCTATATTTTATAGCTTTATATATATATATATATATATATATATATATATATATATATATATATAAACATAAATTTAACTGACATTCAAATGAAATTTACTAACAGTTACTATAAATAAGATACACCAAACAGAGTTTTTAAAGTTTAACTTGAATACCAAAATGAATAGGTTCATAAATGACCTAAGAACACTAGTCAACTTCAAATCAAAAGTAACCAGGAAGAGTTCCTTTAACCAAAAAGTCTTGCGTGTAAAAAGAAAGATATTACTTAGTCCACCTCCTCGATCTTAGGACCAGCTCTGCTACACCCAGCTGAAGGACCATCCTCTCCATTCCACCAGCCATGTCAGGACCAGCACCCTGGTACATCTTGGCAATAATAGGATTGTAGAGGCTCTCAAGCTCCTTCATCTTGTCATCGAATTCATCAGCTTCGGCAAGTTGGTTGCTGTCAAGCCATTGGATTGCTTCATCAATCGCATCCTCGATCTTCTTCTTGTTCTCAGCTAGCAGCTTGGATGCAATCTTCTCGTCCTTGATAGTGTTCCTCATGTTGTAGGAGTAGTTCTCCAAAGCATTCTTGGAATCCACCTTCTTCATGTGCTCCTTATCCTCAGACTTGTACTTCTCTGCATCCTGGACCATCTTCTCAATCTCATCCTTGCTAAGCCTGCCCTTGTCATTAGTAATAGTGATCTTGTTCTTCTGTCCGGTGGTCTTGTCCTCCGCAGACACATTTAAGATACCATTGGCATCAATGTCGAAGCAGACTGTTATCTGAGGAACATCCCTAGGAGCAGGAGGGATACCAGATAGCTCAAACTTGCCAAGAAGATTGTTGTCTCTGGTCCTAGTCCTATCACCCTCGTAGACCTGGATCAAGACTCCAGGCTGGTTATCAGAGTAGGTAGAGAAGACCTGCTCCTTCTTTGTAGGAATGGTAGTGTTCCTTGGGATCAAGACAGTCATGACTCCTCCCGCAGTCTCGAGACCAAGGGAGAGAGGAGTGACATCCAACAAAAGTAGGTCCTGCACCTTCTCATTGCCTTCACCACTCAAGATAGCTGCCTGAACAGCGGCACCATATGCAACAGCCTCATCAGGGTTGATGCTCTTACACAGTTCCTTTCTATTGAAGAAGTCCTGCAAGAGTTGTTGAACCTTCGGAATTCTGGTGGACCCACCAACAAGAACGACATCATGAATCGTACTCTTGTCCATCTTAGCATCCCTTAAACACTTCTCAACTGGCTCCATACACTTAAGGAAAAGATCCATGTTAAGCTCTTCAAATCTGGCTCTAGTGATTGTGGAGTAAAAATCGATACCCTCGTACAGGGAATCATTCTCGATAGTAGTCTGGGCAGTAGAAGACATAGTCCTCTTTGCCCTCTCGCATGATGTCCTCAACCTCCTAAGAGCTCTGGGATTTCCGGTGATGTCCTTCTTGTTTTTCCTCTTAAACTCTTGGAC
The DNA here is from genome assembly GCA_029216955.1 of Iris pallida. NCBI lineage: Eukaryota > Viridiplantae > Streptophyta > Magnoliopsida > Asparagales > Iridaceae > Iris > Iris pallida. The sequence goes on from JANAVB010021798.1 coordinate 22,338,095, forward strand.
GAAATGGTTAACCATTATGTTGTCGAAGTCCTCCCCACCAAGGTGAGTATCACCAGCAGTTGCTTTCACCTCAAAGATCCCCTCCTCAATTGTAAGAGGAGACACATCAAACGTGCCGCCACCAAGATCAAAGATGAGAACATTCTTCTCGCCAACGCTTGTGGCCTTCTTGTCAAGACCATAAGCAATGGCAGTAGCAGTTGGCTCGTTAATAATTCACATGACATTAAGACCAGCTATGACACCAGCATCCTTGGTAGCCTAGCGTTGGGAGTCATTGAAGTAGGCAGGAACAGTGACGACAACATTCTTAATAGTAGAACCCAAGTAGGCCTCAGCAATTTCCCTTATCTTGATTAAAACCATAGAAGAGATCTCTTCAGCAGCAAACTCCTTATCCTCACCCTTGTGCTACACAACAATCATGGGCTTGTCACCAGGGCCAGGAATGACCTTGAATGGCTAGTGCTTAATATCATCCTGCACAGAAGCATCAGTGAATCTCCTTCCAATCAAGCGCTTAGCATCGAAGAATGTTTTGATCGGGTTCATGGCGACCTATTTCTTGGCGGCGTTGCCGATCAAGCGCTCGGAGTCGGTGAAGGCGACGTAGGAGGGGGTGGTCTTGTTCCCCTGGTCATTCGCGATGATCTCGACCCGGTCGTGCTGCCATACTCCGACGCAGGAGTATGTGGTACCGAGATCGATCCCGATCTTCGGTCCCTCTCCCCTTCCCGTCATTTTTTTAGGGCTTGGAGAGGTTTGTAGAGGAGTTTGGAGAGATGGGGAGAAACCGAAGAGAAGGTGGTGGCTGCTCTCTTTAAGGTTTATATATATATATATATATATATATATATATATAATATATTATATATATATCTATATATATATATATATATATATTATATATATAAAATTTTAGAGTTAGGTTTGGTGATATTTCTGATTTTGATTTTGTAGTTAAACTATGGTTACATTAATGGTATATAATCTACATGTATATATAGTTTCATTGTATATAAATATCTATATTATGTAGTGTTAGTATATATAGATATATAGGCTATATATTTTAGGGGATATTGTTCATTGAATTGTGTATTGGTTTGGGCAGCCTAAATCCTTTATATCCATTGATAGATACTTATATATATAAAGTGTATATATGTATTTATTATATTTATGTAAGTTATTCTTAGATTTTTAGTCTAACAGCAACCCTATAGTGTGTGTGTGTGTGTGTGTGTATATATATATATAGATTATATATATATATATATTATATATATATA
>JANAVB010021798.1:22420891-22550610 GCA_029216955.1 Iris pallida
AACTAACAAATCGGACAAGGACCCGCAGAGCCGACGCGCACCGGAAGAGAAATGCTCGCGTACGTCGTGATCAATGGGTTCATAATAGCATCATTTGCGATCGCAAAGAGGAGTTTGTAACAAATGGTAGATGTGCAAATCAAAGGAATGGGTGGATGGGTGGAGTTTGCAAATTATAGAAAGAGAATTAGGGATCTCTCTCTCTCTCTCATTCTCAAATTGAAGAAGAAGGAGAAGAAATGAAACCCTAATTTCAGATATGACAGGATCCGAGAGAGAGAGATCTGTGTCGTGTCGTGTCATGTCGTGTCGTTATGAAAAGACCAGATCCGGCGAGTACGTACCAGAGGTCCGGCTGAAGGAGGGAGACAAACGACACTGGTCCGCTTGATCCAAAAAGGGCTAAAAAAGCAGCAAGGAGAAGGAAATGTAACGAGAGGACGAAGCAATCGACCCAACGGTGTGAACCCGGTTCGGTTTTATTTTATTTTATATTTTGATTGTTATAAAGTAGGAGGGAGGAAAAGAACACTTTCTAGACGAATAGTTTCCTGGGTAATTTCTAGACGAAATTTCTCTTGGGTTTCTAGATGAAAAGTTTTTTCTGACTTTTTCTAAGGGCACCACACAAATTATTTGGAACTATCCCAAAAATTTTGGAAAAAATTATAAGTTTGCCATCAAAATTTTCTACTTGGAGCTAGCCCAAGAAATATAAATAACAACTTCATATTATTTCCCTACTCTTCTCTCTCTCTACTCTTTCCTTCTCCTCTACTCTTTTCTTCTCCTAATAATTTATAGGTCATAAAATTGTAAACCCTAACCCAAATTTTCTCCCAACCAAGACATTGTGAAGATTTAGGGTGCAAATTTTTGTTATAGTGTCATCGACTTCTTCGTTAATGGGTATGTCATCTAATTAATATATTTGTAGACTTTCTCACAATAATTTCACCTATAAATAATGATTTATATGTGTTTAATTTAGAAAAAAGGAACATGGAAGAACCCGGGTCATCGAATGTAGTATACTCTCGTCCGATATGTCCGAAAAATACATTCTTGCTTCGGATGCACTCTTGGTAAGCAAATTTTAACATTCATGTCGGGTGGAATTCGGGATTGTGACAGACAGGACTGCCACTACTCTGGCAGTCCACCTCTACATACTGGACTGCCAAAACAGCTGCAGTCCTGTAAAACATAAGGACTACCAGAGTGGTGGCAGTCCTGATTATTGCAAGGACTGCCAGAGTGGTGGCAGTCCTGATTATTGCAAGGACTGCCTTGCCCCTGCAGTCCTACATTTTGGCAGCAGTTTGCACATTTTTGGTGTTGTGTTATTTACTTTTATTAACTTTAAGTTATATTATAGGACTTATCATCTTCCGGTATCGAGGTAGCTGCTCCAATTGGCGTCGATGTAGGCCATTTATTCTGGACCGATATGTATTTTGAATCATACGAAGGTGCGCTAAATTGGTGCCGAGAAGTTGGACAGGCAAACAACATAGTTCTTATGGTATCTAGATCGGTCCGAAACTGTCCGGGACAACAAACTACGGTGGTTTCATGTGAACGAGGTGTGTTCAGAAGCCATAAGAAAGATAAAGTTATCCAAAGTAAAGTTTCAAAGAGAAATGTTGGAACGAGAAAATGTGGTTGTCCGTTCAAAATCTATATTAGAAAGGATGAAGAAGCGAAGTGGACAGTCCAAGTCATGAATGGAATCCACAACCACGAGATTGTCGAAACATTATTGGGTCATCCGTATGTCGGACGGTTGAACAATACGGAGAAGAAGATAGTCGAAGACTTGTCCACTTCCGGAGTTGCGCCGAGACAAATATATTCCGTCATATGACATGAAGATGAGAAGAACAAGTATACAATGAAGTCAATATACAACGTCCTATCTTCTTCTAACGCCATTCGATCGAAATCGAGAATGGCGATGCAAGAAGTGCTGAAGTTGCTTGGAGATAATCATTATGTTGAGCACCATAGAAGACATCTCCAGAGCAATGAAGTCATTTCAATTTTTTTGGCTCATCCCGATTGCACACATTTGGCTCGGTCTTTCGCCGACGTGTTAGTTCTTGATTGCACGTACAAGACCAATAAGTTCAAGATGCCTCTCTTTCATGTTGTCGGCTTCACCTATATATGGAAAACATTGCCAGTTGCTTTTTGCTTCATGAAGAGTGAGAAAGTTGAAGATTACACATGGGCGTTGAAGAAACTGAAAACACTTTACACCGGTCAGAGAGAGCCCTCTATTTTTGTTATCGACAGAGAGTATGCTCTAATTAATGTTATTCGGATTGTGTTTCCTCAAGCGGATACATTGCTATGCACTTTTCATGTAAATCGTAATATAATCCCAATGTAAGTTAAAGTTCGAGAAAGTTGATGGTAAACTTGGCATGCAAGTTTTTGACGAATTCAACCATGACTGGAATTGTGTATGGCGAGCTAGTACGATAGACCGTTACGACGCTGCATGGTACTTATTCAAGGAGAAGTGGGAGGGGAGGGAGCCGGCATGCATTTCTTACATCAAAGAGACATGGCTTGAACCGCACAAAGAATAATTCGTCTTAGCATGGACGAATGTGGTGAAGTATTACGGTACGACAACTACCAACCGTGTCGAAGGAGCACATTCAGTATTAAAGAGGCATTTAAAGTCATCTCAAGGCAACTTTGTTTTGGTTTGGCAAGCGATACATCTACCAATAGATCGGACGGTGAACGAAATTAAGGCATCATTTGAGATGAGCTTAAATATTGTCAAGCATGAGCATAGAAAGGAAGTCCTCTTGGATTCTTTAATGCGTATCATTTCTCACAAGGCGTTGGATTTCATATTTGAAGAGATTGATAGGTCAAAGTTTGTCAGCTTTGATCCTCAGGTTTGCGGGTGGTACATCGACATACACTGGGCCTCCCTTGTGCCCATGAGATTAATTTATATCGTTGTCAGTCCATTCCTATTCCAGTAGTTGCTGTCGATGAACGTTGGAGGCAGTTGTCTATAATGTCCGTGGTGAAGACAGACGGTGATTTCTTCTCTTTGCCACAAGTGAAACTTCTCCACGCACGGTGGTGTGCCTCAGTAGGAGCAGAGCGGGAGTGCATTGAGGTTAAAATTCAAGAACTTGCATGTCCGGTGACTACTAGAATGCATGAGCCGTCCGTTATTTCCAATCCTAAGGGCAGGCCTCAAACAAGAATGAGTAGTTCACAGAAGAGAAGGCTTGAGTCAACTAAGAGAGATCCATCATCCTTTGAGCATATTGAATGAAGCTTAGAGCAAGCTCCGCCTGTACGGAAGAGCAAGCTTATTATTCGCCGGAAAAAAAAAAACGGATATTGCAAACGAAGATACTGTGGATAGACAAACGTTGGGTTTGTATATCCACAGTTTTCATCCTGAGATTCGCAGTTACATCTGGTCTATTGTTGATGTCCCGGGGGATGGTCATTGCGGATTTCATGTGCTTGCAATACATCTCGATTATTCTGACAAAGACGGATGGAGGCAAGTGAGGCAGGAGCTGTACGAGGAATTAGAGAGTCGTCTTCCATTATAGTCCCGTATCCTAAGCGAAGAAACAGTTGCAAGTTTGTTGACAAGTATTCCTTGCACTAACAGTGTTACCGGGCCAGACCACTACATGTCCGTCCCATCTGTCTTGTATTTATTTGCTAATCGGTACCGGATCCCTGTTGTACTTTATTCGGCGGGGATTCGCAATACTTTTTTTTCGATGTGCGCTCCTCTGGCAGAGCACAGACAAACTGATCTATGTACTATAGGTCAAATCAAAGATCACTTTGTCATGCTAAGGATGATCGGTCATTCTCTGATTCCTCCACCTACAACAGTTTGGTACAAACTAGCACCGGGAGAAGCGAAGTCCTGGACCGAACCTTTTGATCATCAAATCAATCATTGTAGGAAACTGTTGAAGATGGAGGAGCCAAGAGACTTACCGGTTGGCCACTACGACGTCGAAATCGACTGAATGAAGTTTTCACATTTTGTATATGGATGACCCATTTTGTAAACATTAAAGTATATCATTTTGAAATGTGAAGTAAAATATATGTTTTTTGTTTTTTACTTTTTCCTGCTTGTTATACGTGTGGAAAAATACCTACTTGTGTGCATTATGTGTGCAATATGTGTAAAATATCTACTTGTGTCCATGTTTGTGTGCAATATGTGAAAAAACTCACTTATAGTCACTCTACTTGTGTGCATTACCTGATCAAACTCACTCACAGTGAGTTTTGATCAGGATTGCCAGACCATGGCAGTCCTGATTCACATTAGGACTGCCATACCACTGGCAGTCTTGATTCACATTAGGACTGCCAGTGCTCTGGCAGTCCTGATCAAAACTCACTCTGTGTGTGTGTTTTGATCACACACAGTGAGTTTTGGTCAGGACTGCCAGACCACTGGCAGTCCTGATTCATATTAGGACTGCCAGTGCTCTAGCAGTCACGATCAAAACTCACTATGCCAGTGCTCTGGCAGTCCTGATCAAAACTCACAGATCAGGACTGCCAGACCACTGGCAGTCCTGATTCATATTAGGACTGTCAGTTCTCTGGCATTCCTGATCAAAACTCACTGTGTGTGAGTTTTGATCACACACAGTAAGTTTTGGTCAGGATTGTCAGACCACTGGCAGTCCTGATTCACATTAGGACTGCCAGTGCTCTGGCAGTCCTGATCAAAACTCACTGTGTGTGAGTTTTGATCACACACAGTGAGTTTTGGTCAGGACTGCCAGACCACTGGCAGTCCTGATTCATATTAGGACTGCCAGTGCTCTGGCAGTCCTGATCAAAACTCACTGTGTGTGAGTTTTGATCACACACATGAGTTTTGGTCAGGACTGCCAGACCACTGGCAGTCCTGATTCACGTTAGGACTGCCAGTGCTCCGGCAGTCCTGATCAAAACTCACTGTGTGTGTTTTGATCAGGACTGCCAGATCACTGGCACTCTTGATATGAATCAGGACTGCCAATGGTCTGGCAGTCCTGATCAAGACTCACTGTGATCCAACAAGTTTGTTCACATATTGCTTATAAAAGTCACTGTGATCAAAACTCATTCACAATTTAAACATCACAAAATACAATTTAAACAAGTTAAACATATTGCCAACAAGTAAACATCACAATTTAAACATCACAAAATACAATTCAAACAAGTTTAACATATTGCCAACAAGTAAACATCCATCATTATAATACATATATCATAATACAAAACATCCATGTATCCAAGTTAAACATCCATCATAATACAAAACATAATCTACGTGTGATCATGCCGGGCCTTCATACGCGCCTTCCGATTTTGCATGAAAGGAAATTCGACAGTGTCGTCAATATGCTTCAACTGGTTCGCGATATTGACACATTCATCGTTCTGGCAGCCCGATAGGAGGGATTTCGCCAAAGCCTTCACCCGAGTAGCCTGTAAATGACAAAACGTCAATTAAGAGAGTTAAATTTGAAATTATTTACAAACTATAATTTATAACTTACCATCTTGACCAATGAAGCATACAAGACATTTTTTGAAGGCAGAGGTCCTAGAGCTCCATCGGCGACGGGCCCTGGATTTCTAGGGTTCGACAACTTAGGATGTCCGACTGCCAAGTAGTACGGCATGTAGTCATCGCTGCGTGCATCTCCTCTACCGGTTGTCGAAGTTCTTCCCCCAGCAAATGTCGTTGCCACTCGGAGTAGCAGTCGGTTACCCAGTCGAAATAGGGCGGCTTGTAGTTCAAAGGTTGGATCCCGCACGGAGGCTCCTGTAACGCCCCAGTCCCAAAATACGTAGGACTAGAAACATAAACATGCCAGCTGTATTCATACGAAGTATACTCCAATATATGGAATCCTCGTATGAATACATAAGCTGTAAAATGCAGTAAAACCACAACTAATCTCATCCACACAAAATAATGAATAGAAGATGTCATATAATGAGAATAAATTGTCTTGATACAATATGTTGGGTGGAGACAAATCCACTACCAACAAAATAAAAAAGTACATAGAAATGAAATGAGTGGCGAGCGAAGCGAAGACGATCCAAATGCAATCATCCTCGAAGAAGTAGCAAAGACCACGGCTAGAGCTAGAACACCTGCGAAAGACAATAGCACATACCTGGCAAGACAACCAGGTCCTCAGAGGGACGTAACAAGACACATAATAGCTGCCATATAAACTGAATAAATATTGCTCAAATAAATAAGTAAATCGAATTATAACATGTTCCAATATGCACCTACTGAACGAGCGTACCATCCCCCCAACCAAACAAGGACAAGAGATGGTAAACTAATTTACGGCGACGTATCTTTCCATGCTAAGAATCCGATATGGTATCCGGACCCCAACAAGGTTCAATACCTTCTCATCGAAGTAGTAAGTCACACCTACAACCAAACAAGGACAAGATGTGACGAACTAATCTGCGACAAGTTATTGTTCCAAGCCACGGTCAGATACCCAAACCAAAAGTACTCGTACCTAACGGATAGGGTAGCCTACCGTTCTAAGTGAAATGTAGTTAAAACAATCCTTCCTACGCATGGGCCCTGGCTGAATAGGATCGGCATAGTCCCCCCTTTGGGCACCAGAGGCCCCATCAGGAAGAGATGGGGTCATCAACCCCGTATCTCCAGCGGAGAGTCCGGGTCACAAGGAATGTGCATCGAAGCCCATACGCTAAGGAATTGTCCTCCCCGCCCAATGCCTACTATGTTGTATCCACAACATAAACCACTATAACCGCTAAGTCAAACTAACATGCAACCTCTATTAGCGGTTATCCCTATCGCACGGCTTATACGTACTGGTGGTCAGCCAATCACGCACTTTCGTGTTCTACATGCGACACACAACCTCGTGTTACAACGTGTCAAGGCCAATGAATGCAACACACAAGGTGGTCCCTTAAATCTAGGTTTAATGTGAGAAAAATAATACATAGCAGGAAAATAAATGAACAGTAAGTTCTAACAGTTATGCCATGTATCACAGTTTATTTTGCATAAGAAAATAATGACATGCATGAAATATGAGCTAAAATAATTAAACAGCAAATGGTAAGGTGTCTTGCCTGATAGGGCGCCTGGTGTGCTGCGATGATCAATGTGGCACGATCTGCAACTTCGGTGCAATAACTGTACATGGTGACCTCGGGTGGTGACACGGACAGTTTCAGCGGGTCCAGGACGGTCAATTTAGTTAGGGTGGACATAAGGTAGTCTAAAATTGGCGATCGAATAGGAAGGAGGGGTTGAGTTACGGAGAAGAGGATAACCGAAGGAAGTAATATATAAATTAGAAAACTATTATAATAGTCGAAAACTAGTTGAGTCTAAATAATTATTGAAAATATTTAAAGTCAAGAAAAAATCATTTGTGGCTAAAAACTTTATGTTCGTCGAAATAGAATTAGTAGAAAACTATAATTTTAATAGTAAAATACTTTTAGGTAAATACACGATATTATAACTTATCAAATATCATAGAAATTACATATTTTAAGATAACCTACTTTCATCAAAATACTTTTTAGTTATACAAAGTATTAATATGTAACCACACATCTAGTCTTCGAAATCAAATTTTTAAAATAATATATGGCAAGTCTAGTACCATATATTCATCACTATGAAAATACTAACTATAATAATAATAATAATAATAATAATAACAATAATAATAATATAATAATATAATAATAATAATAATAATAATAAATAAAGAAAAGAAAATCATTAATGAAAAAAACTTAAACAAACATAAAAAAGCAACTGAAAACAAACAAAGAGAAAAAAAATTCAATTTAATACACCATCAGTTCTCTCGGAAAGAGAGACTGCTCTCTCGGAATACGAAAAAAAATGAAAAGAAACAGTAAGGAGGAGGAGCGAGTATGCGCGAGGGAGAGAGGGAACGGGAGGACAGTCGCCGGAGGGGTTTCTGCTCGGGCGCGGGGAGAAGGGAAAAGGGCGGCCGGGTGGAGGGAGTTCGGAAAAGGGGAGAGGCGGTGGATCTGACGTAGGGCGAAGGGCGCGGCGGTCCCGCCTCACGGCGGAGGCGGGTGCGGACTCGACGGGGTTTAGGTCGGCGGAGAACCGGGGTTCCGGTGGGTGGATGGAGGCGGTCGAGCGAGAATGGAAAGGGGGAAGAGACGGAGAAGGGCGCTCGGCGGCAGCGGTGAGCCGGAGGTGGCATACGGAGGGCGGGGCGGAACAAGAAGGTTTTGGGCTTGACTCGGCTACTCCGGCGGCAAGGGTTCGTGGCGACGGCGGTGTGCGCCAGAAGGGGGCCCAGCAAGGTGTCGCGGCAGCCGAGGCGGGTCTCGCGGAGGCTCGAGGAGAAAGACGAGGGGTTCGACGATCGACAGCCAGAGGGTTTCGGTTCGCGGGCGACCAGGGGCGGAGGGTGAGGGAGGCACTGGCGGAGGATGTTCACAGCAGGCGCTGGCCGCAGGGAGCTGCGGCGTTCGTCTGGCACGGCCACGGCAGGGATAGGTACGAGCTTTTGTTTACTTTGGTTGTGGTGGTCGTTGATTTAATTTGGGTTTTGGTTTGGATATGCCGGCCATAGCGGGGTGGCTGGCTGCGATGGCGGGGGTTATGGTTTCCAGGGGTGATGGACTATGGTGGTAGATGAGGGTGGCCGGACAGTGGTGACAGAGGGGACCAGGTGATCGGGAACCGGTGGGATAGGTTGGACGACGGCTGAGGGGGTGGCCGGCTGGGACAGGGACCGGTAATAGTGGTGATGTGTTAGAGACAGGGAGCGGGGTTGCCGGGGCGGAGTCGGAATAGCGGCTGTGGTTGGTTAGGTTAGGATACCGTGTCGGGGAGTGTCCGACACGGTAGGGATGGGGAGATGAGTCCGGGATTGTCGGACAAGGATTGATATTTGTATATGTAACAATGGAATAAGATCTGGATGGACACTGACACGGTGCACGGCACGTTGGAGAATTATTTGTGGGTGGGATTTGAGGATGAATAATGTGGAGGAGTACCTGCCTATTTATAGGATGTGGGAATTCCCAATTAGATATGGACTAGGATATTTAAAACCCACTTTAGATAATTCAACCTATTAATTCAAATCCAAATCCAAATACAAATCCTATTTAAATTAAATCCCTTTAGTTTAAAATCGAATCAAATAATCCAATTCCAAATATAGATACTAGTTTAATCTATTTAAATAATTCCAAACATTAAATCAAGATTTAATTGGCCAAAATAACTTCCAAAAATATTTTTCAAAATACCAATAATAATAATTTCGAAAATAATAATATTTTTAAATATCTTTTTTGAACAATAAAATATTACTATTAATAAATTTCGAAAATTATACTTTTATTTAAAATAGACCAATAAATAAATAACGAAATATTTGTATGCAACAAATATCCTTTACATAATTAGGCTTTTCTAGTATACAAAATATTATTTATTATTAATAACTTTTTAGAAACAAAAAGCTTTTTATAGCAAGAATAATAATTATATAATTTTGAAAGTGTATATTAAAATAGAAAAGAAAATGTTTTTATAAAATATGTATGTTCGCACATATTCGTACTCGTCGAGCAAACAAAAATTTCGTATACGACGTACAATACGACTACGTGACATACAGTACCAAAATTTTTTAAATCCATGCAAACTAATAAAAAAAAAAAATAGTAGAAATTTAGGGGTTTTACATCCTACCCAACTTAAAAGAATTTCGTCCTCGAAATTAAGAATTAGTAGGGGGGTGAGAGGGCACAACGGTAGATAGAAGGGTTCTAAGTTTATATGGTCGTAGTCTATGTTGAGGATACGATTAAGAGACGATTGTAATCACTCCTAAATTCAAGTGATTAGAAAGTCAAGATGGTAGGATTAGGGCCGAGGGAAAGGTCGAGTAGTTCAAGACAAGATATGGCAACATCGAGTGATAATGGTCATTAGGCGATAGGATAGCTAGAGGAATTTCTAGCACAACGCTTTCGTTCTTCTAAAGTAGGTGAAGGTGAAAGCAGTATAGAGTTCGAATGAGGCGTTATCGAATACGAATACATGATTCAAAGACGATCGAATAATTTCAAAGGAATTGTCAAGGCAGTCGTAGATGGGACTCTAGAGGACAAGCTTAACTATGTCCCATCCACGTAGAATAATAGGCAAAAGCGAACCAAAGTGCACTTGGTTGATCAGACCATTATGCACCGGTTCTGATTAGACAACATGTTAGTGGGATATCTTCCAATAACATATGTCGTGAACAAGCTCGATAAAAGATAAGCTTGCAAAAACTAGGCTACATTAGCATTATTTAGTCAAATGGTAAATACATAGGCACGAGAGATTAAGAATTAAGAAAGCGGAACGATTCTAAGTCATATCTTGTGTTGGTCTCTATATAGTCGTCCTATAGTCTTCTTGTCTAAGTCCTTGGTTGGCTAGACGGGTTAGGTCCTCTAGATTATAGGATCTAAATAAGCTTGCTAATATAGGTCATCAGGTCAAAGGGGTTGCTAGGTCATAAGGTAGTCTACCCAACTTAAAGAATTAAACTAATGGTGTTTGGGACAGTTAACTAATGGGTCAATCTCTAGCAAGCACGAAGGGAAGATAAGGATATGATAGAGGAATCAAGCAAGATGCAATCGATGAGTCAAACGGTAGATTGAAGAAAGTGGTCAAGTATGTGGATGAGATCCTAGACTTCTAATCCTATTCGCAGGCTTGTTTGGTACGGTGAAGTAACCAAACAATTTATCTTGACCTGCATGGGCCACCACAAAAACATGTAACGCCCCAGTCCCAAAATACGTAGGACTAGAAACATAAACATGCCAGCTGTATTCATACGAAGTATACTCCAATATATGGAATCCTCGTATGAATACATAAGCTGTAAAATGCAGTAAAACCATAACTAATCTCATCCACACAAAATAAATGAATAGAAGATGTCATATAATAAGAATAAATTGTCTTGATACAATATGTTGGGCGGAGACAAATCCACTACCAACAAAAAGGAAAAGTACATAGAAAATGAAATGAGTGGCGAGCGAAGCAAAGACGATCCAAATGCAATCATCCTCGAAGAAGTAGCAAAGACCACGGCTAGAGCTAGAACACCTGCGAAAGACAATAGCACATACCTGGCAAGACAACCAGGTCCTCAGAGGGACGTAACAAGACACATAATAGCATGCCATATAAACTGAATAAATATTACTCAAATAAATAAGTAAATCGAATTATAACATGTTCCAATACGCACCTACTGAACGAGCGTACCATCCCCCCAACCAAACAAGGAAAGGAGATGGTAAACTAATTCACGACGACGTATCTTTCCATGCTAAGAATCCGATATGGTATCCGGACCCCAATAAGGTTCAATACCTTCTCATCGAAGTAGTAAGTCACACCTACAACCAAACAAGGGCAAGATATGACGAACTAATCTGCGACAAGTTATTGTTCCAAGCCACGGTCAGATACAAGTACCCAAACCAAAAGTACTCGTACCTAACGGATAGGGTAGCCTACCGTTCTAAGTAAAATGTAGTTAAGAACAATCCTTCCTACGCATGGGCCCTGGCTGAATAGGATCGGCATAGTCCCCCCTTTGGGCACCAGAGGCCCCATCAGGAAGAGCATGGGTCATCAACCCCGTATCTCCAGCGGAGAGTCCGGGTCACAAGGAATGTGCATCGAAGCCCATACGCTAAGGAATTGTCCTCCCCGCCCAATGCCTACTATGTTGTATCCACAACATAAACCACTATAACCGCTAAGTCAAACTAACATGCAACCTCTATTAGCGGTTATCCCTATCGTACGGCTTGTACGTACTGGTGGCCAGCCAATCACGCACTTCCGTGTTCTACATGCGACACACAACCTCGTGTTACAACGTGTCAAGGCCAATGAATGCAACACACAAGGTGGTCCCTTAAATCTAGGTTTAATGAGAAAATAATACATAGCAGGAAAATAAATGAACAGTAAGTTCTAACAGTTATGCCATGTATCACAGTTTATTTTGCATAAGAAAATAATGAACATGCATGAAATATGAGCTAAAATAATTAAACAACAATGGCAATGTGTCTTGCCTGATAGGGCGCCTGGTGTGCTACGATGATCAATGTGGCACGATCTGCAACTTCGGTGCAATAACTGTACATGGTGACCTCGGGTGGTGACACGGACAGTTTCAGCGGGTCCAGGACGGTCAATTTAGTTAGGGTGGACATAAGGTAGTCTAAAATTGGCGATCGAATAGGAAGGAGGGGTTGAGTTACGGAGAGGAGGATAACCGAAGGAAGTAATATATATATTAGAAAACTATTTATAATAGTCGAAAACTAGTTGAGTCTAAATAATTATTGAAAATATTTAAAGTCAAGAAAAAATCATTTGTGGCTAAAAACTTTATGTTCGTCGAAAATAGAATTAGTAGAAAACTATAATTTTAATAGTAAAATACTTTTAGGTAAATACACGATATTATAACTTATCAAATATCATAGAAATCACATATTTTAAGATAACCTACTTTCATCAAAATACTTTTTAGTTATACAAAATAAGTATTAATATTGTAACCACACATCTAGTCTTCGAAATCAATTAATATGGCAAGTCTAGTACCATATATTCATCATACTATGAAAATACTAACTATGATAATAATAATATAATAATAATAATAATAATGATAACAATAATAATAATATAATAATAATAATAAAAAAAGAAGAAAATCATTAATGAAAAAAAACTTAAACAAAAACACATAAAAGAAAGCAACTGAAAACAAACAAAGAGAAAAAAAATTCAATTTAATACACCATCAGTTCTCTCGGAAAGAGAGACTGCTCTCTCGGAATACGAAAAAAAAATGAAAAGAAATAGTAAGGAGGAGGAGCGAGTATGCGCGAGGGAGAGAGGGAACGGGAGGAAGGGACAGTCGCCGGAGGGGGTTTCTGCTCGGGCGCGGGAGAAGGGAAAGAGGGCGGCCGGGTGGAGGGAGTTCGGAAAAAGGGGGAGACGGTGGATCTGACGTAGGGCGAAGGCGCGACGGTCCCGCCAGTCACGGCGGAGGCGGGTGCGGACTCGACGGGGTTTAGGTCGGCAGAGAACCGGGGTTCCGGTGGGTGGATGGAGGCGGTCGAGCGGAGAAGTGGAAAGGGGAAGAGACGGAGAAGGGCGCTCGGCGGCAGCGGTGAGCCGGAGGTGGCGTACGGAGGGCGGAGGCGAAACAAGAAGGTTTTGGGCTTGACTCGGCTACTCCGGCGGCAAGGGTTCGTGGCGACGGCGGTGTGCGCCGGAAGGGGGCGGCCAGCAAGGTGTCGCGGCAGCCGAGGCGGGTCTCGCGGAGGCTCGAGGAGGAAAGACGGTCGACAGCCAGAGGGTTTCGGTTCGCGGGCGACCAGGGGCGGAGGGTGAGGGAGGCACTGGCGGTGGATGTTCACAGCAGGCGCTGGCCACAGGGAGCTGCGGCGTTCGTCTGGCACGGCCACGGCAGGGATAGGTACGAGCTTTTGTTTACTTTGGTTGTGGTGGTCGTTGATTTAATTTGGGTTTTGGTTTGGATATGCCGGCCACGGCGGGGTGGCCGCTGCGATGGCGGGGTTGTGGTTTCCAGGGGTGATGGACTGTGGTGGTAGATGAGGGTGGCCGGACAGTGGTGACAGAGGGGACCAGGTGATCGGGAATCGGTGGGATAGGTTGGACGACGGCTGAGGGGATGGCCGGCTGGGACAGGGACCGGTAATAGTGGTGATGTGTTGGAGACAGGGAGCGGGGTTGCCGGGGCGGAGTCGGAATAGCGGCTGTGGTTGGTTAGGTTAGGATACCGTATCGGGGAGTGTCCGACACGGTAGGGATGGGGAGATGAGTCCGGGATTGTCGGACAAGGATTGATATTTGTATATGTAACAATGGAATAAGAATCTGGATGGACACTGACACGGTGCACGGCACGTTGGAGAATTATTTGTGGGTGGGTTTGAGGATGAATAATGTGGAGAAGTATCTGCCTATTTATAGGATGTGGGAATTCCCAATTAGATATGGACTAGGATATTTAAAACCCACTTTAGATAATTCAACCTATTAATTCAAATCCAAATCCAAATACAAATCCTATTTAAATTAAATCCCTTTAGTTTAAAATCGAATCAAATAATCCAATTCCAAATATAGATACTAGTTTAATCTATTTAAATAATTCCAAACATTAAATCAAGATTTAATTGGCCAAAATAACTTCCAAAAATTTTTTCAAAATACCAATAATAATTTCGAAAATAAATATTTTTAAATATCTTTTTGAACAATAAAATATTACTATTAATAAATTTCGAAAATTATACTTTTATTTAAAATAGACCAATAAATAAATAACGAAATATTTGTATGCAACAAATATCCTTTACATAATTAGGCTTTTCTAGTATACAAAATATTATTATTATAATAACTTTTTAGAAACAAAAAGCTTTTTATAGCAAGAATAATAATTATAATTTTGAAAGTGTATATTAAAATAGAAAAGAAAATATTTTTATAAAATATGTATGCTCGCACATATTCGTACTCGTCGAGCAAACAAAAATTTCGCATACGACGTACAATACGACTACGTGACATACAGTACCAAATTTTTTTAAATCCATGCAAACTAATAAATAAATAAAAAAAATAGTAGAAATTTAGGGGTTTTATACTCCAATAACCTTAATGTGCGCTGCGATACAGTTTGTACGAGGCCAAACTGACGAAGTACTCTATCACGCATGTAAGGCTCCATAATATCATAACATGTGATCATACCATGAAATAGAGATACTGGTTGCAGATGGCGATTTAACTGCCGGAGATCCCGATATGGGTGCCAAACTATCTGTAGGACAAAAGTTAAAAGAAATAGTCAACAAATAACATACCAAATAAATAGTCTACGCTATCTACGCACTATCTACTAACCTCTTTTGGCACCAAATTATCCAGAGCATCACTAATGGAAACCAGCGTTTCATGATTTTTAGTTTCCAGCTGAGTTGGCTTCCATTGACACACTCTAGGAAGGTGCTCCTGATAGCGTGGGTTCAGCTCACCCCGCTTGAGCATCGAAAAGTGCTCGTATATCCATGCCTATATAATTTGTAAATGAATAGTCAGTAAATTAACAACAAAATCTAGCTAGTATATTAGTTTAAAATGTTATAAATTTTACACGGAGTAAAGTCTAGCATCCCGCCATGGTCTTGGTTCCGACATGGGATGCTATACCAAGCTTGCGGTAAAGATTAGCAAGTATACCGTTGCCCCAGGATATGGCTCCTACGTCGTCTATAACAGATATGTTCGCAAGATATCTAGCATGTATAGAGGTTCCCGACTTGTCTGGAATGACGACCGATCCAAGTATGAAGAGCATGTATTCCCGGGCCACCCTCTCAACGGTTTCATCATCTGCCTCATACGGGACTTAGAAATTCTCCACCAACCATGAAGGAGGAATTCCGTAGGACTTCTTGAAGCCGACAGGGTTGTAAAGGTAGTGGCCTCCACCCCAAGGTTCTCTTCTACAAACAACTATACGATCGTACCACTCGAGATCCTTCTCAGTACATAAATATTCATTTGTCATGGCATGCCCCTCCATCGGCAACTCCAGTATCTGATAGACGTCGTCCAGGGTAATAGTCAACTCCCCGGCTGGGAGATGAAATGTGTTGGTCTCCGGATGTCATCTCTCCACAAAGGCCGATATGAGAGCACTGTCCTGCGTCTTGTAGGCATATCTAGCCAAATTTTATAGACCGGTAGGAAATATTTTGCTCTGGACGTCCTCGGGTAAATGGTTAAGAGATCAGGCAACGCACTTCCTCCCGTGGCTCACGGCCCTAAGAATACGACAACTCTCCTGTATGTCGTACAAGATAATAAAATACGATTATGAAATACATACATATATATATATATATATATATATAAAATGGAAACTTACAAACATAATATACATATCGGGTTCTTCCATATTTTATAAGCAATGTGGTTGTCGAACGACAACAACATTGAGCAACCCGGCGGACGGACATGCTCCTCCTCCTCATAAGGATCGACATCAGCTGAGAACAGGATCCTCAGAAGGACCGGCACCGGGCGTACGGACAGGATCCTCAGAAGGACCAGCACCAGAACCACCTTGTCCTAGAATTTGGCTGATAGGTACGTCGTCTTAGTCACCGGAAAGACGGATGACTAGGAGGACCTCATTGCTTTAAACGAGAATGGGGGTGTGGTTGTTCCCCTTGTCGCTGCGGTTCTGAAATTCTGATTGGTCTCTCAAGAGGACGAGGCCGCTCACTACGTTCCCTGCGCAAGGATGCGGTGGGGGGTCACTTTCTTTTGGGAGCGGCCATAGGACTACAGGACAACATAGGGTTAGTATTATAGGGTTAGAGTCATTAAATAATGGATGTAAATAAAATTTTGAAGTTGGCCTTCAGGACTGCCATGCTCCTGGTAGTCCATCATTCTTTCAGGACTGCCAGAGAGATGGCAGTCCTATTTTATAACAGGACTGCCAGGCTTTCTGCAGTCCTGTTTTATAATAGGACTGCCTAATGCATGACAGTCCACTTTGGCAGTAGGACTGCCCATTCTTCGGCAGTCCTTAGGCATGACGATCAGTCGAACAGCAGTTTCGTGTTCTAGGTTACGTTTAAACGAAAAAAGGAGATTTTCGATTTCGAAATATACTTTGAATTGTTCTAACCTAATTTATAATAACATTTAAGAGATTTCTCAAAGGTTCGAAATGTACTTTGAAATGTAAAATAAATTATACAATAATTAGGAAACATACCTAGCTTGTGATGAGGGTTTCTTCTTCGGTGCCATTGATGAGCTTGTAAGAGTAGGGTTTTGGAGAGAGGGTTTTGGAGAGTAGGATTTTGGAGAGAGGGTTTTGAAGAGTAGGGTTTTGGAGAGTAGAGGGTTTTAGAGAGAGGGTTTTGAAGAGAGAGAATTTTTTTATGAAAATAAAATGAAAGAGAGGTTTGGGGGGGGGGGGTAGCCCCAAGTATTTTTTGGGACGTCCCCAGTAAAAGTTCCTCAAACCTGGGCTGTCCCCTAGTAAGTAATAACCCCTAGCAATTTGTGTGGTGCCCTTAGAAAAAGCCTTTTTTGTGCAACCACTCATTTATGGATATTAATGCAGACAAGAGTGTGTATTCGGTTATGCACAAGAAAATGAGAGAAAGTTTAAATTATAACTTTCAGTATTTTTATGGATGAAAAAGAGGGTATTCGGTTATGCGAAAGAAAAACAAAAGTTTAAATTATATTATTCATAATTTTTTAAATAAAATGGTTGATAATATACATACTGCTTAGATGATTCACTTTGAGCCGTTTTAAAGCTTATTATAATGATAGAGATATAATCTACAAGACTCTTTTTGGTTGTCCAGTTTAATTATTGTCTCATTAAAAATTTCTAAAGAAATTTCTAAGGGTATGTTTGGATTGAGGATTAAGAGGTTAAGTGAGGAAAAATAAAAATCAAGCTTGGTTTGAGGCTAGGGTTTTATGAGGTGTCACGACCCATACCCAGAAGATTTGGGCATAAGTCGTGGGTACGTCCAGCCTACACCGCAGAGTCGGCGGTAGATCGCTATCTAGACTAACATCCAACAACTCAAGCAATATAAATGAGTAGTTAAATGTAACAATAAAATACTCAATCACAGACACTAAAGGTAGATAAAGATAATAAACAAATAAACGTTCAAGAAGGACATGGAGTCACAAGTCTAAGACATAAGTTTAAACCAGAAGAAAATATATATGCATGCCAAATGTAAATTAATCGGAGACAAATCCGGCAATAACAAATCTAATCTAACAATACAATGCAGTGTCATCTGGAACCGCAGTAGCAATCTCCGTTTGGCCCCCCGAAAAGGAAGGACCGGACTCAACTAAACCCTTCTGGGCCCCGTAATAAGTGGGACACTAGTCCTTAAGGTCAACTCCTAAAATGTTAATATCCAGTCACGAAGAGCAAAGTACAATCAATAAAAGCAATTCCAAGTAAATGATAGAGACTATAAAACATGAATATAATAAATGTAATAAATGATAAAAGAAGACAACTAAAAATCACAGATGACATGTATAGTAAAATAAGTACAACTAGAATCATGACAGTAAACAGGGAAATAGGAAATCAAGATAACATGATAAATGCCTATTATTTTTAGATGTTTTGAAATATTACTTGATATGTGACCGGCTTAGGTGCAACAGGGAGTATCATGTCCGGCTATTCATACATGAGTATATGATTAGCTATCCATAGGAATCTACCACATAAATCTAATGGTATTGATCACATATCAACTAGTATTTTTCCTGCCCCAACTAATACTAATGGATCTGAATCACGATATATCACAACACGTAAATCATAATGCACGGAATAAATACGAGCACGATGATCACGGTACAACAATAGCATGAACACATCTCCTGACTAGGAGTCCATGCAGTACCAGTCCGTGTAACGTACGTGTCAGAAATCAAGTACACATTACTAAAACATGTAATATAGAAATTATCATATACTGAAAAACAATCAGAGAATTGTACTTGCCTTTGCTCGCCCGTTGAAAGTTATAATCAGAATTCGTATCGATGTCCAGGACATATATATATATATATAAGATCAGAACTTTTCTAGATGCTTACACAATATCATTTCTATGTATATATAAGGTAGAGTATGATTAAAGGTAAAAGAAACTAGTTTTGGTATTTCGGTCACCTAATTAATTGAAATTCTTATCGTTTACCAAAACAACATAACCTAACATATGAAATAATATAAAACTATTAAAATATTGTCTAGAAGTTAAGAAATCATAATTCTTTTGGTAACTAGTAAACAATAGAATTGGGTTCTAAGGCATGAACCTACACTAAACAAAGGGTTGAATTTTACCACATAAATATCCTAAAATTCACGTTTAATCATATAAATGTATATAAACATAATTTTGAGATATTTATCATGGGAAATTATTGGCAAAGTGTAAAACCCTGATTCTAAATAGGTTAATTAAATTGGGATTTGCAAAAAAAATCATTTAGCTTTTATTTCCTATTTTAGTTTATATATTATTATTATTTTATTAGTCAAAATTATAAGATTTCGATTTTTAGTATTAATTATTAGATGGTGTTCTTGTCCAGACCCTTTAATCCAAACCCTTTAACCCAAACCCTTTAACCCAAACTCATTTAACTAAACCCCTACCCAATCAACCCCACTACCCCAGTCATCCGACTACTCGCACGAACCCCCCACTCTCGGATCTATCTTCTCTCCCTCGTACAAACTCTCAGAAACTCTCAAAAACTCCATAGAGACTCTCCCTCTCTACCTTCACAAACTCCATCACAACTTCCTCCACACTCCTATCTCCCAAATCCGATCGTACCCCGGCACTCCCCACGATGCCATGAAATTTTAACATCTCTCTTGGGGCATTTCTGACGCGCCGCCCGACCGCCTGACCGTCGACCGGCCTCCTGTGCGCGTCCTCGACCGTCAGCACGCCAGCACTGCCGCGCAACCCACACGTACCGTCCGCACGTGTCCGCGTGCCGCCAGTGCGTGCGTCGTGTAACCACCACTTTTCCAAAATGAGGATAATTTTGAACTTTTGTAAAAAATTATCATTTTATTAAATTATAATTTATGGTGAATTTTAATTAATTTAAAACTATTTAAATTAGTGCATTATGATTTTGATGTTTTGCTAGTGTAATCTTAGAACTGTTTAGCCTAGAGACTAACTCATGTGATTAGATTAGCTAATTACCACTTTTTAGGCTAAGGATATTTTGGTCATTTTGTGACTTTTAAATTATTTAGGATTTTGATTAATTGGTGAATTTTAGATTATGTTAATAATATTTAAATTAATGTATTGTAATTTTGGTCATTTTTCATATTTTAATATTTTGGTCATTTTATATTTTAATATTGATTTTATGGGATTTGTTAAGTCGGGTTCGATTTTCATCTCGTTCTGACTTGTGTTAGTGACCCGGGTAGCTTAGACTCTAGACGGGACCCCAAGATTAGTTAGTCATGGACCACAAATCCACTAATTAAGTTAGTAAGTTTAGACTAATCCCACTTGGATTCGTTAAGTTAGAGGCTTAAACTTAACCCTTTTGATCCCAAACTTGAACCTAACTTAAAATTAACCAAGGGGGATTAGTAGGGGCCTTATTTGGCTTTCCTCCAAGGCCCAAATAGGGCAATGATGGCAGCCACTATAGGTAGGTTAGCCTTCCTTCCTTTCATTTTATTCTATCTTGCCTCTTTTTTTTTCAAATTTGTTCTTTCCCAAACTTGAGAGCTTTCCTCTTGATTTTGATCTCCAAATCCCTCCATTCTTCTTCCAATCTTCCATCATTTCTTCTCACTCTACCAAGGAGGAGGTGCTAGCAAGGATTGGGAGCAAGGAGCAAGGAAGAGTATCCATTTTGAAGGAGCTTTTGTGTCGGAACCGTGTCCTTCGAGTGTATCATTGAGATCTCACTTCCAATAGGTATAACCATCTCTCTATTTCAATTTCTCTTGTATTTTAGTTAGATTTGAATCCATAGGATCTATCCCCATGCATGTACAACCATTAGATTTTAATTTGAGGCTCTTTGGAGTCATCTTTAGGAAGTTTGAATAGGTTTGGTGTCCTACTTGTGGAGTTTTCAATATAGGACACCCCATGTGTTTATGTTTATACAAATATGCTATTTTGTGGTTTAATTTCAGTTTTAGGATGGTTAAAGAGTGGATTGATCTTAGTTAAGATGGTTATAATGAGTTTCATTTGAATAGCTATATTAGTATCCAAGTATCTTGGCCTACATGTGTTTCTTTTGTCCAAACAACCCAAATTCGTCATAATATTCATCCACGTTTTTAGTAGTCATAGCAACTTAGAAATGTCATAACTTTTAGCTTAGAACTCCGATTAATCTCTTGTTTTTTAAAAAAAACCGTATCGAAGTTAGCTTTCCAAATATATATATAATATTATTATTTTTATATATATATATATATATATTATATATATATATATATATTAATAATATATATATATATATATATTAATAATATATATATATATATATATATATAGGTCAAATGCATTCTAGAACTTTCGGTAGAACTGTTTGAGTGTCAGCTGTACGAGAGACAAACGCGTTTCGGTGTTTTTCGCGATTCGGGGAGCTTCCGGACACGAAAATGTGATCCGTTTGAAGTTTTGAAAAGCTAATACGAAGGAATACAACATACTTTAATCCTATAATTTAGTCAAGGCTCAATTGGTACAATATTGATTTTTAGTAGAAGAGTGACTATACGATATGGACATTTTGTGTAACCTATGAGCCTATGTAGTATGGATATTAAGTGAATGTAGGTATCATAGGTTGTCGAGTATATGTATGATATAGTACATATATATATTTTGTTAGGTAATATATGTTAGTATGTTTGTTAGATGTGGTTAGTAGAGGGTTAGATATGTTAGAGTTTGTTATATGTTAGTGTAAGTTATATTTGTTAGTATGAGTGCTAGTTAGATAGTAGATGTTAGTATTTTGCTAGATATTTGATATGTTGTTAGATAGTTTGATGTTAGCTATCTAGTATGTTAGATATTAATATGTTAGTAGGTTATGTTAGTTCTAGATATGGTATGTTAACAAGTTAGTCTCTATAGGTTATATGTTAGATATTAGTTAAGATGTTATGTTAGTACATTAGATAGTTAATTAGATATTTGAGGGGTATCTTGGTATCTCATGATACCAAGTTAGTATCTTAAGGTAAATATGAATTACATTTACCTTCAAGGTTAATGATTAGTTTACCTTATGACCGATGTATGGTATTAAAACACCAAGGTAAGGTATCAAAATATCAAGGTAAGGTATATGTTTATCCAAGTTAAGGTATTAGATTCCAACCAAGGTATTGGTATTGGGATGCCAATATGGCCAAGGTTGATATGGTATCCTAGTGTTAGTGTGTTAGTGTCTAAGTATTTGAGTTTTAGTTGATGATGTTAGATTATGGAAGGGTTATATAGATAGGTATATATATTTCTGGGTTATATAGTATCTATATATATTATGAGAGTATATAGATATCGGTTATGGTTCATAGTGATGATATGTATACTTGATATGTGATATCTATATGTATGTGTTATGGTGGTATTATATGGGTAAGGATATATGTGGTATGTATATATATTAATATATCCTAAGTATCATAGATGTTGACCACTAATCTAAGTTTGACCAAAATCCTAGAAGCTTGACCTTGACTCCTAATTTGATCCAAGGTGGACCAGAGTTGACTTTGACCTAGATTGACTTAGAAACATGTAGATTGTATTATAAATTTCTATCATTTCAAAATGAACTCTTTATAACATGTGTTGTTCTAATTAGGACTCTGTGACATCAGTTCGGACATCTATTCATATCAGTCATTCAGGATATCAGGCGAGTACATTCTCTGATAGTTCTCTTTATTTGATATATTATGTGATGCATGTTATGCTAGTGTTCTATCTTGATTCTGACATGATGGACTCACGGATTGGTATTTTATGGATTCCTTGACTGGAGATACGTGATTTCATGCCTATCTTGAATAATGTAATCATGACTAATGCATCCATCGTGACTAATGAAATGCGTGTCGAAGAACTTGGATTCCATATGTACTAGTCGGGCAGGGGAATACCTAGGAGACATGTGAACATACCCATTATATCCCATTGGTCTTACGTGAATAATAGCGGTCACATACGTATGTGTATGGTTGCCGGATATCCCTTTTTAGCCGTTCACATGTCAAACTTGGTATTTTAAATCACTGGTCTTAACACATTTGTCTAAGTTGTTGTCTATTACATACCTTGCATGACATGTTTACCATTATTACATATCTGTCTGTTCTCATATGTTCTTTATACACTTGTCTTTTTATTATATATTACCTCTATAACTTGATCATCAAACATTTCATTATTATTTCTGTCACGACCCGCACCCACTGTGAGGGTACGAGAACGTAACAGCGCCCAGCCTACGCCGCAGTGTCGGCGGTAGAACGCTGTTCTAGGTCATGAACTATAACTACATCATATGTATACTCTCCATAAGGAGGCCAGCACAGAGGTAAAACTCAATCACAATCTATAGATAGAATATGGTACGATAAAATAGACAAGAGAATCCTCAACTGAGGTACAACAGAAAAGAAGTACAAGTCTCAACATCTCTACAATATACAACTCTGAAACCAAGACAACAGCTAAACATGAAGAGAAATAGACTAAGCTATCTACACTATACAAGGTATCATCCTGAGCAGCTGCCTGAACCTCCCCAGGGGTCCAGGTCGCGAGTGTCATCTAGGCAAGCTCCAAGTAAGGGTGCAGAGTTCCTCATCATCCTCTGTAAAATTTTCAACAGGTCCAGTCAGGACGGGAGCGAGCACAGTACATCTCAACAGTTCATAGCAGGTTAGAAAATATAATCATGCAGTAAAGTAAGATATAGATACTGAAGGAAATGCAGTATGTAATCAGAGAGAGAACTGTAATAGAAATATCTACTATACGTAGAGAACTAATAGTGACTAGTGAGTCAGAGTAAAATATAAACATGTGAATGGCATAGGAGATTCATGACTACAGCTAAGAGAGTGATTCATGACTACAGCTACTGGGATAATATTCACATGTCTATTTCCACTCCCCCATCCCCAATCGATACACAAAGATCTGTTCAAGTTATGTTAAGATTCGTGAGAACTTCACATGGCTCATAAAATGAGTGATACGTGAAGGTGATTCATGATGGCTCTGTGAACATGAGAGTACATGTGTCACAAGCGATTCGTGAATCAGAGAAAGCATAGAGATACGAGATGATTCGTGAAACGCACAAAACATGCAGTATCCGATGCTCCCGAGGGGGATAACATCTCATGAAAAGATCCATATAGTACCAATCCGTGTGACCAACGTGACAGTATCAAGTAAAGTAATTTAAAGCAGGAAAATAATTCTAAGCAGGATATGAAATGATCAGAGAATGTACTCGCCTCGTATCTGAATGTCTGAAGTAAATGTACTGTCCGAGATGAGATACCTGACTCCTAGTTAGAGCAACACAAGTCAAGATGTATACAGAGGGTGATATATGTAATGTACAATGCATCTGCATGCTGTCTAGGTCAAACTAGACTAAAGTCAACACTTGGTCAACTCCAGTCAACTAGACTAGTCAAACTAGGTCAAGTCCTAGCCCAACAAGTCTAATAAGTCTCACTAGGCCTAACCAAGCCTAATCTAGCAATCACACACCAATCACAAGGATATACTAGCCTAACACAAGCCACACATCAAGGCACATTCACATTTAGCTATTTATCATGGAATTTATATATGGCCATAAATATATATGATTTCATATATTTACAACATTTTATAATGAGAGAAAGTTAGAGAGGGAACTAGCATGTAAGGCTATGTGTGTGAACATGGAGGTGTACATGAGAAGAGAAATAAACACTAGTTATGAGTTTACACTACGCATGGCATGACTATGTCTAATAGTCTATTAAGAATACATCTATTCTATAGTCACTATACAATTCTACCCATACTCTATATCATGACATATAATACAAAATATCATATATATCACCATACACCATATATAACTAATTTATATATACAAACTTATATACTCATATATAGGGAAAACTTATATACATATATTTCACAATGCATATATATACATAGGAAGGGAGTGAAGGGGGAAAAACACATGAGTAAACAATGTGTGTGTGTGTGTGTGTGAAAGAGAGTGAGGGTGGACACATGTGTGTGTGAACAATACAAGAGAGGGCTGTCACATGGGGTAAATTTGGACAGGTATTTGATGTCTTAGAGGGCTGTGTATAGGACTGAGGTGGTGTGGTCATGTGGGCTGAAAACAGGGGCTTAGGGACTGTCATTTAGTTGCGTTTAGGGGGCTACTTAGGGACTGAGTTTTGTAGGGTGAACCCTGGGTATACATGGCTGATATGTAGACAATACTAGGCTGTTAGGACAGGAATGTGGGAGGCTGTGTGGGAATTATAAAACAGGGGTATGTGTGTGTAGGTTAGGTAGGAGTGTGTAGATGACAGGGACTTAAAGGATAGGGTGTGTGGGTGATAGGAAAATCTGGGAATTCAACATTGTATAGCAGTTCTCAGGATTTTGTGAGAAGCAAGTGTCAAGTGTCTCAGTGTGTGAGTGCTGTGTCAATATGACAGGAAATGGGGAGTGTCACAAGTGTTCTCAGGTTTGATTTCTGACAGTTAATAAAGAAAATTAGTTTATAGTTAAGAAAATTTGTAAACCAAGACAATTGACAGTTCACAATGGTGTAAGGTAGAGAAGAATCAAGGAATATGGCATGTAATTGAGTTTGTAGTGAAGGATGGGGGTGTCTATATGCAGGTATGGGTCTGATACTTGGAGTTCAGCACTTGAACCCAGCATCCTGACTGGGGCATTCATCTACTGAACTATGATGGTCACATGATGCAAGACAGAACATAGAAGGAACTACATATGATGGAACCAATTAGGAGATGTGGATTGATGAAGGACAAGGCTGAACATGTATAGGGTCTGAGCAATTAAGTTTGCAGTAGGCTAATATTGATCAAGAGTCTGAAATTTAGATAGGCACACAACATCCAGTGGACTCATAGTTGCAAGGTTGATACCATGTCCAAAGGGACTGAACATATAGTGTATCAACTGTTACCAAATAAGAAGTAGGCATACATGATGGGCTAAACATCTAAATCTCAGTTTAGGACAGATACCAAGTTAGGGGAATGATACACAAGGATATCTTGACCAGACAACCCATTCTCAGGCATGGAAAAATATTGATAGAAATATTAAATCAAAATCAGTTATTGAGGAAATGAAGTTAATATACAGTTTGAAAACAGTGGATTAATGACAGTTCAGAATTCAGTCAAGGTTCAGAAATTTGTGAAGGGAAATAAAAGGGAAACTCTCAGGTTCTTAGGAAATCCCAGTTTTTGCCAAATTCGAAAACCACATACTATCCAAAATCCCATTTCATTATCAGGTTATATTCAAAAAAAATGAAGGGATGGAAAATAAGACAATGTACATACCATCTCAGATTTCAAGTCAATTATAGTTAGCAAAATTTCCATTCTCACATTCAACCCAAAACCAAATTCGAAACCAATGAAATCCCAAGTATTAACACATCATGCAGTAAGTTATTTATATGTAATTTGATATTTAAAACAATTAAACTGATTTCAATCTAAGAAAACCAATTTCAAATACCAGGTATCAGAACATTGCAACCCTGAGCATTCAAACTTCAAATTTATTTAAAAAAAAACAATTTAATTAATAACTTAAATGTGCAACATAAGGGGCATGTCATACGTGTCATGGGGAGGGTGTTCGTGTCCAACAAGGTGGACACAAACGTGTCCAAAACATAATTTACACACACAGACACGGACTGTGCACTGACAGTGTCGTGCACGCGTGCACGCGTGCACGTGTGTCCAGTGCACGACACGGGCCACGTGGTGATACGTGGCCGTGCACACGTGTACGCCTAGGGTATAGGTACGTGTCCACGTGCCTGAAACGTGTCCACGTGGTGTCGTGTCATAGTTTGGAGGCCGTATCAGTGCGGATTTTCCATGCGTGTGTGACAGTGAGGAATCGGTGCGGGCTCGATTGCTCCCAAACCATTCCATAGAATCCCACGAAATTTTGTGGCCCTAGTGTCAGTCACCCAAGGAGTGTCCACACCAATTTTGGTGTCAAGAGGTGGCGTGTCCAGCGAGAAAGAGGACACGGGCAGCAGGGCACTGCCCGTGCGTGCTGCGAGCGTGTTCGTGTCCTGTTTGGACACGGACACGGCTCGAAAATTAGCTCAGTCCAATTGAAAATCAATGTATACATATAAATCATCAAATTTGTTGAAGCACTTTTCAAAAATAACAATTAAAAATCCTTTGTGGCATTTTAACAAGCACTTAACAATACAACCTGATATGTGTCCGACACGGGCACGAAATGAACACGAATCGACACAAAACCAATACCTACGGCTAGGGGACACCTAGGGCTTCCTATTCATGCAAAGAAATCGAAAATCTATGGAAGGAATAGGAAGTTACCTATATGTGCTATTTGTATGAAAAAGCTTCAAATGGGGTGGTTCTTCTTGATGGCCAAGTGCTCTAAATTGGTCCAAACCTGAGATTTCTCTCCATGGATATGAAATAGAGCTGGATTAGGAACTAATGCAAAAGACTAGAGTGGAAAAGGAATTAAAATGAAGGATCTATGGATTAGGGAAGAAATGACATTACCTCCTTCTCCAAATGTTGAAATCTCAATAAAGAGGCAAGAACAATAAATGAAGAGATTATTTATAGGGGAAAAATAGCCCTAGGTGGCTGTCATGGGCTGATGGTTAGGGTTAGGGTTAAGTCTAATGGGCTATGGGCCTTAAGGCTAGTTATTGATTTAAGGTTTAAACACAAGTCATGGCTTATGACTTAAATCTAACTTAAGTCAAATAACCATACCATGGGTCAACTCTAGTCTAACTAGGGTTACATGACCTAACCAAGTCCAAACACAACTAGGGTTAGCTTCTAGGTTAGCCTACCAAGGTCATGGCTAGTCAAAGTCAACCTAGTCAACCCTCATTCAAACAATTCCAAAATAAATTCTAAAAATTTCCATAAATTCAAATAAATTATAATAAATCCAAATAACCCTAAAAATGTCAAAATACCCTAATCATATGGCTAGGCTCTAGGGTAGGCAGTATCTACTAATCACTAGCACAACACCAAAATCACAAGTCATAAATTTAAATAGTTTAAAATTAATTAAAAATTACCAAAAATCATAATATGAAATAAATATCAATAATTATAATTATAATTTCAAAATTTCAAAATTACCCTCATTTTAGAAAACTGGGTGTTACAATCCTACCCACCTTATAAAAATTTCGTCCTCGAAATTAAAATGGTAGTAGTCTTTCTAGGTCAAACACCCCACAATCAAAGTCTCAACATACCGTCAGATAGTCATATGCGTCTGTCCAAAATCATGATACTCAGAATCTTCGTCGTGCTAGTGAGCAGGGCTACGATAATCACAGAGTCCTTGACTAAGGTACGTACCTCTAGGTTTATGGTATTTAAAATTTTCGTATTGTCGCATGCGACGACGAAAACCTTAAATTCTCATACCCGAGAAATGCATCCAAGGTCTGACTACGTGTCCTCACTATGCCAACTATCACGACTATCGAAGATTCTAGATCCCATAATTTAGGTGACCTAGCCCATATGATTTATCTCAGAAGAAAATCAACATAACACCAAAAATAACAGGACAAAATTGATAAATCAACAAGGAACAGGGAGAATTGAATTTCAAGACAGCTATAAGAGGCAATTGCGGAAATTAAATCAGAAGAATGTAACCTGCAACTAGATCTTCAACGACCTATGCATCCTTGTCTGTCCTGACGATAGCTCGCCCTGCTAGTTTCCCTTGGTCTGCTGCTGATGCTGCATGAATCACCGCTGCTGAGAGAAATCAG
This sequence comes from Iris pallida, assembly GCA_029216955.1. NCBI lineage: Eukaryota > Viridiplantae > Streptophyta > Magnoliopsida > Asparagales > Iridaceae > Iris > Iris pallida. Next base: position 22,449,798 of record JANAVB010021798.1, read on the forward strand.
AAATGACGGGAGAAAATCTCTGTACAGATAGAGGTGCACCTCCAATGTAGCAGAAACGCCAACCTGAGTCGGCACAACAGAAGCTGCGGTCTCGAGGCCCTGACGAACAGGACGAGAGGTGGCCAGCCTCTCGATAGTATCCCTCGAACCGAAACGATGAGATCGTGTCTCCGTAACCATCATGAAGACAAATCAAAACAAGAAGAAATTTCTGGGAATGAAGCGAAAATTCAAAGGAGGACAATTTATATTCAAATGAAAGTCAATAATCAACAATTTTAGACAAAAAGGAATCTGATTAAGAGTTTTCCTATTGTGATTGAGTACCTCCAAAATATCCTAATCCTACTGCAGGCTGTAGTGATACTCTAGTTCGAATACCACTACATAAACTGGACCTGCATGGGCCACCACTAAAAACATGTCACGACCCGCACCCACTGTGAGGGTACGAGAACGTAACAGCGCCCAGCCTACGCCGCAGTGTCGGCGGTAGAACGCTGTTCTAGGTCATGAACTATAACTAACATCATATGTATACTCTCCATAAGGAGGCCAGCACAGAGGTAAAACTCAATCATAATCTATAGATAGAATATGGTACGATAAAATAGACAAAAGAATCCTCAACTGAGGTACAACAGAAAAGAAGTACAAGTCTCAACATCTCTACAATATACAACTCTGAAACCAAGACAACAGCTAAACATGAAGAGAAATAGACTAAGCTATCTACACTATACAAGGTATCATCCTGAGCAGCTGCCTGAACCTCCCTAGGGGTCCAGGTCGCGAGTGTCATCTAGGCAAGCTCCAAGTAAGGGTGCAGAGTTTCTCATCATCCTCTGTAAAATTTTCAACAGGTCCAGTCAGGACGGGAGCGAGCACAGTACATCTCAACAGTTCATAGCAGGTTAGAAAATATAATCATACAGTAAAGTAAGATATAGATACTGAAGGAAATGCAGTATGTAATCAGAGAGAGAACTGTAATAGAAATATCTACTATACGTAGAGAACTAATAGTGACTAGTGAGTCAGAGTAAAATATAAACATGTGAATGGCATAGGAGATTCATGACTACAGCTAAGAGAGTGATTCATGACTACAGCTACTGGGATAATATTCACATGTCTATTTCCACTCCCCCATCCCCAATCGATACACAAAGATCTGTTCAAGTTATGTTAAGATTCGTGAAAACTTCACATGGCTCATAAAATGAGTGATACGTGAAGGTGATTCATGATGGCTCTGTGAACATGAGAGTACATGTGTCACAAGCGATTCGTGAATCAGAGAAAGCATAGAGATACGTGATGATTCGTGAAACGCACAAAACATGCAGTATCCGATGCTCCCGAGGGGGATAACATCTCATGAAAAGATCCATATAGTACCAATCCGTGTGACCAACGTGACAGTATCAAGTAAAGTAATTTAAAGCAGGAAAATAATTCTAAGCAGGATATGAAATGATCAGAGAATGTACTCGCCTCGTATCTGAATGTCTGAAGTAAATGTACTATCCGAGATGAGATACCTGACTCCTAGTTAGAGCAACACAAGTCAAGATGTATACAGAGGGTGATATATATAATGTACAATGCATCTGCATGCTGTCTAGGTCAAACTAGACTAAAGTCAACACTTGGTCAACTCCAGTCAACTAGACTAGTCAAACTAGGTCAAGTCCTAGCCCAACAAGTCTAATAAGTCTCACTAGGCCTAACCAAGCCTAATCTAGCAATCACACACCAATCACAAGGATATACTAGCCAAACACAAGCCACACATCAAGGCACATTCACATTTAGCTATTTATCATGGAATTTATATATGGCCATAAATATATATGATTTCATATATTTACAACATTTTATAATGAGAGAAAGTTAGAGAGGGAACTAGCATGTAAGGCTATGTGTGTGAACATGGAGGTGTACATGAGAAAAGAAATAAACACTAGTTATGAGTTTACACTACGCATGGCATGACTATGTCTAATAGTCTATTAAGAATACATCTATTCTATAGTCACTATACAATTCTACCCATACTCTATATCATGACATATAATACAAAATATCATATATATCACCATACACCATATATAACTAATTTATATATACAAACTTATATACTCATATATAGGGAAAACTTATATACATATATTTCACAATGCATATATATACATAGGAAGGGAGTGAAGGGGGAAAAACACATGAGTAAACAATGTGTGTGTGTGTGTGAAAGAGAGTGAGGGTGGACACATGTGTGTGTGAACAATACAAGAGAGGGCTGTCACATGGGGTAAATTTGGACAGGTATTTGATGTCTTAGAGGGCTGTGTATAGGACTGAGGTGGTGTGGTCATGTGGGCTGAAAACAGGGGCTTAGGGACTGTCATTTAGTTGGGTTTAGGGGGCTACTTAGGGACTGAGTTTTGTAGGGTGAACCCTGGGTATACATGGCTGATATGTAGACAATACTAGGCTGTTAGGACAGGAATGTGGGAGGCTGTGTGGGAATTATAAAACAGGGGTATGTGTGTGTAGGTTAGGTAGGAGTGTGTAGATGACAGGGACTTAAAGGATAGGGTGTGTGGGTGATAGGAAAATCTGGGAATTCAACATTGTATAGCAGTTCTCAGGATTTTGTGAGAAGCAAGTGTCAAGTGTCTCAGTGTGTGAGTGCTGTGTCAATATGACAGGAAATGGGGAGTGTCACAAGTGTTCTCAGGTTTGATTTCTGACAGTTAATAAAGAAAATTAGTTTATAGTTAAGAAAATTTGTAAACCAAGACAATTGACAGTTCACAATGGTGTAAGGTAGAGAAGAATCAAGGAATATGGCATGTAATTGAGTTTGTAGTGAAGGATGGGGGTGTCTATATGCAGGTATGGGTCTGATACTTGGAGTTCAGCACTTGAACCCAGCATCCTGACTGGGGCATTCATCTACTGAACTATGATGGTCACATGATGCAAGACAGAACATAGAGGGAACTACATATGATGGAACCAATTAGGAGATGTGGATTGATGAAGGACAAGGTTGAACATGTATAGGGTCTGAGCAATTAAGTTTGCAGTAGGCTAATATTGATCAAGAGTCTGAAATTTAGATAGGCACACAACATCCAGTGGACTCATAGTTGCAAGGTTGATACCATGTCCAAAGGGACTGAACATATAGTGTATCAACTGTTACCAAATGAGAAGTAGGCATACATGATGGGCTAAACATCTAAATCTCAGTTTAGGACAGATACCAAGTTAGGGGAATGATACACAAGGATATCTTGACCAGACAACCCATTCTCAGGCATGGAAAAATATTGATAGAAATATTAAATCAAAATCAGTTATTGAGGAAATGAAGTTAATATACAGTTTGAAAACAGTGGATTAATGACAGTTCAGAATTCAGTCAAGGTTCAGAAATTTGTGAAGGGAAATAAAAGGGAAACTCTCAGGTTCTTAGGAAATCCCAGTTTTTGCCAAATTCGAAAACCACATACTATCCAAAATCCCATTTCATTATCAGGTTATATTCAAAAAAAATAAAGGGATGGAAAACAAGACAATGTACATACCATCTCAGATTTCAAGTCAATTATAGTTAGCAAAATTTCCATTCTCACATTCAACCCAAAACCAAATTCGAAACCAATGAAATCCCAAGTATTAACACATCATACAGTATGTTATTTATATGTAATTTGATATTTAAAACAATTAAATTGATTTCAATCTAAGAAAACTAATTTCAAATACCAGGTATCAGAACATTGCAACCCTGAGCATTCAAACTTCAAATTTATTTAAAAAAACAATTTAATTAATAACTTAAATGTGCAACATAAGGGGCATGTCGTACGTGTCATGGGGAGGGTGTTCGTGTCCAACAAGGTGGACACAAACGTGTCCAAAACATAATTAACACACATAGACACGGATTGTGCACTGACAGTGTCGTGCACGCGTGCACGTGTGTCCAGTGCACGACACGGGCCACGTGGTGATACGTGGCCATGCACACGTGTACGCCTAGGGTATAGGTACGTGTCCACGTGCCTGAAACGTGTCCACGTGGTGTCGTGTCATAGTTTGGAGGCCGTATCAGTGCGGATTTTCCGTGCGTGTGTGACAGTGAGGAATCGGTGCGGGCTCGATTGCTCCCAAACCATTCCATAGAATCCTACGAAATTTTGTGGCCCTAGTGTCAGTCACCGAAGGAGTGTCCACACCAATTTTGGTGTCAAGAGGTGGCGTGTCCAGCGAGAAAGAGGACACGGGCAGCAGGGCACTGCCCGTGCGTGCTGCGAGCGTGTTCGTGTCCTGTTTGGACACGGACACGGCTCAAAAATCAGCTCAGTCCAATTGAAAATCAATGTATACATATAAATCATCAAATTTGTTCAAGCACTTTTCAAAAATAACAATTAAAAATCCTTTGTGGCATTTTAACAAGCACTTAACAATACAACCTGATATGTGTCCGACACGGGCACGAAATGAACACGAATCGACACAAAACCAATACCTACGGCTAGGGGACACCTAGGGCTTCCTATTCATGCAAAGAAATCGAAAATCTATGGAAGGAATAGGAAGTTACCTATATGTGCCATTTGCATGAAAAAGCTTCAAAATGGGGTGGTTCTTCTTGATGGCCAAGTGCTCTAAATTGGTCCAAACCTGAGATTTCTCTCCATGGATATGAAATAGAGCTGGATTAGGAACTAATGCAAAAGACTAGAGTGGAAAAGGAATTAAAATGAAGGATCTAGGGATTAGGGAAGAAATGACATTACCTCCTTCTCTAAATGTTGAAATCTCAATAAAGAGGCAAGAACAATAAAGGAAGAGATTATTTATAGGGGAAAAATAGCCCTAGGTGGCTGTCATGGGCTGATGGTTAGGGTTAGGGTCAAGTCTAATGGGCTATGGGCCTTAAGGCTAGTTATTGATTTAAGGTTTAAACACAAGTCATAGCTTATAACTTAAATCTAACTTAAGTCAAATAACCATACCATGGGTCAACTCTAGTCTAACTAGGGTTACATGACCTAACCAAGTCCAAACACAACTAGGGTTAGCTTCTAGGTTAGCCTACCAAGGTCATGGCTAGTCAAAGTCAACCTAGTCAACCCTCATTCAAACAATTCCAAAATAAATTCTAAAAATTCCCATAAATTCAAATAAATTATAATAAATCCAAATAACCCTAAAAATGTCAAAATACCCTAATCACATGGCTAGGCTCTAGGGTAGGCAGTATCTACTAATCACTAGCACAACACCAAAATCACAAGTCATAAATTTAAATAGTTTAAAATTAATTAAAAATTACCAAAAATCATAATATGAAATAAATATCAATAATTATAATTATAATTTCAAAATTTCAAAATTACCCTCATTTTAGAAAACTGGGTGTTACAATCCTACCCACCTTATAAAAATTTCGTCCTCGAAATTAAAATGGTAGTAGTCTTTCTAGGTCAAACACCCCACAATCAAAGTCTCAACATACCGTCAGATAGTCATATGCGTCTGTCCAAAATCATGATACTCAGAATCTTCGTCGTGCTAGTGAGCAGGGCTACGATAATCACAGAGTCCTTGACTAAGGTACGTACCTCTAGGTTTATGGTATTTAAAATTTTTGTATTGTCGCATGCGACGACGAAAACCTTAAATTCTCATACCCGAGAAATGCATCCAAGGTCTGACTACGTGTCCTCACTATGCCAACTATCACGACTATCGAAGATTCTAGATCCCATAATTTAGGTGACCTAGCCCATATGATTTATCTCAGAAGAAAATCAACATAACACCAAAAACAACAGGACAAAATTGATAAATCAACAAGGAACAGGGAGAATCAAATTTCAAGACAGCTATAAGAGGCAATTGCGGAAATTAAATCAAAAGAATATAACCTGCAACTAGATCTCCAACGACCTGTACATCCTTGTCTGTCTTGACGATAGCTCGCCCTGCTAGTTTTCCTTGGTCTGCTGCTGATGCTGCATGAATTACCGCTGCTGAGAGAAATCAGAAATGACGGGAGAAAATCTCTGCACAGATAGAGGTGCACCTCCAATGTAGCAGAAACGCCAACCTGAGTCGGTACAACAGAAGCTGCGGTCTCGAGGCCCTGACGAACAGGACGAGAGGTGGCCATCCTCTCGATAGTATCCCTCGAACCGAAATGATGAGATCGTGTCTCCGTAACCATCATGAAGACAAATCAAAACAAGAAGAAATTTCTGGGAATGAAGCGAAAATTCAAAGGAGGACAATTTATATTCAAAGGAAAGTCAATAATCAACAATTTTAGACAAAAAGGAAAGTCAATAATCAACAATTTTAGACAAAAAGTCAATAATCAACAATTTTAGACAATTTATATTCAAAAGAAAGTCAATATTCAAAGGAAAGTCAATAATCAACAATTTATATTCAAAGGAAAGTCAATAGTCAATAATCAACAATTATATTCAAAGGTTAGCTTCTAGGTTAGCCTACCAAGGTCATGGATAGTCAAAGTCAACCTAGTCAACCCTTATTCAAACAATTCCAAAATAAATTCTAAAAATTCCCATAAATTCAAATAAATTATAATAAATCAAAATAACCCTAAAAATGTCAAAATACCCTAATCACATGGCTAGGCTCTAGGGTAGGCAGTATCTACTAATTACTAGCACAACACCAAAATCACAAGTCATAAATTTAAATAGTTTAAAATTAATTAAAAATTACCAAAAATCATAATATGAAATAAATATCAATAATTATAATTATAATTTCAAAATTTCAAAATTACCCTCATTTTAGAAAACTGGGTGTTACAGGGACGTGGTATTCGTCGAGGATCAGACCATGACCAACACTCAGGATTCCGAGACGCCTTCTGAGGCTGAGGAATTGCCTGAGTTAGAGTCATTTCGCTTCGAGCAGTTTTCAGAGGACATCGCAGAGGATCCAGTTATGGGGGAGCCAGTACATGGAGTTGCTCCCAACCTTGATCATCAGCCTGCTGATGGTGGTCAGGGTGTCCCTCAGGAGGATGAGCATGCCGGAGAGGCAGTTCCTGAAGGGGAGGAGGCTGTCGGTATACAGCCAGCACCAGTGGCTCCACTGAGAAGGAGCGACAGAGATCGTCGACCATCTATGAGATACTCACCGGATGAGTATGTGCTATTGACTGACAGGAGAGAGCCCAAAAGTTTTGCAGAGGCTATGGAAGACGAACACAGGCAGGAGTGGATGGACGCTATGTAGGAGAAGATGAGTTCCTTGCACACCAATTCTACTTATGATCTGGTACGGTTGCCAAATGGCAAAAAGGCTTTGAAGAATCGATGGATGTTCAGAGTGAAGCAGACGGAAGATGCTACTCGCCCTTGATATAAAGCGAGGCTGGTAGTCAAAGGCTACGGTCAGCAGAAAGGCGTGGATTATGATGAGATCTTTTCGCCTGTTGTCAAGCATTCGTCTATTCGGGTGGTGCTAGCATTAGCAGCCAGTCTCAACTTGGAGGTCGAGCAGATGGATATGAAGACGACATTCCTCTACGGTGATCTTGAGGAGTAGTTGTACATGGAGCAGCCGGAGGAATTATGTGAGAAGGGCAAGTCACATTTGGTCTGCCGGTTGAGGAAGAGCTTGTATGGTCTGAAGCAGGCTCCGAGGCAGTGGTACAGGAAGTTCGAGTCGTTTATGGGGAGCATGGTTATGCACGGACGACGTCGGACCATTGTGCATTTGTGAGGTATTTTACCGAGAATGATTTTATCATTTTATTGCTCTATGTAGATGATATGCTATTAGTGGGTCGAAATGCCACTAGGATAGCAGAACTGAAGCGCCAACTGGGCGCGGCCTTCTCTATGAAGGATTTGGGCACAGCAAAGACTATTCTTGGGATGGAGATCAGCCGAGAGAGAGAGAGTCCAAGCTGCTACACTTGTCCCAAACGAAGTACATTCAACGGGTACTTCAGCGTTTCGGGATGGACGGGTCGAAGAAAGTGAGTTCCTCCCTCGCGGCTCACTTTAAGCTCACTGAGGAGCAGTGTCTATCTACCGAGGACGAAAAGAAAGATATGGAGCGGGTTCCTTATGCCTCAGCTGTAGGAAGCCTGATGTATGCCATAGTGTGTACGAGGCCAGATATTGCTCATGCAGTTGGTACGGTTAGCAGGTATCTTTCAAATCCTGGAAGGGTACATTGGAGTACGGTCAAGTGGATTCTACGATATCTTCAGGGTACTGCTGGTTGGAGACTTTCCTTTGGTGGTGACGAGCCGAAGCTGATTGGGTATACCGACACTGATATGGCTGGAGATATAGACACGAGGCGATCGACTTCGGGCTACGTAATAATGTTTGCGGGAGGAGTAGTGTCGTGGCAGTCACGGTTGCAGAAGTGTGTTGCCTTATCGACGACAGAGGCAGAGTACATTGCGGCGACGGAGGCTTACAAGGAGCTGTTGTGGATGAAGAAGCTACTGTAAGAAATGGGACTGAAGCAAGAGCAGTATACTTTGCTTTGCGATAGTCAGAGTGCTATTCACCTTGTGAAGAATCAGACATTTCATAGCCGGTCCAAACACATCGAGACTCGGTATCATTGGATACGGGATGTGGTTGAGAAGAAGGACGCGGAGCTTGAGAAGGTTCATACAGATGACAACGGAGCTGATATGTTCACGAAGATTCTACCAAAAAGGAAGTTTGAGTACTGCAGGCAGATCGTCGGAATGACGATATCCTCCCCATAGTTGTGAAAGGGGAGATTTATTGGAGTGGGTGGGGTTCCCAACCTATGTGGAGAAGACCCGGAGTGCGACGAGCGCCATTCGTGTGTCGAAGAAGCTCGGGAAGTAGGCAACTAGGAGTTGCTACTGCTGCTGCTGCTCCTAAGGGAGGTTCTGGACTGGGTCTGCCGAGTTCGGCCCGAACTCGGTCCCAGGTCGAGTTCTGGCCGAACTCGGTCTGGCTGTTCCAGGATTTGGCGAGTAGGTTCTGTTTGTCCGACACAGAGTTCTGGCCGAACTCTGTGTCGTCGGGGCTGATGCGGGAATTTGGGTGACTTTTCCCCACTGGATCTAATCCAACGGTCCAGGTTGGTTGCGGGATTGGGGAGTTAAGTTGGGATTTCCAAACCCTAATTCATAACGCAACGTAACACAACTTGGAGAGAGGAAGGAGGCAAGAGTGCCATTGCAACTTCGGAGAAGAAGACGGAGGATTGAAGGTCGCTATTCGAAGGAGATCGTGTTCGGGTAATCTCTACTCGTCGTTCTCGCTCTTCGTAGTCTTGTAATCATTGTTCTTATTTCTGAGTGTTGTGGGGATCCGATTTGGATCGGGAGAAGTTTGTAGAGGGTGTAATTCTTCTATTCCATTAGTGGAGGCTTCTCAGGGTTGGACTCCGATCGTCCCGTGGTTTTTTCCCGTAAGGGTTTTCCACGTCAAAAATTCTCTATGTCTGCGTGGATTGTTTTGTGTGATTGTTTTTGGGTTCGTGCGTTGTATTGCTCGGTCCTCTCGCAGGTACTCTCCGGTTTGGGGAAAGGTTTCCGCGTTTCTTTCCCATCAGAAACAACGCAACATTATCGCCTGACGAAAAGATACTTCTGATTCAGCACGTCCTCTCCTCTATCCCCATTTATACCTTAGCCGCCTGTTCCCCCCCTAAGAAGGTACTCACTACCATCGAAAACCTCTTCGCCAACTTCTTCTGGGGTCACTGCGACGGAAAAGACAAACATCATTGGGTAAGTTGGGACACCATGGCCAAACCTACCGATGAAGAAGGTCTTGGATTTTGCAGGCTGTCGCATGTCGTCGATGCTTGCTCGATGAAGTTATGGTGGAAGCTTCGAGTGAGTCAAAATTTATGGGCGAGATTCATGAAGGCCAGATATTTTAAGCACATTCATCCGTCCGCCGCTGATTTCAACTGCAGATCCTCTGCGTCATGGCATTGCATCCTCCATGGTCGGTGCCTCGCTGAGCCTCTGATCCATCTTCAGCTGGGGTCGGGCGAATCATCTTTCTTCTTCGAACGTTGGTCTGGGGAAGATCTCCTTCCCGAGTCCCAGGCTGCTCCTCCACATAGTTTGATCAGAGATGTGTGGGATGTCTCGGGCGACTGGAACTGGGATAGGGCTCGAGAATGGATTGGGGACGAGGCCGCAGCCTCGTTTCTCGACGCTGGACTGAAGATCAGAACAGAAGCTGATGCTCTGCGGTAGTCTATCTCAGCCAACGGATCGTTCTCGGTAGCATCGACCAGTAGTGTTGTTCGCAGCATCAGGGTGACGTCCCCCATTTTGGGTTCTTTCTAGCAGTCTTACATTTCTAAAAAATGGTCCTTTCTGATGTGGACAACGTTTCGTAAGAAGCTCCCCACTGACGACGCTCTCACCACCATCGGTTTCAGTTTAGCATTTGCGTGCCATTGTTACACAGCGAGACAAGCTAAAATGGTTGACCATATTTTTTACTCTGGAAACTTGTCTACAAGGGTTTGGACCGCTCTCTCCCATTGTTGCAATCAGGATCAGGCTGGTGGGAGCTTCAACGATCTTCTATCCAATTGGAGTAGCACCTCTCACGGCCACCAGATCGTTGTAGCTGCCATCACGTGGGTCCTTTGGAAGAACCACAACAAACTCAGATACAAAGGCCACCAATATTCGCCCAATCAGTTTATTCGGGAGGTTCTCCGACAGACTCACAAAGTTAGCTCTGCAACCACGGCCAGGACGACTTCTGGCAATCCTTGCTCCTTTGAATTTTCCTTTTCCTTTTGCTATTTTACTTTTGTGCTTACTAGTAAAGGCTTCGGCATTTTGCGCCTTGATATGAATAAAGTTGGGGGGGTCGTTAATATATATATATATATATATATATATATATATATTATATATATATATATATATATATTTTAATATATATATATATATATAAATATAAATATATATATATATATATATATATATATATATATATATATATATATATATATATATATATATGAACTCACATATACTAATACTATGAGCAACCAAGCTATACATAGGTATAAAACTGAAAAACAGAATTAAATGGCCAAGTTGACATTTTAACAAACAATTGGTGGGCAAAATTCGTAGTCTTTCTCAAATTGACACAAAAATCTATGTAGCTATCACAATAGGACTCATTAGGACCTCATTCTTCTTTCTATAGGTACTCCTTAGCCATATGAGGGTCACTAGGGGTCTTAACCACCATGCAATGTGAAATGACAAGAGAAACAAAGATTTTACCTATTGGGAGATGGATTCCAATGTATTGCACCAATGGGACACAAGGAAGTAGATGGACACCTCCCTCTAGCAAGCTCCACACCAAGTCACCTTCCTCAAGTGCTCCTCTAGCAATGGCAAGCTTCTAGCCTCTTGGAATGAAAAGGAATGGAATTTGGAATTGTGTGCTAGGTTTTTCTTCTAGGTTGAAATGAAAGGAATGAACTAAGGCTTGTCATGAAGGGGTTTATATAGAGTTTCATTAGGGTTAGGGTTTGGTTGTTGGAATAGATAAGATGACTTAAAGGCCCTTCCCCTTTTGTCATGACTAGAGTCATTAATATTCCATAACTAATGTAATACCTAACTAACTAACTTGTCTAATAATGACTATTCTAATTAATTAAGCCTATGAATCAAGTCAAATTAAATGGTGTCCACCCAATCTAATGAATAGGCTAGTCTGCTAATAAATGCAACCATCATATTTAATAAAAAAAATATTCACAAATTAGATAAATATAAAATAACAAAAATACCCTTGTTTTAGAAATGTGTAGTGACAGATGGGTTCAAACATATGCAACCTGTGAGAAGGTACACAATTTAATGTGTATTTTTGACGCATTTATTAGATGTGCACTTAGAGCTTTGTATAGGAGCAAACCAAAGATAAGATAGTAATTTTCTATCTCCTTTTTATTTTTTGAATTATTTGTATTTACCCCCATTCCTAATGCCTAATAGTGTCCTCCATCCTATTTTTATTTTTATTACTACTACCCCCTATTTTTCAAGAGTTAAGCATTGTTTTTTCTTTGGAGGGGGGGGGGCAAGGGGGGTGTTGGGGGGTAAAAACAAATACAAATAACTCATTGTGATGAAATGAGGGTAGTAATGATAACAATATAAAATGGAGGGGTGGGGGTGGTTGCAACATAATTAGCAATTAGGAAGGGGGTGTAAATACAAATAACTCTTCCTCTTATTTGTTAGTGTTTGAAGTCTTCTCCTTTTTGCTGTAAATTTAGGAAAAGAAAAGATCACGAGCTGTTGATTGTGTTCTGGCTCTAAGTCATATGGTGAATGGAAACAAATGGGTGGACATGGTTCCTGCAAATATGGTAGGAGTTTGAAATCGGCTAATCTTGGGAATTAATCTTTCATGAGAAAACAATGCAGAACCTTTCATGAGATCCTTGTCAAGGAATCAATCAGTAAACAAAAGAGAGTTAAGTGATGAGCTTACAGTTGAATCATCTGAAAATAGTTGGTATTCCAATGTTAAGCAATTTTTTGTTGGGGAGGGGGGGGCAATACAAATACAAATAACTCATTATGATGAAATTGGGGGGGGGGGGGTAGTAATAAAAGTAAAAATGGGGGAGGGGAGACAAAATTAACAATTACGAAGGGGAGGGGTAAATACAAATAACTCTTATTTTTTTCTTTATTTGATTTGAGTTACGGTTGTTGGTATTCCGTTGCCACGAATCTCGCATATCCTAATATGGGATCAGTCGCACGTTTAACCTGGAGACGTTCTAGAGAATCGAGTCAAAATAACTTCTTATTTTTTGTCTTCTCAATCTGAATAATTCTAAAAATTTAAAAAAAAAATCCGAACCTCCACAACCAAATACTCCTCTAAATTCTACTTCCATCATTCTTCTCCAGAAGGCAAGGGCTTCCTTATCGGTCTTTGATTTACCACTGGGTGCATGGTATCACGAATAAATTCTGGATTCGTTGTATCTCGGGAGTAGATTGTCTTCTTCCATGTTGTACTGATTCATAAGGGCAAAATCTATTCTAAGAACATCGTCAGTAACGTGGCTCGAATCCTGTTTACTTAATGTTCTTTTAATCTAGTTTATGCAAATTTTTTCTTCATACAGTTTTAGGAATATATCAAACAATCTTAGAATAGAGTTCTAATTTTCCTGATTATTCCTAATTGCACAACGAGCGTTGTTGAAGAACTACCTAATGACATCCATAGCTAATCAAATTTGAGAAAGTTTGATGGCCATAATTTTAAGAGGTGGAAGGTAGGAAGACCTACTATCTTAAATGGTTGAAATTAGCTAAGGTTATCAAAGAACCGGAAACCTCATCTAATTTGTATGAACTAGCTAAGACATACGAACTAGTGGCCTATAATGAGACATTTCATATGTCATGGGAAAATCCTTAATTGCATGTCCGACACATTGTATGACATCTATTTCACAACTGTCATACTAAAAAAACTTTGGGAAGCTCTCAATAAAAAGTACTCTATGAAGGAGTATGTTCTGAAATCTATGTTGTAGACAAATTCTTAGAATTTAAAATGGTAGATGAAAACTTTGTCCATGAATAGAATAATGAATTGCAAAGCATAATTCATGAAATATATTAAAAATACATGCCCTTAGCTGATAAATTTATTATTATCTCATTCATCAACAATATTTCTAAATCCTGGAAAAATTTGGACTCAGACTAAAACATACTAAAGATCCTAACTATGTTATTACTTAGAGAATCTTTATATGCATCTCTCTCTACATTGACAAAGAGAGTAGGACTAGAGACAAGGAACCTCTTAGTACTAAATTTGAGGTAAAGTTGAACATAGCTGAATCTAAGAAAAACCTTAAGGGTTAACCCTATCACTAGAAAAGTTACCCCCGCAAAACAGAAATCCCTTGAAGAAACAATACTTGAAGTCGAAGCATATATTGTGAAACATAACATGACCAAGCGGGAATGCTATAATTGTAGGAAGCCTAGCCACTTTTCTAGCTAATGTAGTCTCAGAAAGAAGGGCCAGGAATTTCAAAATTATGATCGCCGAGCTCCTGCATGAAATGCTCATGTTTCCATACTTGGGACTGAATATGTTGAGATCAATGATCAGAGGTTTATAATCATATGTTGTCATTGAAGCCACGTATCAGCATACTGATTAGCAGGTTGATACATGGGCAAACGTCTATGTATGCCCTAATATAGATTCTTTTTCCTCCTATAACCATGTTATAGAAATTTAATCAATAACAATGGAAAACTCGAATGCTACCAAAATGCTTGGAAGAGTGAACCTCAAGTTATCTTGGGCAAGATTCTTCTTTAGCATAATCTGCAACATGTATTGAACGTTAATAAAAACTTGATTTCGTTATTTCCCTAATATTCATGGTTAGAAACTTGTATTTGAGTATGAAACATTGGAATATCCTTGAATGGTAATTTTACTAGAAAATTCTATATATGCAGGGATTTGTTTAAATTTTTTATTGATATGCCTTGTAGTACTTTAAATTTATGCTTAAACAATATCAGTTCTGCCTCTACTTCTACTACAAATGCAATTTCTTATAATTTTGAAGTTGCAAATTTTGGCATATTCGTTTAGGATATATCAAGTTTATTTCTTAAAGAGATTGGTTTCTCTGCAATGAATTTCTAGGGTTAACAAAAGCAAGATGATAAGTGTGAGATATGCACACAAGCCAAACAGCCTAGAAAACCCTTTCATTTAGTTGAAAGAAGTACTCATCTTTCAGATCTTGTTCACAACGACATATGCGAACTGAATTTTACTTTCACTTATAGTGATAGTCGTTATTTCATTACATTAAATGGTGATTTCTATAAGTACCACCATGTGTACTTACTTAGACAAAAGACCAAATTCTTAATAAATTTGTATCTTTTAAAGTTGAAGTTAAAAATCAGCTATAAAAGAAATAAAAATAATTAGATTTAATCGTGGGGGGGTGAATACACTTTTATTGAATTTGATTCCTTTTTTTGTGAACTTCATGACTTTATTCACAAAGTAACATCTCCTTATATGCTCCTTAATATGGGTACCTGAAATAAAAAGTAGGTCATTTCTTTATATGATAAATGTTATGCTGGGTAGTTTTAGTTTACCTGATACTTATGGGGGGAGGGAACTTAATTTTCTATATGTCATTTTTTAAATAAATATCTTTTTAAAAGATTGATAAGAGCCCTTATGAATTGTGCAAAGACATAGGCCATCTTTGAAGTATTTTAAAATGTAGAGGTGCCTTGCTTAAATTTTTGTCTCTCCTACTAAGAAAAGAAAACTGGGAGCCAAGGCTGTAGATTATGTGTTTTGGGGTTATTCCCAAAACAATATTGCATGACGTAAGGTAAATGGTATTGATGCCAACACTATTATGGAATTTAGAGATGCTGCGTTGAAATTTTCCACATTGAAGAATAGAACTCCTAGATCTTTAGCATCTACACTATGTCATATTGCAACCTCTAGTCCACATTTAGACTAGACCAACCTAGTAGAAACTGTGTGTAAAAGGACTAAAAGAGAACCTAACATACACTACCAAAATAAGTCAAATCGACAACGTTGGGGCCTCGATTGAGTGGGAACCCTAGGCATGTCTGTAGTAGGCTCAAAAATAGTCGAAATCATATATTGGGTCGTTTAGGTTGGATTAATATCGAGTCCAAAATTTAAGTTGGAAGTTACGACAAGTCTCACGGTAGGTAACTAATTCGTGGCCCAAATTGACCCCGAAGTTTTGCGAAGCAAATAGAATACAAGAAGACATATTTGAGTGGGACATGATATACCAAATCGAAGATAAACTTGTCTAGGTCAAAACTCACGAATGAAGTTTCTAGAGATTGGCATTTCTTGTGCTAAAAAAAACAAGGCTATGGAAAAAAGTATTTAATGATCAAAATAATAATGGAAAAATATCTATTATAACTATATTAATTAAAATTGTAAGAATAAAATAAAAAAATAACACTAAAAATCTAGGGGGCTTACACAACATATATCAAACGTTAATAAAAACTTGATTTCTTTATTTGCTGAATAATTACAAGAGTTGTAACATCCTTGAATGGTAATTTTATTAGAAAATTCTATATATGTGGGGATCTGTTTAAACTTTCTATTGATATGCCTTGTAGTACTTTTAAATTTGTATAAGCTGAAATAATATTAGGTCTGCCTCTACTTCTACTACAAATGCAATGTCTAATAATATTGAAGTTGCAAAGTTTGGCATGGTCGTTTAGGACATTTCAACTCTAATTCCTTAAAGAGATTGGTTTCTTTGCAATTAATTCATGCACACAAACCAAATGGACTAGAAAACCTCATTTAATTGAAAGAAGTACTCATGTTTTGAATCTTGTTCACAACGACATATGTGAACTGAATTGTACTATTACTCGTAGGGATAACCGTTATTTCATTACATTTATTGATTATTTCTATAAATACCGCCGTGTGTATTTACTTAGACAAAAGATCAAGTTTTCAATAAATTTGTATCTTTTAAAGCTGAAGTTAAAAATTAGCTAGAAAAGAAAAATAAAAATAATTAGATTTAATTGTGGGATAAACCTCTATTTTTTAAAATAATTAGATTTTCTGCATGTTATTTTTAAAATAAAGATCCTTTAAAAAGATTGATAAGACCCCTTATGAATTGTGCAAAGGCATAAAGCCATCTCTGAAGCATTTCAAAGTGTGGAGGTGCCTTGCTTAAGTTGTTGCCCCTCCTACTAATAATAGAAAACTGGGAACCAATTAAGCTGGTAGATTATGTGTTTCGGGGTTATGCACAAGGCAATATTGCACATAGATTTTTTGTAATTAGACGTGAGGTAAATGGTATTGATGCCAATACTATTATGGAATTTAGAGATGCCACTTGTTTGAAAATGTCCCCCAATGAATAATAGAACTCCTAGATCTTCGGCATCTACACTATGTCATATTGCAACCTAGTCCACATTTTGACGAGACCATCCTAGTAGAACCTCTATGTAAAAGGACTAGAAGAGAAGGCAAAATAGGTGAAGGCCTCTTCACTTGGTCTTGTAGAAGAGAGCCCTATATCACCTTTGTTTTGGAAAGAGGCCATAAATAGTGAAATAAACTCTATTATATCTAACAAAACCTGGGATCTTGTTAACCTTTATGCAGGTTGCAAACTATTGTTTCGAATTCCAAATATTGCTAATATCAATCTTAGATAAATCTTAAAGAAAGTTCACAAAAAGTATTGGGACTTTCTGTGAATTATTATCGGTTAGCCTTTCTGTCAATCATTATTGGTAAGCCCAATCGAATTAAAGGTGTTCAGTTTTAAGAAGAGAATAAATAACTGATTCAAATTAAGTAAAAAAGGAAGTCTGATTACACACTATTGCATCATTTAATCCTACTTGTAGTTGCAGCCAAAAGAAGTCTAATCCCTTTCAAATAAAAAGCAAACTAAATCCAAATCTCAGCTAAAATCATAGTACATAAATCCGAAAAAGAATAAAAAGAAGGCTCTGTCTGTGTCCGTAATTAATTAGTCGTAAGCCCACGAGTTCTCCTCTCTGATTTGATCCTCTTCTTCGGGGGTGAAGTCATTCTGGATGTTGAAAATCTTGCGGACCTCCTCCACTGTCTCTCCCTTGATAGAATTGGCCACCCTCTGACATGCTAAATCTAGCAAGCCTCTGACGTCCAGATAGTTTGCTGCCACGATGAGCCGGAAAAGTGTTAACCGATCCATGTTCTTGATGAATTCATCGTCCCATGACTTCAGGTACTCTTGGTTGATGCTCGCCTCGGCCGTGTGCTTCTTGGCGTACTCGATGACCTTCGAGAGGATCTCTCCTTCGACGTTGGGGATGGGGATCAAGTTGGAAGCGCAGTCGTCCTCGATCATGTGGCCGAGGGTCTACGACTGCACCGCAACATCTTCCTCCAGGACGAATTCTGCCCCGTCTGAGCTCCTCAGTGTAATCATCCTCTTCGACTCGGCCATTGCGCACAGCTGTTGGGTTGGGAAGTATTGAAGGACTATATCTAAGGTTATATATATAGCATTGCTATGGTTGTTGGTCGGTGGTTTAATTTTCCTTTCTCCTCCTATACTAGCTAGGACTCCCAATCCTTCCAAAAAATTATAAAGAATTATTGATGCTCTAAGCCTAAACGAACTCAACCTGCCAATTTTAGATACTCACCTAAATAATAAATAATAGATACTAATGCTATGAATCGGATTAGGAAACTTTCCTTTCTCCTCTTATAATAGAACTGCCAATCTTTTCAAGAAATTAAAAAGAATTATTTAATGCTCTAATCCTAAACGAATTCAACTTGCCAATTTTAGATACTCACCTAAATATCATTTAATCATGATTTCCTCCGCATCAGAAGACCAGAAGATAAAATCATTTCAAAAAAATGGAAGAAGAATTTTTTTTCAAAACTGAATATTCAAACAATATCAAATCTAGAGATACCCAGAAGATAAAACCCTCCAAAATAAAAAAGATCCAAACTTTATTAACTTTTAATAAAAAATAATCAAATGGAAACCCTTTGAAATTGAAGATGAGAAGACCACTTGATGTAGCGTTTTACCTTTACCTTTTATAGAGTTGTCTATTTCTTTTAGGACTTTTATTTTGACTCTATCTTTTATTAGGATGTGTTATCTTTATTTGTTGGAATTAGAATTTATTTTTTTTAATTAAGATTAGGCTATCATAAAGGCCCTACAAATTACCTTATGTATGCAATAGAGGAACAACTTTTAATCAATAAAATTATTCTTTAAGTTATGAGATTTGTTCTTTTCTTTATTGGTCGTGGACTCGACTATTCCGTAGATTCAGAAGCCCCTTACTTGAGATTTTCAAGCAACCTTCGTGTGGACCTCTCATCCGTCGGAGTTTTTGCAGTAACGCTTCGCTCTCAGCAAGCAACAACGGTCCAATTATCGTCATCACCGATCGACTTGACCATTGCCAAGCACGAAGATAAGCTCGTTCCGCTATCATGCTGCATCACCAATCAATCAATTCATCGAAGGAGAGAAGATTGGTAGAAGTCGACGACATCGGAGAGGTCGGTCTCAATGTGCGACGACTTCTTTTTCCTGATGAACTAAGAAGATATTAGAGTTATGGTTGAGAGATCATTTATTCTTTTTTGTAGTTATTTTTCTAGGATGCAGAATTGGCGGATAGATTTGTTACATGACTTTTTCTAATATATTAGCAATATATAAAGACGTTAACAAATTTAGGGCTTAAATCTAATTTGATAATGATTTTGCCATTATATTTTATTTAGAATAATTATGATTCTCTATTGTAGTAATGACAGGCTTGTAATTACCTTCAACTAGGTTGGTTATTTAGGAAAGCCATTGTGGAATACTTAGCCACATGACTTGGTGGAAATATCCTGCAAATTTGTTATTCCTAAATCGATCATTAGAGGTACCAATGACCGTATCACCACCGTGTCCATTTCATTATTTTTTTAATTTATAATTTTGTCCCGATACGAACACTTTCGTATCCGTGACCGCTGACATGACACTGCTACAGACTCTGATACATCCCAAAAATTCCTAACCCTAATTCTGTTGGAGGCTGCTGTGTCCGGCCAGCGGCTTCGCCGTCGTCGTGCGTCCGTGTCACTACCACTTTTTAAATGGGGGTAATTTTGTCATTTCATAATTGTTATATAATATGAATATTTATTTAGAAATATTATGTGTATTTATTTATTTTATTATGTTAGTTGACACGGTTAGTTTGTCAGACTTGGTTAGTGGACCGGTTAACATAGACACTAAACTAGAGCCCAATAATTAGCATGACATGACTCATAAATCAACTAGTTAGACTAGACTCATTAGACCCTTTAGTCATGACCAATTAGTCATAATAGAGATTAGGCTATTTACCAAAATAGGTCCAAAGTCCTCCATGCATTTAACTAGCCTTAAGACAACCATGAGAGGGCATGCTTCACAATTTGGATTAGTCCTAACCTAGAGATCACTTGGCCTACTATATGAGGGATCTCTCTACACTTCATTCATTTCATCCATAGCCTCCATCTTCCCTATTTTAGTGCTATTGCCATTTGGAGCCATTCCAGCATTAATTTCTTTCATATTCCACTCATTCCTCCACCTATTTCTCTCATTTCCCCTAGAAGAAAGAGCCTACAAGGAGCTTGGATCTAGGAGCAAGGTGGAGAGTCTATTTGTTAAGGAGTTTTATGTCGGGATTATATCCATTTGACTATTCATTGGGAATCCATCTTCCAATAGGTATAATACCCTCTAACCTTGTCATTTAGATTCTAATTTTGATATTGAACCCTTAGGAACTCACCCATGTATTAGGACAACCCATATGAAGAGTTTTGAGGCTCTAGTGAGTCCTCATTTGAAAGTTAGAATGTATTTTGTGCCACTTTTGAAAAAAATCCGAGAGTGACATACCAAGTGTTTGTCATATTGTCCCATAGGCTAAATGGACATGTGAGTAGTGTTTGAGACTAGTTTAGTGTCCACAAACGGATACTAATAGGTTGTAGAGCTATAATTTGAGTGGGCTGGGCCGGGCCTCTTGAGCCCATGAATTGTTACGGGCCGGGCTGCGCCGGGCTGCGCCGGGCTGCGCCGGGCTATGGATAAAATTTTTAAGCCCAGCCCGGCACGTGACCCATGACATGGTGGACTTCGGGACGAGCCAGACACGACCAAATATAAGGGACTGGGCTGACTTTGACTAAGCTGATGTATGGATGCATGCATGTATGTTGTTGCAACAACTTGCAACTAATATATATTGAAACGAATTGAATTGAATTTCAATTCAGTTCAGACATTCATTTCATTTCAATTCATTCACTACTATACTATATAATCATAATAATAACAGAGGCCACCACCACTTGCACTTGTTGCTTTACGTAGCAGAACAAATCAGATTTGAAGGGCATAGTGTTTGTTATGTTCATTTTTTCTTTTCTTTTCCTTGTGAAAGTGACAACACTGCTGTTAGCTGGTAGGATTTGGGACCAATCAAAGAGATTTTGCAGGGGATGTTGCAATCAGGTCGAGCTTCGGGCCTGGTCGGGCCTATATTATTGGCCAATATATGTGGCCCAACACGACCCAATATACGGGGTCGGGCCGGTCCGTGCCCACGATTAATCAGGCCGGGCCAACCCGTGGGTCAATTTCTCGGGCCGGGCTGGGCCGGCCCGGCCCAATTGATAGGTCTAATAGGTTGTGTCATATTGTATTGGACACGGGACCAATTTAGAGTTTTTTGGACTCCTACTGATATTGGTGCACACACCCCATTTCTCATGACACATTGAGCCTAGTGCTCACATTTTGTGTGTATCTATATATGCATTAGAGTTATATATATATATATATATATATATATATATTTATATATATATATATATATATATATATATATTTATATATATGTGTGTGTGTGTGTGTGTGTGTGTGTGTGTGTGTGTGTGTGTGTGTGTGTGGCTATATGTGGGTATCATATGGAGTACTGTAGCAGTGATGAGATGAGGATTTGGTGTCAGTCCATGGGACTGACTTCGTATCAGTCCATATGACTGATGTTTCAGACTTAGACTAATTTTGTGATCAGTCCCTAGACTGATTTAGATATCAATCTTAAACTAATTTTTTAGTGATCAGTTCAACTGATTTTGAGTATCCGTCTCTAACTGATTTGGGTATCCTATTTGTATTGCATTGTATGTTAATATAGGGACTGACTTAACTGACCAATACATGCACTGAATTAAGGTATTAGTAGATGAGAGAGAGGGATTTGTTAACTGCAAGATGTAGGGAAGACATGAAGTGATTTGGGGGTCTCCTTATGGAAGGGGCTAATGCCCTAGGCAGGACAGACTATTGCCTGTATAGTGTAGGACAGGGGGAGTTGGTTCAGAAATACAATGAAAGGAATATAGAGTAGCAGTAAAGTGAATAAGGTGTTTGTGGTTCAGTTTGGACTAAATGGTAGGGTGATTAGATATCAGTTGGACTGATTTAGTGATCAGTTGGACTGATCTTTGCTCAGTCTATAGACTGAACTGAAATGGTGGGGGTCATATGGAAGCAGCGCAGTGAGAGCATCAGTGCTCTATTGGCCAGTGGTGGCTTTGTGCATTAGTGTGCAGTGCCAAGAGTGTCGTAAGGGTGTCTACCAAAGAATATATGAGTGTAACTTGATACACTTGAGTATCAAGTTTAGGAGTGTCTATGCAATAGGATAGGGGTTTAATTTGTATTAGTGTAAAAGAGTAATAGATAGAAAGAGGATTGTTTGGATGAGTATCAGCCTTGGAGACAGAGTGTCAGTCTTAGAGATTGAAGTAGACTGAAGTCTCAGTCCTTAGAGACTGAATTTTAGTCACTTGATTAAATAGAGAATATGAGGTATCATGATAAAAGGAAGGGTTAGTTCAGTTTCTTGGACTACACTATAGGAAAGGATTAGATGGCTAAATGTTTCAGTTGGACTGAACAGGGGATGATGTGTCAGTGATTTGGGGTTTGTGTTAGAAATTGTAAGTAAGGTTAAGGTAGGTATTGGGTTACCGATACAACTACTAGGACTTAATTGAATATAGTATATATGTATCTTGCATGAGTACACTAGGCTACTAAATATCCATGTATATAGTATATATATTAGTAGATAGTGTATATGGATACCAAGGGTATCCTAGTATCCTACATATAGGTATTAGTGTTAGAGAGCTGGGTTAGTTAGATTTGGCTAGTATTGGCTAATTGATAGGTAATATTGGTCAAGATTGACTAGTTAGACTTAGTATTGACTTGGTTTGACCAATTGACCTAGAAATGACCAATTGACCTAGAAATGAACTAGTATGACTTATTTTCACTTCCAAACTTGACACTAATATAATATTCCATATTTAGGTCTTCGAGGTACCGTATCGGACGTCGTTGATATTTCACACTTGATCTCAGGCGAGTACATTCTATGATAATTTCCTGTTTATGATATTTTCTATGTTTCGTGTATTTAATGTAGATATCCTTGATTCTCGGTACATTGTTACACAGATTGGTATTTTTGGATCCCGTCATGAGATGTTATTTCTTGTTTATCTTGGTGTATCTTGTACAAGCCCCGTTGTAGTTCTTGTGCAATATATGGACACCGATTCCTTAGAGGATTAGCTACCATCACAGTGAATTCCGTGTCGTAACGTGTCATAGTTGGATCCACCGTACCAGTCGGGGGTGGGGAGTACTACTCTAGATGTGTGGTCAATACCCTCCTTGTGCAAGTCTAGTTCCTTGTGAATGTTAATCATATACCTCACGTATGATTAACCAGGCCATAAAATCTTGTACAAGTTCCTAAGCTGGCCACAAGTCGAAGCTAATATTCACTCACATAGATAGTATGATTCTGGACTCTTGTACATGATATAACCTATTTTACTTACTCTAGCTCTTGTTTACAGCTTTACCCTTGCCATGCTACTTTTATGTACACTTTACTTATTCTCGTACATTCTCTCTATTTATTGTTACATAGTCCATATAATTTACTGGAACTATTGTTGGAAATGTACTTCGCTTCAATCATGACTGGATATATTTTTCAGACGACGACGAGGACGAGTTCACCACCTACTACGGTCCGCATGACGTAGTGGGTATAGACCAGGAGACCCGAGCACAACAGGGTCTAGTTCCAGCTGAGGAGGTTTTAGTGGCGACTCAGTTAGACTAGATTTTGTACTTGACTATGTCTCCAGCATTATTGGATTACCTGATATTATGCATGTACTGCTATATTTGACTCAGACTCTGGATATGTATTTAATACTTTGCACACTTGATATTTCTCTTTTGTCAGAATCATTTATCGTGCCTTTATATGTTTCTCATAGATTCGTGATTGAGTACGCTATTTCATATTTGTCCTCCAATTGGAGATGAGATATATTAACAGGTTTTTAAAAGATTGATAAGAGCCCTTATGAATTGTGCAAAGACATAAGCCATCTTTGAAGTATTTTAAAATGTAGAGGTGCCTTGCTTAAATTTTTGTCTCTCCTACTAAGAAAAGAAAACTGGGAGCCAAGGCTGTAGATTATGTGTTTTGGGGTTATTCCTAAAACAATATTGCATGACGTAAGGTAAATGGTATTGATGCCAACACTATTACGGAATTTAGAGATGCTACGTTGAAATTTTCCACATTGAAGAATAGAACTCCTAGATCTTTAGCATCTACACTATGTCATATTGCAACCTCTAGTCCACATTTAGACTAGACCAACCTAGTAGAAACTGTGTGTAAAAGGACTAAAAGAGAACCCAACATACACTATCAAAATAAGTCAAATCGGGAACGTTGGGGCCTCGATTGAGTGGGAACCCTAGGCATGTCTGTAGTAGGCTCAAAAATAGTCGAAATCATATATTGGGTCGTTTAGGTTGGATTAATATCGAGTCCGAAATTTAAGTTGGAAGTTACGACAAGTCTCACGGTAGGTAACTAATTCATGGCCCAAATTGACCCCGAAGTTTTACGAAGCAAATAGAATACAAGAAGACATATTTGAGTGGGACATGATATACCAAATCGAAGATAATTAAACTTGTCTAGGTCAAAACTCATGAATGAAGTTTCTAGAGATTGGCATTTCTTGTGCTAAAAAAAACAAGGCTATGGAAAAAAGTATTTAATGATCAAAATAATAATGAAAAAATATCTATTATAACTATATTAATTAAAATTGTAAGAATAAAATAAAAAAAATAACTCTAAAAATCCAGGGGGCTTACACAACATGTATCAAACATTAATAAAAACTTGGTTTCTTTATTTGCTGAATAATTACAAGAGTTGTAACATCCTTGAATGGTAATTTTATTAGAAAATTCTATATATGTGGGGATCTGTTTAAACTTTCTATTGATATGCCTTGTAGTACTTTTAAATTTGTATAAGCTTAAATAATATTAGGTCTGCCTCTACTTCTACTACAAATGCAATGTCTAATAATATTGAAGTTGCAAAGTTTGGCATGGTCGTTTAGGACATTTCAACTCTAATTCCTTAAAGAGATTGGTTTCTTTGCAATTAATTCATGCACACAAACCAAATGGACTAGAAAACCTCATTTAATTGAAAGAAGTACTCATGTTTTGAATCTTGTTCACAACGACATATGTGAACTGAATTGTACTATTACTCGTAGGGATAACCGTTATTTCATTACATTTATTGTTTATTTCTATAAATACCGCCGTGTGTATTTACTTAGACAAAAGATCAAGTTTTCAATAAATTTGTATCTTTTAAAGCTGAAGTTAAAAATTAGCTAGAAAAGAAAAATCAAAATAATTAGATTTAATTGTGGGATACACCTCTATTTTTTAAAATAATTAGATTTTCTGCATGTTATTTTTAAAATAAAGATCCTTTTAAAAAGATTGATAAGACCCCTTATGAATTGTGCAAAGGCATAAAGCCATCTCTGAAGCATTTCAAAGTGTGGAGGTGCCTTGCTTAAGTTGTTGCCCCTCCTACTAATAATAGAAAACTGGGAACCAATTAAGCTGGTAGATTATGTGTTTCGGGGTTATGCACAAGACAATATTGCACATAGATTTTTTGTAATTAGACGTGAGATAAATGGTATTGATGCCAATACTATTATGGAATTTAGAGATGCCACTTGTTTGAAAATGTCCCCCAATGAATAATAGAACTCCTAGATCTTCGGCATCTATACTATGTCATATTGCAACCTAGTCCACATTTTGACGAGACCATCCTAGTAGAACCTCTATGTAAAAGGACTAGAAGAGAAGGCAAAATAGGTGAAGGCCTCTTCACTTGTCTTGTAGAAGAGAGCCCTATATCACCTTTGTTTTGGAAAGAGGCCATAAATAGTGAAATAAACTCTATTATATCTAACAAAACCTGGGATCTTGTTAACCTTTATGCAGGTTGCAAACTATTGTTTCGAATTCCAAATATTGCTAATATCAATCTTAGATAAATCTTAAAGAAAGTTCACAAAAAGTATTGGGACTTTCTGTGAATTATTATCGGTTAGCCTTTCTGTCAATCATTATTGGTAAGCCCAATCGAATTAAAGGTGTTCAGTTTTAAGAAGAGAATAAATAACTGATTCAAATTAAGTAAAAAAGGAAGTCTGATTACACACTATTGCATCATTTAATCCTACTTGTAGTTGCAGCCAAAAGAAGTCTAATCCCTTTCAAATAAAAAGCAAACTAAATCCAAATCTCAGCTAAAATCATAGTACATAAATCCGAAAAAGAATAAGAAGAAGGCTCTGTCTGTGTCCGTAATTAATTAGTCGTAAGCCCACGAGTTCTCCTCTCTGATTTGATCCTCTTCTTCGGGGGTGAAGTCATTCTGGATGTTGAAAATCTTGCGGACCTCCTCCACTGTCTCTCCCTTGATAGAATCGGCCACCCTCTGACATGCTAAATCTAGCAAGCCTCTGACGTCCAGATAGTTTGCTGCCACGATGAGCCGGAAAAGTGTTAACCGATCCATGTTCTTGATGAATTCATCGTCCCATGACTTCAGGTACTCTTGGTTGATGCTCGCCTCGGCCGTGTGCTTCTTGGCGTACTCGATGACCTTCGAGAGGATCTCTCCTTCGACGTTGGGGATGGGGATCAAGTTGGAAGCGCAGTCGTCCTCGATCATGTGGCCGAGGGTCTGCGACTGCACCGCAACATCTTCCTCCAGGACGAATTCTGCCCCGTCTGAGCTCCTCAGTGTAATCATCCTCTTCGACTCGGCCATTGCGCGCAGCTGTTGGGTTGGGAAGTATTGAAGGACTATATCTAAGGTTATATAGCATTGCTATGGTTGTTGGTCGGTGGTTTAATTTTCCTTTCTCCTCCTATACTAGCTAGGACTCCCAATCCTTCCAAAAAATTATAAAGAATTATTGATGCTCTAAGCCTAAACGAACTCAACCTGCCAATTTTAGATACTCACCTAAATAATAAATAATAGATACTAATGCTATGAATCGGATTAGGAAACTTTCCTTTCTCCTCTTATAATAGAACTGCCAATCTTTTCAAGAAATTAAAAAGAATTATTTAATGCTCTAATCCTAAACGAATTCAACTTGCCAATTTTAGATACTCACCTAAATATTATTTAATCATGATTTCCTCCGCATCAGAAGACCAGAAGATAAAATCATTTCAAAAAAATGGAAGAAGAATTTTTTTCAAAACTGAATATTCAAACAATATCAAATCTAGAGATACCCAGAAGATAAAACCCTCCAAAATAAAAAAGATCCAAACTTTATTAACTTCTAATAAAAAATAATCTAATGGAAACCCTTTGAAATTGACGATGAGAAAACCACTTGATGTAGCGTTTTACCTTTTACCTTTTATAGAGTTGTCTATTTCTTTTAGGACTTTTATTTTGACTCTATCTTTTATTATGAATGTTATCTTTATTTGTTGGAATTAGAATTTGTTTTTTTAATTAAGATTAGGCTATCATAAAGGCCCTACAAATTACCTTATGTATGCAATAGAGGAACAACTTTTAATCAATAAAATTATTCTTTAAGTTATGAGATTTGTTTTTTTCTTTATTGGTCGTGGACTCGACTGTTATGTAGATTCAGAAGCCCATTGCTTGAGGTTTTCAAGCAACCTTCGTGTGGACCCCTCATAAGGCCATCCGTCGAAGTTTTTGCGGTACCGCTTCGCTCTCAGCAAGCAACAATGGTCCAATTATCGTCATCACCGATCGACTTGACCATTGCCAAGCACGAAGATAAGCTCGTTCCGCTATCACGCTGCATCACCAATCAATCAATTCATCGAAGGAGAGAAGATTGGTAGAAGTCGACGACATCGGAGAGGTCGGTCTCAATGTGCGATGACTTCTTCTTCCTGATGAACTAAGAAGATATTAGAGTTATGGTTGAGAGATCATTTATTCTTTTTTGTAGTTATTTTTCTAGGATGCAGAATTGGCGGATAGATTTGTTACATGACTTTTTCTAATATATTAGCAATATATAAAGACGTTAACAAATTTAGGGCTTAAATCTAAAAAGAAAGATTTTATATTAGAAATATATAAGGATGTTAGCAAATTTAGGGCGTAAATGTAACCCCACTGTCCCCAAATAAATGAGAATTTGAATTTTTCTAATATTTTGCTATTCTTCTAATTATTTTTGACAATATTTAATTCGAATTTGTTTAATAATTTTAATTAAATTAGAATTGCCCATTAGAATATTCTATTTGGATTTATTTAATAATTAGACTAAAATTTTCTATAGAATATTTAATTGAATCTATTTGATAATGATTTTGCCATTATATTTTATTTAGAATAATTATGATTCTCTATTGTAGTAATGACAGGCTTGTAATTACCTTCAACTAGGTTGGTTATTTAGGAAAGCCATTGTGGAATACTTAGCCACATGACTTGGTGGAAATATCCTGCAAATTTGTTATTCCTAAATCGATCATTAGAGGTACTAATGACCGTGTCACCACCGTGTCCATTTTATTATTATTTTTAATTTATAATTATGTCCCGATACGAACACTCCCGTATCCGTGACCCCTGACACGACACTGCTACAGACTCCGATACATCTCCAAAATTCCTAACCCTAATTCTGTTGGAGGCTGCTCTGTCCGGCCAAGGGCCTCGCCGTCGTCGTGCGTCCGTGTCACTACCACTTTTTTAAATGGGGGTAATTTTGTCATTTCATAATTGTTATATAATATGAATATTTATTTAGAAATATTGTGTGTATTTATTTATTTTATTATGTTAGTTGACACGGTTAGTTTGTCAGACTTGGTTAGTGGACCGGTTAACATAGACACTAAACTAGAGCCCAATACTTAGCATGACATGACTCATAAATCAACTAGTTAGACTAGACTTATTAGACCCTTTAGTCATGACCAATTAGTCATAATAGAGATTAGGCTATTTACCAAAATAGGTCCAAAGTCCTCCATGCATTTAACTAGCCTTAAGACAACCATGAGAGGGCATGCTTCACAATTTGGATTAGTCCTAACCTAGAGATCACTTGGCCTACCATATGAGGGATCTCTCTACACTTCATTCATTTCATCCATAGCCTCCATCTTCCTTATTTTAGTGTTATTGCCATTTGGAGCCATTCCAGCATTAATTTCTTTCATATTCCACTCATTCATCCACCTATTTCTCTCATTTCCCCTAGAAGAAAGAGCCTACAAGGAGCTTAGATCTAGGAGCAAGGTGGAGAGTCCATTTGCTAAGGAGTTTTATGTCGGGATTATATCCATTTGACTATTCATTGGGAATCCATCTTCCAATTGGTA
The DNA here is from genome assembly GCA_029216955.1 of Iris pallida. Lineage (NCBI taxonomy): Eukaryota > Viridiplantae > Streptophyta > Magnoliopsida > Asparagales > Iridaceae > Iris > Iris pallida. The sequence continues at coordinate 22,479,387 of JANAVB010021798.1, forward strand.
TAATACCCTCTAACATTGTCATTTAGAATCTAATTTTGATATTGAACCCTTAGGAACTCACCCATGTATTAGGACAACCCATATGAAGAGTTTTGAGGCTCTAGTGAGTCCTCATTTGAAAGTTAGAATGTATTTTGTGCCACTTTTGTAAAAAATCCGAGAGTGGCATACCAAGTGTTTGTCATATTGTCCCATAGGCTAAATGGACATGTGAGTAGTGATTGAGACTAGTTTAGTGTCCACAAACGGATACTAATAGGTTGTAGAGCTGTAATTTGAGTGGGCTGGGCCGAGCCTCTTGAGCCCATGAATTGTAGCGGGCCGGGCTGGACCGGGCTATGGATAAAAATTTTAAGCCCAGCCCGGCACGTGACCCACGACATGGTGGACTTCGGGACGAGCCGGACACGACCAAATATAAGGGACTGGGCTGACTTTGACTAAGCTGATGTATGGATGCATGCATGTATGTTGTTGCAACAACTTGCAACTAATATATATTGAAACGAATTGAATTGAATTTCAATTCAGTTCAGACATTCATTTCATTTCAATTCATTCACTACTATACTATATAATCATAATAATAACAGAGGCCACCACCACTTGCACTTGTTGCTTTACGTAGCAGAACAAATCAGATTTGAAGGGTATAGTGTTTGTTATGTACATTTTTTTTTTTCTTTTCCTTGTGAAAATGACAACACTGCTGTTAGCTGGTAGGATTTGGGACCAATCAAAGAGATTTTGCAGGGGATGTTGCAACCGGGTCGAGCTTCGGGCCTGGTCGGGCCTATATTATGGGCCAATATATGTGGCCCGACACGACCCAATATACGGGGCCGGGCCGGGCCGGGCCCACGATTAATCAGGTCGGGCCGACCCGTGGGTCAATTTCTCGGGTCGGGCTCGTGCCGGGCTGGGCCGGCCCGGCCCAATTGATAGGTCTAACAGGTTGTGTCATATTGTATTTGGACACGGGACCAATTTGGAGTTTTTTGGACTACTACTCATATTGGTGCACACACCCCATTTTTCATGACACATTGAGCCTAGTGCTCACATTTTGTGTGTATCTATAAATGCATTAGAGTTATATATATATATATATATATATATATATATATATATATATATATATATATATATGGCTATATGTGGGTATCATATGGAGTACTGTAGCTGTGATGAGATGAGGATTTGGTGTCAGCCCATGGGACTGACTTCGTATCAGTCCATATGTCTGATGTTTCAGTCTTAGACTAATTTTGTGATCAGTCCCTAGACTGATTTAGATATCAATCTTAAACTAATTTTTTAGTGATCAGTTCTTCAACTGATTTTGAGTATCAGTCTCTAACTGATTTGGGTATCCTATTTGCATTGCATTGTATGTTAATATAGGGACTGACTTAACTGACCAATACATGCACTGAACTGAGGTATTAGTAGATGAGAGAGAGGGATTTGTTAACTGCAAGATGTAGGGAAGACATGAAGTGATTTGGGGGTCTCCTTATGGAAGGGGCTAATGCCCCGGGCAGGACAGGCTATTGCCTGTATAGTGTAGGACATGGGGAGTTGGTTCAAAAATACAATAAAAGGAATATAGAGTAGCAGTGAAGTGAATAAGGTGTTCGTGGTTCAGTTTGGACTAAATGGTAGGGTGATTAGATATCAGTTTGACTAATTTAGTGATCAGTTGGACTGATCTTTGCTCAGTCTATAGACTGAACTGAAATGGTGGGGGTCATATGGAAGCAGCGCAGTGAGAGCATCAGTGCTCTATTGGCTAGTGGTGGCTTTGTGCATTAGTTTGCAGTGCCAAGAGTGTCGTATGGGTGTCTACCAAAGAATATATGAGAGTAACTTGATACACTTGAGTATCAAGTTTAGGAGTATCTATGCAATAGGATAGGGGTTTAATTTGTATCAGTGTAAAAGAGTAATAGATAGAAAGAGGATTGTTTGGATGAGTATCAGCCTTGGAGACTGAGTGTCAGTCTTGGAGATTGAAGTAGACTGAAGTCTCAGTCCTTAGAGATTGAAGTTCAGTCACTTGATTAAATAGAGAATATGAGGTATTATGATAAAAGGAAGGGTTAGTTCAGTTTCTTGGACTACACTATAGGAAAGGATTAGATGGCTAAATGTTTCAGTTGGACTGAACAGGGGATGATGTTTCAGTGATTTGGGGTTTGTGTTAGAAAATGTAAGTAAGGTTAAGGTAGGTATTGGGTTACCTATACAACTACTAGGACTTAATTGAATACAGTATATGTGTGTCTTGCATGAGTACACTAGGCTACTAAATATCCATGTATATAGTATATATATTAGTAGATAGTGTATATGGATACCAAGGGTATCCTAGTATCCTACATATAGGTATTAGTGTTAGAGAGCTGGGTCAGTTAGATTTGACTAGTATTGGCTAATTGATAGGTAATATTGGTTAAGATTGACTAGTTAGACTTAGTATTGACTTGGTTTGACCAATTGACCTAGAATTGACCAATTGACCTAGAAATGAACTAGTATGACTTATTTTCACTTCCAAACTTGACGCTAATATAATATTCCATATTTAGGTCTTCGAGGTACCGTATCGGACGTTGTTGATATTTCACACTTGATCTCAGGCGAGTACATTCTATGATAATTTCCTGTTTATGATATTTTCTATGTTTCGTGTATTTTCTATGTTTCGTGTAATGATAGATATGAATGCATGATGTATAAATATTGTAATGCAATATATAATGATAACATGTATGGTAATGTAGAGTATATGATGCAAGCATGAATGAATGGAGGAAATACATGTATATAGGTAATATATAATGTAATATATGGAAGGAATAAATGATAATATATAACATGATATGTAAGGTAATACAAAGTATAAAATATATGGTATGTGCATGTTTGTATGTCTCTATGTTAATGTATGAAATGATATGAATATACAATGTATGCATATGTATAAAACATGTAGGTAATGCATAGATGCATGAATGAAATGAATGTTTGCAATATGTTAATATAAGTACAAGTATCTAATATGCATGAATGTAAGTATAATATAATACAAGTATACATGTATGTATCATGTAATATAATATACATGATATGTATGTATGCATGTATACAATATAAGTATGTATGTATGTATGTATGTATGCATTTCTATAAACTGAGTTAATCTATAACCTTTTACACACATTCATTCATACACCCTTTGACATCATGTATCCCATGTCACATACACCTATCTATCACTAAATTTTAGAACATTAACACATATCCTTTCACACATGCCAAACACACACATACTCACTTACTCTTTTACCTCTCTTTCTCTCTCTCTATATATATATATATATATATATATATATATATATATATATATATATTATATATATATATATATATATATATATATATATATATATATATGTGTGTGTGTGTGCCTATATATATAGCTTTCCTATATATCTATGTATATGAATACGTGAATGTGAATAATATATATACATTATATGACTAAGTTTGTGTGCCTTGTTAGCTTATGGTTTAGTTTTGTGCTTGGTTTAGTAAGTAACTTAGGCTATGAGTTAGTAGCTATCTTAGATACGTGATTTGCATATACTTAGTTTGTTTAGACCTAGAATTGACTAACCTAGACTAGTTGACCATTGTTGACCCAACCCTAGCTAGTTTGAGCACAGTTAACTAGAGTTGACCTAGTTTGACTTTATAGTTGACCAAAGTTGACTTTGACCTAGATTGACTTAGAATCATGTAGATTGTATTATAATTTCAATTACCATATAAATTGAACTCTTTATAACCTATGTTGCTATAACTAGGACTCTGTGACTCCAGTTGGCCATCTTTTCATATCAGCTGTTCAGGGTATCAGACGAGTACATTCTCTGATCATTTCATATCTTGTTTAGAATTATTTTCCTGCTTTAAATTACTTTACTTGATACTGTCACGTTGGTCACACGGATTGGTACTATATGGATCTTTTCATGAGATGTTATCCCCCTCGGGAGCATCGAATACTGCATGTTTTGTGCGTTTCACAAATCATCACGTATCTCTATGCTTCCTCTGATTCACGAATCGTTTGTGACACATGTACTCTCATGTTCACAGAGCCATCATGAATCACCTTCACGTATCACTCATTTTATGAGCCATGTGAAGTTTCACGAATCTTAACATAACTTGAACAGATCCTTGTGTATTGATTGGGGATGGGGGAGTAGAAATAGGCATGTGAATATTATCCAAGTAGCTGTAGTCATGAATCACTCTCTTAGCTGTAGTCATGAATCTCCTATGCCATTCACATGTTTATATTTTACTCTGACTCACTAGCCACTGTTAGTTCTCTACTTATAGTAGATATTTCTATTACAGTTCTCTATCTCTGTTTACATACTGTATTTCTTTCAGATCTTGTATCTTACTTTACTGCATAATTATATTTTCTAACCTGCTATGATTTGTTGAGATGTACTGTGCTCGCTCTTGTCCTGATTGGACCTGTTGATAAATTTTACAGATAGCTTGGAGGTTGCCTGCTAGCCTAGAGGAGACACAGTAGAGGTTGTATAGATAGCTAGGATTTTTTTATAGCTTATTTTCAGTTGTCTTGAGCTGTATTTATTCTATGGATTACTGTATTTGAGATTTGAGATATTTTTTGAGTTTGTGTATCTTAGACACTTAGACTTCTATCTGTTGTATCTCTTTGTGGATTTTATATTTTATCTATCTTTTATCATGCTCTACCTTAGATGTGATTGAGACTGTATTGCTATGTCACCTCCATTCGGAGTGTATATACTGTACAGGTACCTTTATATTGTTAGATGTTTGACCTAGGACATCGTTCTACCGCCGACACTGCGACGTAGGCTGGATGTACCCACGTCTCGTGCCCTTACTCTAGGGTGTGGGTCGTGACAGTTCCTAAGGTCGCTGCAGGAGCTTCTATCAAAATACATGGAGCTATGACAGGAGAGGTCGTTGTTGTTCCTCCCCCTCCTACGCAGTGGACTCCTCCGTCTATTGCAGAGGATCTTCCTCCTCCACCTCCAGTTCCTACCGACATGGGGAATATGTTCGCCTTCTTTTGGGAGATGCTTGAGGCCTAGAGGGCCCAGTCAGAAGCTCATCAGAGGCAGTCGAACGTGATGCATCATGGCATGGAGAATGCCTACCAGCTCGCTTTAGCTACATTAGAGCGAGGAGCTCCAACACAGCAGCAGGGCGTACAGCAGAGGCCGGGTACTATTCAAGACTTCAAGAAGCTGGGGCCTCGAGACTTCAAGGGGACCGAGGGCATTATCTATGTAGATAACTGGCTCGAGGATATCGAGCATCTTATGAGAGTATCCTGCCTCGCAGATAATCTGAAGGGCGAGGTGGTGGGACTTCAGTTGCTGGATATTGCACGCACCTGGTTCAGAAATAAGTCGGCTCTAGCTGGAAGGGCTATACCTGGGCAGAGTTCAAGGCACTACAAGAAAAATACCATTTTATGACGTTTGAAAAGAGTTTATTACAATGGTTCGTTTATAAACGTTACAGAATTTCTGTAACAACACATAATATGACGGGTATGAAGAGTTTTTGGCCTATCATAACATTTTTTGGCGCTAAACGTTATGTAAAATTAGAACATATGTAACGATGTTTCAAGGAGCCATTATAAAATTGAATAAAAAGTACATATTTTGGCCGTTCGAACCCCCACTCTTTTTAATTCCCGTGCCCCGCTCTAAAACCCTCTTCTCACTACTTCTGTCTTCTTTCTCCTCCTCTTTTCTTTCAGAGAGAAGTTTCCCGAGTCTCCACTCTCTCGATCTCCCCTCTAACTTTCTCGAGTCTCCACTCCCGCGTCTTCCTCCGCCACTTCCTCACTCTCACCCTCTCCTTCTCCGCGTCTCCCTCCGCCTATCAAACCCTCGAGCCGTTGAGTATCTTTCGACGACGACAAGGTATGTAGTTTAGGATTACGTAAGGCTTAGGGTTCTAAGTTTTTTTCCTAATTTTTGTAAGTTTAGGGTTATGTTACTGTTAGGGTTCTAATTTTTGTCCCATAGAGAAACCATATGATTTTTGTCCTAATTTCTGTTTGGGTTAGGGTTAGGGTTTGGATTTCTGTCCTAATTTCTGTCATTGTTTTGCCCTAATTTCTATCCCATAGAGAAACCATATGATTTTGTCCTAATTTCTTTTTGGGTTAGGGTTAAGATTAGGATTTCTGTCCTATTTTTTGTTTTCTCCTAATTTGTGTCATAATTTGTTTGATTCGACAAGTTTACGGTTAGGTTTCTAAGAGTTTTTTTTATTAGTGTTGTGCAGAAACTGGGAACAATCAGCAGAAAGTGAGCACATCTCCTTCAGTTGAAGGCATTGAAGGTATTGAAGAAAAAGTTCATCTAATTTGTATGTTTTATTTGATGAATTTACGTATAACTTGCTCGATGAAGTTCTTTTTGTATAATAAATTTTGGATTCTTCTCTTCGTATGTTGTTATGTGTTGGATAATAAATTAACAAATTTGCATGCATACTTTCAATGACATACATTTGATATTTATACAAATGCTTAATTTTGGGGGCTCGAATTGAGGGTACCAATCCCTCAATTCGACGACCGACACTGTTCATTTGATAATAAATAGGTGCATTGAGCAGTGGCTTCCGTTGAGCACGCTTCAATCGATGATTGACACTGTTATGGAATTGGTCAGTGCATTCTTGGTTGTCTACTTCCGTTGAGCAGTGGAATTGGTCACACTAAGGGTCTACTTGGTTACGATGTTTACATCGGTTTTGTGGTGTTTTTGAACCGACCGTTTTTGAAAATCCCTACTTGTTAATTTTTATGAGGTACTGGTTTCTGGTTGGTTCAACCACCCCCAAAAGCGATGTAATGTAATTTTTTGTGGCTTTATCAACATGCTAAATAGGTGGCTCGAATTGAGGGTACCAATCCCTTTCTGATACATAGGACCAGAAGAGTTGGTATCAATCTCTTTCAGTTTGGTTTAGAGCAGGGCTTTAGAGTATTACAAAGAAGAAGGAGATATAGGTATGCAATGCACTTGAGAGTATCTTGTAAGTGTAGATAGTGGAAGGGATTTGTTTCACTTGGTTTAATGTCTAATATGTTTAATTGTGTTTTAATTTCAGTTTTAGACATGTTGGAGGATGGATTGATGTTAGTTAGGATGGTTAGAATGAGTTTCATTTGGATATCCATGGTTAGATCTAAGTGGTTTAGTCTACATGTCATATTTTTAGCCTCAACTTGTCATTTTAGTGTCTCTTTATATAATGGACTATTTTGTATATATATAATATGTATGTTAGATATATTTCATATATTTAGATGTGTGTGGATATGTCGTTAGTGGTGTGCTTGTGTTAGAGGAGAGGGGAGTGTGGTTTGATGTGTGTCTTGAGTGGTGTGGAGAGTGAGATGTGTTTCTTTTGTCCAAACAACCCAAATTCGTCATAATATTTATCCACGTTTTTTAGTAGTCATAGCAACATAAAAATGTCATAACTCTTAGCTTAGAACTTCGATTAATCTCTCGTTTTTTTAAAAGAACCGTATCGAAGTTAGCTTTCCAAATATATATATTAATAGGTCAAATGCATTGTAGAACTTTCTGTAGAATTGTTTGAGTGTAAGCTGTACGAAAGACGAACGCGTTTCGGTATTTTCGCGATTTCGGGAGCTTCCGAACACGAAAATGCAATCCGTTTAAAGTTTCGGAAAGCTAATACGAAGGGCTATAACATACTTTAATCCTAGTCGGTACAATATTGATTTTAAGTAGAAGAGTGACTATACGATATAGGCATTTTGTGTAACCTATGAGCCTATATAGTATGGGTATTTCGAGTATATATATATGTTTGTTAGATGTTGTTAGATGTGTATTTCGAGTATTATTGTTAGGTAATATATGTTAGAATGTTTGTTAGATGTTGGTTAGTAGAGGGTTAGATATGTTAGAGTTGTTATATGTTAGTGTAAGTTATATATGTTAGTATATTTGTTAGATGTTGGTTAGTAGAGGGTTAGATATATTAGAGTTTGTTATATGCTAGTGTAAGTTATATTTGTTAGTATGAGTGTTAGTTAGATAGTAGAGGTTAGTATTTTGTTAGATATTTGATATGTTGTTAGATAGTTTGATGTTAAATATTTAGTATGTTAGATATTGATATGTTAGTAGGTTATGTTAGTTCTAGATAATGGTATGTTAGCAAGTTAGTCTCTATAGGTTATACGTTAGATATTAGTTAAGATGTTATGTTAGTACATTAGATAGTTAGTTAATTAGATAATTGAGGGGTATCTTGGTATCTCATGATACCAAGTTAGTATCTTAAGGTAAATATGAATTACCTTTACCTTCAACGTAAATGATTAGTTTACCTTATGACTAAGGTATGGTATAGCAAGGTAAGGTATAGGTTTACCCAAGTTAAGGTATTGGATTCCAACTAAGGTATTGGTATTGGGATGCCAATATGACCAAGGTTGATATGGTATCCTAGTGTTAGTGGGTTAGTGTCTAACTGTTTGAGTTTGAGTAGGTGATGTTAGATTGTGGAAGGGTTATATAGATAGGTATATATATTTTTGGGTTATAGGTATCCTATATAGGCCTTGTCCTATATACTAGCTAGCTTAGTATAATATGGTATATAAATATAGGAGTTCGTTAGATTTGTTGTTGGCTAAACCTAGTCCAAGTTTGACTAAGTTGACTAGATGTTTGACCAAGGATTAACTTTTTACCTAGAGAGGCCTAGTGCATGTAGAATTTATTGTTTAATTCAATTATGCATTATAGAACACATTGTAACCTGTATCTCGTTAAATAGGACTCCGTGACTCTAGTTCGGACACCGATATACATTAGTTGCTCAGGATATCAGGCAAGTACATTCTCTGATCATTTTATACTTGCTAGGACTTATATTCTTGCTCTAGATTATTTTTCTTGATGCTGTCATGTTGGTAAAATAGCTTGTTACTATATGGATCTTTTCATGAGATGTTATCCCCCTCGGAAGCATCGGGTACATCATGTCATATGCGTTTCACTTTCATCATGTACTCCTGTGCTTTTACTATTCATGTATACTCTTGTGATTAATGTACTCTCATGTTCATAGAGCCCTCATATATAACTTCATGTACACTCATTTCTGAGCCCCCATGTGATGATCATGTACAATAACATAACCTGTCTAGATCCTCGTGTATTGATTGGGGTACGAGATAGTAGAAATAGTCTTGTGAACAATTCCAAGTAGTGTAATCATGTACAACTCAGTAGTATAATCATGTATTGACCTAGTCGTTCACATGCCTATCTTGTACTCTAAACTACTAGTCACTTGTAGTTCGTTACTTATATTAGATATTACCAGTACAGTTATCTCTCTCTTTTTCATTTATATTTCTTTCAATGATTCATGTATCTTACTCTATTGCATGCTTTATATTCCTATCATAATATGAACTATTGGGATTTTGTGCTCGTTCCTGTCCTGATTGGACCTGTTGAAAATATTACAGGTAACATAGAGATTCACATCTAGCCTAGAGGACCAGTAGAGCTTGGAGTAGATTGCTAGATTATGGTTTAGTTTTCTCTGTTGGAACTTGTATTGTAATAAGTGGAGATTTGAGTTGTATTTGAGATTGTTTGAGATATTATTATTTTAGAAGTTTATTTAACTTGTTGCTTTGAGTTTAGTATAGACTTCTGTGTTATTCTATTGTGCTTAGACTATGATTGAGTTATATCATATCTTATACTTGTCCTTCGTCCGAAGTTGAGATTTATGGCAGGTATATTATATATATTGCGTGAGTTATTTAGTTAGCGACCTTGAACAGCGTTCTACCGTCGATTCTGCGACGTAGGCTGGACGCACCCATTTCTCGTGCCCCTACACTGGGTGCGGGTTGTGATAAAACTTATATTTCTGAGTTTGATATTGGTTTTAGTTCAGTTTATGAGTTTGATTTTATATATTGATCTAATGTTTACATTCAAATGATTATAATCTATATGTTATAGCTTTTTTTGTGTGTATATATATATATATATATATATATATATAATATATATATATATATATATATATATATATATATATATATATATATATATATATATATATGTATATAAACAGAAATTTAACTGACATTCAAATGAAATTAACTAACAGTTACCATAAATAAGATACACCAAACAGAGTTTTTAAAGTTTAACTTGAATACCAAAATGAATAGGTTCATAAATGACCTAAGAACACTAGTCAACTTCAAATCAAAAGTAACCATGAAGAGTTCCTTTAACCAAAAAGTCTTGCGTGTAAAAAGAAAGATATTACTTAGTCCACCTCCTCGATCTTAGGACCAGCTCCGCTGCTCCCAGCTGAAGGACCATCCTCGTCCATTCCACCAGCCATGTCAGGACCAGCACCCTGGTACATCTTGGCAATAATAGGATTGCAGAGGCTCTCAAGCTCCTTCATCTTGTCATCGAATTCATCAGCTTCGGCAAGTTGGTTGCTGTCAAGCTATTGGATCGCTTCATCAATCGCATCCTCGATCTTCTTCTTGTTCTTAGCTGGCAATTTGGATGCAATCTTCTCGTCCTCGATAGTGTTCCTCATGTTGTAGGAGTAGTTCTCTAAAGCATTCTTGGACTCCACCTTCTTCTTGTGCTCCTTATCCTCAGACTTGTACTTCTCTGCATCCTGGACCATCTTCTCAATCTCATCCTTGCTAAGCCTGTCCTTGTCATTGGTAATAGTGATCTTGTTCTTCTGTTCAGTGGTCTTGTCCTCTGCAGACACATTTACTATACCATTGGCATCAATGTCGAAGCAGACTGTTATCTGAGGAACACCCCTAGGAGCAAGAGGGATGCTAGATAGCTCAAACTTGCCAAGAAGATTGTTGTCTCTGGTCCTAGTCCTCTCACCTTCGTAGACCTGGATCAAGACTCCAGGCAGGTTATCAGAGTAGGTAGAGAAGACCTGCTCCTTCTTTGTTGGAATGGTAGTGTTCCTTGGGGTCAAGACAGTCATGACTCCTCCTGCAGTCTCGAGACCAAGGGAGAGAGGAGTGACATCCAACAAAAGCAGGTCATGTACCTTCTTATTGCCTTCACCACTCAAGATAGCTGTCTGAACAGCGGCACCATATGCAACAGCCTCATCAGGGTTGATGCTCTTACACAGTTCCTTTCCATTGAAGAAGTCCTGCAAGAGTTGTTGAACCTTCAGAATTCTGGTGGACCCACCAACAAGAACGACATCATGAATCGTACTCTTGTCCATCTTAGCATCCCTTAAACACTTCTCAACTGGCTTCATACTGTAGGGTGTGAAAATTATGACACGCTGACATAATACGCTCAGCCAAAGTCATACGCTCAAGGCCATACGCTCAGCCAAAGTCATACGCTCAAGGCCATACGCTCAGCCAAGGCCATACGCTCATCTAAAGGCCGTATGCTCAGTGAATATTTTATTATTTCCTGAGATGACAGTACAGCATGTATTTAATGAAGGATGAATTTGACACTTCGTCTTTCGTACAAAGACAGCTGTCCTATGAAGATTAGCCGTCGTATAGGTTTTCGAGAAAAGATTTTGTCTCTTACGAGGACATCTCAGCAGCCATCATAAATAAAGAGCCATCATTACTGTCATTTCTGACAGTCTGTCAGCCATCATATCTGCAGCATGACGCTCAAGAAATATTTGTCAGTATTTGAAGATATGGCGTGTTTGAGAAGATTGAGAACAACCACGTGTCTACTCCTTCCCAACCAAGTGAGCGTATGGACCCCATACGACTCCTTGCCATCCAAGTGAGCGTATGGACTCCATACGACTCCTTGCCATCCAAGTGAGCGTATGGACTCCATACGACTCCTTGCCATCCAAGTGAGCGTATGGACCTCATACGACTCCTTGCCATCCAAGTGAGCGTATGGACCTCATACGACTCCTTCCCAACCAAGTGAGCGTATGGACCTCATATGACTCCTTCCCAACCAAGTGAGCGTATGGACTCCATACGACTCCTTCCCAGCCAAGTGAGCGTATGGATCCCATACGACCCCTTATCAATAAAGGAAGCGTATCAGCCTTCTATGGCTCTATGCTGTCCAAGTCAGCGTATGCAAGACATGTGCCTTCAAAATCTAGCGTATGACTCCTCTTCAAAGACAAGCGTATCACAGTAAAGGCATCTAGGATGATTTTCAACGTACAGTCAACACACGTTCTCACGTGTCCTGTACTCAGTTACTCAGTTATTCAGAAGTTATGCAACGTGGCATCCATGCCACCAATCTCTCCTAGATATATTCCACTACTCTCAACCGCACTCCAACGTGTCTTCACCTGAATTTGCCACGTGTTCCTGCAGTTATGCACACGTCAAGTAACTGACTGAGCGTATGCTTCAGAACAGTTATCCAGAACTCTATAAAAGAGAGTTTCTTCATCTTCATCAGACACTACAGTCAATTTCAGAGAGAACAGAGAGATTGCCCAGTTGCTGTCCAAGTTCTTCAAAGTTCGAGTTTTCTTCATCGCATCGTCCAAGGGATAAAGTAATCGTCTTCTAGATTAGATTCCTACAGTTGTAATTTTCTCAGATACAAAATAAATAAAGTGAATTTATTTATGGAAAACAAATTGGCGACTCTGCTGGGAAAAGCTGTCTCCTCCAACAAGATAGCAACAACTCAATGCGACACTTCGTCGATCGGCTCGACGAAGAAGACGATGGTCGTACAATTCGACCAATCTGCTTACGAAGAAATGCTCAAGGCGAAGGAGGGCCGAACTGCTTCCTCCGTTCTTCCTGCTATCAAGAAGAAGGGACGCTCTGTCTATGTCCCCAAGTCTTCTTCAACAGTCCAAGACGTTTCTGTCACTTCTCATGCTGACAAGAACACGTCTTCAACTTCAACGAAGCACACTTCGGCTTCTCTGAACACGGCAACAGTGGCTTCTCCTAGTCACGCTGACAAAGTGGGTTCTTTAACCAAGTCAGCATGTCCAAAGAAAACCATCTCTGGACATGTCAAAGTCTCTTCTCCCTCTACTCTTACGACAGCAGTCGGCTTTTAGCCATTAATGACTCTGTGCGTATGGCAGTCAAAGGGCAGCGTACGGCAAAGGCAGCGTACAAAAGCCAACATCAGGCAGCGTACGCTAAGCCAAAGCCAGCGTATGCTAATAAAAAAGTAGCGTATGACCAGAAGTCCAAACTGAAGTCAGCGTATGCTAACAGATACAGTCCTTTGACTGTTCCTCAAAATCAGGCTGGGGGTTCTCTTCCACAGAACATACAAATGATTCCCCCACAACTTGCACATCTTGTACCAACCAAGGAGAAAGACTCTTTAGTCAACTCCTCTACTCCTAAGGTCTTTACCTCTGGAGTTAATTTGACTAGTACTTTTACTAGATCAAACAAAGGAAAACGCCTTTTGGCTATTTCCTCTCAAGATGGATTATTACCGACTCCTAGTCGGAATAATACCCATCTTCCTTCTCTCAAAATTTCTCGATCTGAGAAAGACAAAATACAAGTATCCAAGACTGATACCAAAGTCATATCTCCTGCGGATCTTCGTAATAAGCTTAATCAGAATCATCTCAGTTCCACTTCTGGTATTAAGAAGCCTAATCAAATTGAGACAAGTATACTAGACCCTGATGCAGAATATGCCAAGAACTATGTCGCTCAAATTAATCAATCTTTATACACTCAAGAACCGAGAAGGCAGAAGAACAAAAGACAAGTTTCTACACAGAAACTATCTTCAAGTACTTCCCAATCTGTTCCTACAGATCTCCGGGAGTATTTGCAAAATAAACGGAGAATTGATACTCCGTCTGGCCATGACATTGCCCATATTTGCCATAAAAAGCATGGTTGCAACTTCCAACCTCGGGTTGTGATTCAGTGTTGTTGTTCACCAAAAAGACGATCTATTTTCGAACGGATTCAATATGAACCAATATTGGATGAAGATGAACCTCTTTATGCTTCTGTCAACATGACTTCCAGAAATATTGGGGGTAGCATATGGTCTGATGTTATATCAGATTCTGAAGATGGTGTTTATCTCGGCATCCGATCCAGGACCGGAGCCTTGGCCAGGGTCTCTTCTTCTTCTCATCCAAGTGATAATCCGGAGATCACAGAGGACTTCCTTGGAGAATCCAATTTTCCAGTATTGACTCCTGTAAATAGTCCCGGGAAAGATATTGATTCACACAGTGATGATTCAGAACAGACTGTTTCATCATCTATTCCTCGAATGGTTACTACTTACATGGTGGATGGCAATCATGAACCTTCAACTAGCACCGAAGCTCATGAGCAGAGGATTTCTTCCTTAGAACAACAGTTGCGAGCTATGGCAGATACATTGAATGCTATGCACACTCTTATGCAAGTTCAGCATCAAACTCAGCAAGTCCAACAGACAGCTCCTCCAGTAGTATTAAATACTCCTGTTGCTCCAAACCCGAAACCCTCTAATATTCCGGGGGTACAATCTAATGTTCCTGTACAACCCACACCAAGTCAGTCTGGAGCTGGGGGTGGTACATATGCTGCAGTCCCTCCTCCCAATTACACTCAACAAGTTACAACTCCACAATCCTCTGGAATTGTTACTGAAGAGTTAAGAAATCTCCGAACTCAATTTGAGGCATTTAAACAGAAGGATGGTTTGCAAAGGTTAGGCATCAAACAACCTTATCCGATAGAATGGAAGCAGGTATCGTATCCACCAAAATACAAACCTCCGACCATCTCTTTCTTTGATGGGACTACTTCCCCAAGTCAGTTCATTAATCACTTTGAAGTAATGACTGATCAGTTGCAACCAAGCGATGTCCTCCTCACTCGGGTGTTCGTCGGATGTCTTAAAGGAACAGCTTATGAATGGTATAGAAGTCTCCCTGATGGGTGCATTACTTCATTTGCTGGTTTCAAACAAATGTTTCTTGAACGATTCTATAAAGGGCTCAATGACATGACTATGTCAGCTCTCATAAGAATTAAACAGAAAAATAATGAAACCACTGAAGACTTCATTGAAAGATTCAGAAGAGAAGCCCTTAAAATGCCTCTCGGAACTCCCGATGCTGTTACTATCGACACTTGTAAGTCGAATCTCTTACCAATTATCAGCATGTGGATAGGTTCCACTCAGTTTCAAGATTGGCCTTCTTTTATCGTCAGTGCCAAGGCTGCTGAAGTCAGTGCTGAGACCTTCAAAGGTCTGGGGGTACAAATGGCTCCCAAGGAATCAAATCAGAGTGCTAGCAATAATACTCGACCCAATAATCAAAAAGGAAAAGAGGCTCTTGAAGTCAATCTCCAAAGCAGTAGTCAAGAGGTAACGACTACTCAAGCTACCCCAGCTCCAACAAATCAACAACAGAGACCTCCTCGGCCGAAGGAAGAATATTCTTTCGACGATGATGATGTTCAGGGTATCTTTGAATGCTTACTCAAAGGTAACAAGATTCAATTGCCAGAAATCAAAAAGCCTGATGAAGCCAACAAGACAGATCATCCAAAATACTGTCCATATCATAGAATGCTGGGTCATACAATCCGGTCTTGCTATGTATTAAAAGGAAAGATCCAAGAGATGATTAAATTAGGAACTGTGACACTGACACCCAAAGACAAGACAGTCACTGCAAATGTAATTTTAATGCAGTTTGGTGACTTTCCTCCTTTAATGGTAGAAAGTGGGATTGTTCCTATCCCCAAAGCAACTCTCGAAGTAGTGAACATCCCACCAGCACAGAATGAAGGACTTGTTCCTGTCACAACTAAGAAGGGAGAGATCATGTGGATCTACCCGGATTTAATGACGGAATTTGAGACGTCTTCCTCTTCTCCTCGGAAGACTCCTTTGCCTAAAAGAAGCTTGGAAAGACTAAGTCATGCAATGTGACTTCTAGTTTCACACCCGATTTTTATCTAACCTCTACTTTCATCTTGGCAGAAAATTCACTCCCTACGGAGATAAAATCTGTACCTCAATCTGAAGATAGGTACAAGCCTGCATTTTATCTATACAGTTCACAATCTCGTGAATTAATTGCAAAGATGGGTTATGATCTAGCCACTGCTCCTGGTTTGAACTCAGGCAAAGGACTCCGAGCACCTTTAGCCATCACTATGAGACATAATCAATCTCGTGTTGGTCTCGGTTTCTGGAATGAAGCTCTTATCAAGCATAAAAGAACCAAGAGCAAGATGAAGAATTGTCAATAGATCCTGAACCAGAATCTGAAGTCGAAGTTCATACTGGAACTCGGCCAGAAAAAATATATCTGAAAGATTATGCTGACATTCCTGGAGAAACTTCTGATGTCCCCCCGGTTTCAGCTCCAACACCAGTCTCTACTGAAGAGCCTTCAAATGTTCCTGTTGAGACAGTTCCTTCTAAACCAACAGCAGCTGACAAAGACAAACAACAAGTCCGCTTCGACAAACCATTGAAGAAGTCATCTCCTACAGGACTTGAAAAGCCTTATAATTTTGATATATTGGCTCAACTAGCCAATACACCAGCTAAATTATCAATCTTTGAGCTCTTACGCCTCTCTAAAGAGACTCGAGAAACTCTGAGTGAAGCACTGTTGCAAGCAGGAACCTGCCTAACTCTCCTCAAAAAGTTGGAAACAGAACCTGTCTCTCATTGCCATAGTGTTTTGGAATTAATTCCAAATATTACCTTTACGTAAGATGATATGCTGTTAGAGGATAATCGACACGACCGTCCTTTATATCATACAGGATATATTGATTCTATGAAGGTTGATCGTCTACTGATTGATCCAGGATCTGCTCTCAGTATTATGCCGAAGGCTATGCTAGATGCACTGAAGATACCTGTGCATAGTCCTTCCAGCACTATCACTACCATCTTGGGATTCAATCAAGGAAAAAGTGAGCCTTTGGGCAAGATTCGCCTCAAATTTCAAATAGGCGATCTTCGCACTAAAGTTACTTTTTACATCATCGACAATCATGGTTGCTTATACAATGCTCTATTAGGGAGACCTTTCTTGCATGAACATAATATCGTTCCTTCGACTCTTCATCAGTGCTTCAAATATGTTGATGATAATGGAGAAGTTCAAAAGGAGGTTGCCGATCTCTATCCATTCAAAGGAGTCGAAGCTTACTTCAATGGCGCTCGTATGTACAAAGATGAATACTCAAAAGTCTTGCAAGCTATGGATAATGATGATGAGATGTCAAAAGTCGATACCTTTGTTATTCCTGCAAAAGGGCGTATCACTCCTCCGCAGTCTGCCCAAGCTCTACAAGGTTCACTGATAATTCCTGTCAGTGGACGTACTACTTCACCATCAGCCCAAGCTCCACAAGGTTCACTGATAATTCCTGTCAGTGGACGTACTACTGTATCGTCTTCCCAAGCTCCACAAAGTTCGCTGATAATTCCTGTCAGTGGACGCACCACTCCTCTTCCATCTTCTCAGGCTAGACCAGATACTCTAGTCATTCCAGTCAGTGGACGTACTACTTATCCACGATCTTCTTCAAGGGAGCTCACCTCTCCTGAGCCTTTTGTTATCGATCTTAATCGAAACAAAACTTCTGATCGCTCTTCTTCTCCCTCTTTTGTCATTAATTTGACTAAGTCTGATAAGGCTCAGCCTTCTGTTGTAAATACAGTATCTAATATTAATGAAGCATCTCCTCTGTAGTATATTGATGTCTGTAATTATGTACAAAGTTATTTACAATTGCTAGATAGCTTAGAGCCACTAACTATAGGAGTTGTTCAAACTCTTCATACAGATGTATCATTAGAGTCTATACAAAAATCGTACTTCATGGTTCCTATTCGAAAGAAGGGAGAAAATCCAATATTCTTCTACAAAGGACCCCAGAATCCTTCTAATCTGGAAGAAGATGACAAAAATGACGATACTGGAAGATTACAATTACGTCGCTACAGTCAACAGTCCAAAAATATCATCAAGAATATGGGTTATGACTTCAGAACCAGCCTCAATAATGGAAAAGGAAGAAGAATGCCTGTTCGAATTCCTCCATTAAAATACGGAAGGACAAAATGTGATTTAGGTTACATTGCTCCTACCTCCTTTATCAACATAATCCATGAAGATTCAAAATTCGATGAAGACGAACTATCTGAAGATGAACGATCTGAGTCTTCCGATTCCATTTTTTGGGATTCTGACACAAGTATTGGCGATCTCCATCGCTCTATTCTATCCATCAATATGGTCTCTGTTGATGGCCCACAAGAAAATGATGAAGATGAGGATGATTTTGAAATATCACTCGAATCTGAACAATGGGCTCAAAGATTAGACAATCAATAGGAATTCAGGTTCGAGCAGAGAGAACCTCCTACTGAAGATAAACTAATCCAAATTGATGTTGGTGAAGAAGGGTCCCCTAAACCAATATTTATCAGTGAAAGTCTTTCAGAAATAGATAAGCAAGACATGATCAAGCTTATTCATGAGTATATCGATGTCTTCGCCTGGAGTTATGAGGATATGCCAGGATTAGATCCAAAGATTGCAATGCACAAACTTAATATCATGCCAAATGCTAAACCAGTCAAACAACAACAGCGACGATTTTGTCCAGATATTATGGATGCAATTGAAGCTGAAGTCAACAAGCTTATGGCTTCCGGATTTATTCGAGAGGAACAACATCCTGAATGGGTGGCTAACATCGTTCCTGTCCTCAAAAAGACCGGCAAGATCCGAGTCTGTATAGACTTTCGTGATCTCAATGCAGCTTGTCCTAAAGACGAGTTTTCTCTTCCAATTACCGATGTCATGATCGATAACACGTGTGGTTTCGAACGAATGTCATTCATGGATGGATATTCGGGATACAATCAAATCAAAATGTTTCCAGACGACGAGAGACATACTTCCTTCAGAACGTCGATCGGTACGTACTGTTATACAGTGATGCCGTTTGGTCTCAAGAATGCAGGAGCAACATATCAGCGAGCAATGAGCACTATATTCTGCGAACATCTCCGGAAAATAGTAGAATGCTATGTTGATGATATTGCAGTTAAAAGTCGACGAAAGGAGGATCATATCCAAGATTTGAAGACTATCTTTGATTTAATGCGTCAGCATCAACTTAAAATGAACCCTACTAAGTCCTTCCTGGGCGTCTCTAGTGGTAAATTTCTCGGCTTCGTCATTACCGCTAAAGGTATACACGTGGATCCCGAGAAGATCAAAGCCATTCAAGAGATGCGTCCTCCACGCACCTTAAAAGAGCTACGAGGATTTCAAGGAAGAATTGCTTATATCAGGAGATTCATTTCCAACTTATCAGGACGCTGCAGACCATTCAACAAACTTCTGAAGAAAGGTGTATCTTTCGTCTGGAACGAAGAATGTCAAAAAGCATTTGACAATATCAAACAGTATCTCATGAACCCTCCGGTTTTGGTACCTCCCGTCTCGGAAATACCATTCCTTCTATATGTTCGAGCCATGGATCATTCTCTTGGTGCATTACTCGCCCAGAAAAATAAAGATGGCCATGAACAGGCTATTTATTATCTCAGTCGCACAATGACAGGCGCTGAACTGCGTTATTCTCCAATCGAGAAAGAATGCCTAGCATTAATGTTTGCTGTTCAGAAAATACGACATTATATTATCGGTCAAACGATTCACGTCATTTCCAGAGTGAATCCCATCAGGATTATGATGAAGAAACCCGGTATTCTCAACTCCAGACTAGCTAATTGGGGAATCTTGTTAGCTCAATACGACATGCATTATATTCTTCAGAAGTCAGTTAAAGGACAAGCTCTTGCTGATTTTCTGGCAGCTCATGCGGTTCCAGAAGATTCTAAATTATATGACGAGATTCCAGATGAAGTCTTGGATTCAAATCTGGTTTCTGAAGAAATTCCTACCTGGCGTCTATTCTTTGATGGAGCATCTAGAATAGGTCCTAATGGCGATATTGTCGCTGGAGTTGGGATTGTTCTCGTATCTCCAGAAGGATTAACTATCCAGAGGGCTTATTCTCTGGATCAATCATGTTCAAACAATGTAGCCGAATACAATGCATTGCTCATTGGTCTTCAACTTGCTAAACATCTAGATATTCAATATTTGGAAGTTTATGGAGACTCCAAGCTTATCATCAATCAGATCAGAGGAACGTATGAAGTTCGTCATCAAGATTTGATACCTTATCATCGAGTAGCACTCTCTATGGCCTCATCCTTTGAAGGTTTTTTTATTGAACATGTTCGACGAGCCTATAATACAGAAGCTGATGCTTTGGCTAATCTTGCTGCTGTATTAGCCATACCAATCAGACGTCAGCAAGTGATTGTGGTTTATAACCGAGAACTATTCTGCGTTAAGAATAATTTGGCTTTGGCTTTTCCTCATAATCCAGACAAAGATTCTCTCAACCTTGATGCTGGATCAAAGTTTGACAAAGTGTCCTCATCTTCTTCCGATTCTACTATGGAATATGTCTTTTCTAATGAAAACAGAAGCCATAACTGAAGACTGGAGACGCCCGTTTCTAGACTTTGTTTTATATGACATACTTCTTGATAATCCGAATGAAGCAGCGTCTATTCGGCGTCGATCTCTCAGATTCTATTATAATCATACTACGAAGACATTATATCGTCGGGCCTACGACGGTCTTCTCCTCCGATGTATCGCTGGTGAAGAAGCACAGCAGATTGTCCGTGAAGCATATGATGGTGTTTGAGGAGCTCATCAACCGGGTCCTAAACTTTAAGATCGTATCCGACGTATGGGTTATTATTGGCCCATGATGGTGGCTGACGCTATTCAATATGCTCGAAAATGTAAAGCTTGCCAAATTCATGCAGACTTTATCCATCAACCGTCAGAATTCTTACACCCAACAGCGGCATCATGGCCCTTTGAAGCTTGGGGCATGGATGTCATTGGTCCTATTAACCCACCGTCATCAAAAGGACATCGGTTTATTCTAGCAATAACTGATTACTTTTCCAAATGGGCTGAAGCAATCCCGTTATCCGAAGTCAAAACTTCTAATGTTATTAACTTTGTCAAACATCATGTCATCTATCGATTTGGTGTTCCTCGGCGTATTATCCATGATAACGGACCGCAGTTCGTCAGTCAAAAATTTACCCAATTTTGCGACGATCATCGGATCAATAATTTAGCTTCTACAGCATATAATCCAGCAGCTAATAGATTGGCAGAAGCTTTCAATAAAACGATCATCAAACTCTTGAAAAAGTTTGTTTCTTCCAACAAACGCAACTGGAGCGAGAAGCTTGGTGAATGTTTATGGGCCTACCGCACCACAGTTCGCAATGCGACCGGATGTACGCCTTTCTCTTTGGTATATGGGTGTGAAGCTGTTCTTCCCCTTGAGATCCAGATTCCTTCTCTGAGAATTGTAATCTCCAATGAACTTACAACAGAAAACAACGATCGTCTTCGACTTCAAGAGTTGGAAGCTCTAGATGAAAAACGATTGTATGCTCAACAAAATATCGAGATGTATCAGGCCCGAATCTCAAAAGCTTTTAACCGGAAAGTCAAAGTTAGAGCATATCGGAAGGGAGAACTGGTCCTTACTGTCATACGTCCTATGACCATGACACATATGAGCAAAGGCAAATTTGACGCGAAATGGGAAGGCCCATTCGTAGTAAATAAAGTCTTCTGTAACGGAGCATACCAGCTTGCCTCTATGGATGGGAAAGTCACGATGATGCCTATTAATGGCAAATTCTTAAAGAAATATTATGTATAATATTTTCATCATTCCCCAGCAAATATAAAATCAAAGTTAATTCTTCTCTACAAAAGTTATCTCGATATCGTTATCCCCAGAGGAAACTGATATTCTACCATGTATTATTTTCCCAGAGAATTTGATATTTTGTCTTATTAGATCCCCAATGGATTTAATAAAGATCTTGTATAGAAAATCATGTCCATATTACCTCTGAATTTTCTATCTCAGTATGTATCATATTTTCTATGATATCTCGTCTTTTGATTTCCGAGTCCAAAGATCATGGAAAATAGAATTCAAAGATATCTTTATATCTGAATTCTGTTTTCTCTAATCAGTATTAAACTAAAATTATCTTTGGTTTAATATCATGATAGAGTTACAAAGTTTATTTGTATATTCTATTTTATTGAAACATGTTATGTATTATTTACCTCTGAACATGTTTTCTACAAAAATATCGTCCACAGAATAAAAATCAAGTCAAAATATTCATTTCAATCAAAATCAAAACATTGATTACAAATGGGTATCAAAACTTCAATAAATGATAAAAGTAAAAGATCTATTTAGGAGGAGTAATTATCTCCTGAATACGAACGATTACATTATTTATCTTTTCTTCATGAGCTTTCTTGATTCGCTCTGCTGTTTCAGCTCCAATCATCCGTTGGTCATATTCCACAATAATAGAGCTACGGCGATTGGTCTCTTCAATCTGATTGGTTTGCATCAATTCTCGCTCTTGCTGTAAAAGTTTACAGCGTTCAGCTTCAGATTTGCGATCAGTAGCAATCTCTGATTGTTCCTTTTCCATGGA
The DNA here is from genome assembly GCA_029216955.1 of Iris pallida. NCBI lineage: Eukaryota > Viridiplantae > Streptophyta > Magnoliopsida > Asparagales > Iridaceae > Iris > Iris pallida. The sequence continues at coordinate 22,502,150 of JANAVB010021798.1, forward strand.
GACAATTTGCTCCTGAATACGAGCTAGCTCTTCCCTCAACCTTCTAAGCTCTTCAGCTTTTGACGCTTCATCTTTCTCTAAGCGTTCCATATTCTGACGAGTACTTATTATTTCTTCGTCTTTCACTATTAACTCTTTAGAAGACTGAGCGAGGAATTCTGTCAGAGCAATGTGTTGAGCTTGAGCTTCATTCTCCAATTGAGTAATCTCAGCTGCAGTCAGAGACTCAATATCCTCCTTTTTAATCTCCTAATATTTATGGATATTTGCTTCTAAATCATTCAGGAGATGTTCAAAGAAGACACATTGGGTCCCATAACCAGCCTGTCTCAAAGCTGAAAGAGGAAAACTAGTCGTCTCTCGAAGACTCGAAAAGGGCATAGTCTCATCCTTCATAAGTCGTCTTGAGAATGTATCCAGATACGAATAAATAATATCTGAATACATCCCTATGATTTTTGCTATCCCTGTGTCAAAACCGGGAGTCGCTGCAATAATAGGGGAAGGATCTGGAGGAGCCTCTATTCTTGGAGCTGAAGTTAGTGCTTTTGGAGAACTCGGCAAATGTGAACTCCCCTCACCCACATCAGTTTGAACAAGTGGGGCTTGAGTAGAACTCATAGCCGATGCAGTTCCTACAGCTGTTGGAATAAAAAAAGCATGATCAAAACCAAAAGACAATAAAGCAGAGACAAGACAAAATTTTGATGAATAAAATATTACCTGGAGCTGGTTCATATTCAGTTTCCTTCGGATCATTCAGACCGGCTCGTAGTCTGTTCAAAGTGCTTTCTGACACGGGATTTATTTCACTGCTTCCCGCCCCAGAAGTACTTGGAACTTGAACTTCTATATGCCTCTCTGGCTCTGGTGTCAATCCTGAGTGTTGACCAATTGTCTTCAGTACATCAATTGAAGTTTTAGACGGTGATTCATCGTCTATCTCTATGTCTTCTTCTCCAAAAGAATGAGACGACGGTTCATAGTCAACTTGTTCGCTCTCTGAAGCTTCAGCAATTGGGTGGAGAGAAGTGGCTTCTTTCACTGATTCTCCCGAAATCAGTAAATCATTAGCCGTTTCAGTCGGATGCTCGGCCTCTACCGCAGGTTGACTAATTACCTGCGCATCATCGGCCATTGGCGGAATCGATCCTATATCAGAAGGCATAGAAGACCCAGCAGGTTCAGGAATATCTTCTTCAACAGGTTCTGTCTTTACAGAAAAATCAAAAGCAGCTTGTTTTTCTGAAGCTAATCGCACAGCACGATCGGTGTGACTCTCTGCATCGAGACAAATTACGGATTTAGTTTTTGAAACTATCACTTTCCTTCCTATTCTTTTTGTGAATGGAACAGTAGGATAATTGTCTTTTGGATCACTACCTGCTTCATCAGCATCTCTGACTCGATTGGAAGTAGGAGAAGTCCCTGGAATGGTAATTCCTCCACGATTTTGAGTCTCTGCTGGAGTGACTCTTTTTGGGGCAGGCCCAGCAGCACCTTTGCCCCGCTTCCTCTTCGGGGTATTATCGGTAGATATACTCTCTTCAGCACTCCCGATGGGTACATGTAATGGTTGATGAATGTCATCAGAGAAGAAAGTTTCTAAAATTTTATCATCAACTTCATCAGTGGCCAGAGGATCTTCTTGATCATGACAATCTCTAGGCAATGCTGATTTAGTTGATTTCTTCTCAATATGAATAAAGCTTCTACCTAAGATGCTAAATTTTTTATCAAAAGTATTAGCTGATACATAGAACTTGGCGTAAGACGCCAATATTCTAGCTTCTCTATGATAGGTGACCGGATCTGGCATGGAAAAGGTAGCCCCTGTACCTTTAGCAATGTAATATATCCAAGCTCTAGCACCATCAATCAACCCGCCTTGATGAGCAAAACACGTCGTTGCATTGCCCACATGCAACTGATCATAACCAAATTGTCGAACAAATCTGCTCGGAAGATATGGTTCCAGATAAGTGATGTTGTCACGACGGCAGATTAAATGAGATGGTCTGATTCTCTTCAGCCATTCATGTTGAATCTTATCCAATTCATTGCCACCAACGCCATCAATCAGCCTCCCAGGCATGGTTTCATAACCAACAGGAGGAGGAACACAAGTGAAGCTCCACAATTCTCCCCTGTTTAATATAGTTCTGCAATCTGTCAAAGTGTCATATTTCCACTTTGGTGTGTGTCTGTATCTTTCCAGAAAGGTGTCATCTGGTCTAGCCATCCCAGCATCCAGGAGAGATTCAAAATGCAGAAGCAGCCATCCGAATAAAATATGTAAAGGGCATTTCTACCCGAGGAAAGGATGTAAGGCTCTTCCTTGCCAATTCGAACATTCTGTCTGTATATGCCATTAATCCAGCATTCAGACGACAAGTCATTGCTGTCAGCAAATCCATCTTATACCCAAAAACTAGACGGAATGCTACGAAGACAACTCCTCTATGCATCCTGTCTGCTGAACACGTGCCAGGAACTATGAATTTTCTCAGCCAGAGAGAAATAAATCCGGCCAGATGACCCTCAGCAGATAATTCTCGGCCACCCTGCTTAATATAGGTCTCAAACCTATCACCGGCTTTATAAGTGCCTTCGTCTTCCTCAATGACGATGTCGTCATGAGTGGTGTCCCTGATAAGCCTGTCAATCTCCGCTTGATTCAGAGGTTTAAATTCACCGACATACTGCTCAGACTTCTTCTTCTTTTGAACTTCATCAGTACGGTCTTAAAATAAATAGGCCATCCATTTGGAAGAATAACAGTTGGAATCTCCTTCTCCACCTTGTCCTTTATAAAAAGCCTTACAAATACTGTAATAGCACATCAATTCTTCAAAGACATGAAGAACCAGTGGGTTGGCTTCGGAGATCTTATTCATTTTATCAACAAAAGGGATATATTCTTCATATGGCAGATCTGCTGTTGGCAGCTGAAAAATATATGCCATTTCATGAAGGGCGAATCCCATCTCGCCTCTTGGGGTCATGAAGGTGCCGGTACGGTAGTTATATCTCTCCGCTAACGCCAAGAACAAATTCGGGTTTGGCCTAAAACCATAAGCAGTACACTTAATGGCATCATATAGGCCTATCACCTGTAGCTGTTCACCAAAATTCTTCAGAATCCATTTCACAAGAGCAGTCCATCTGGTATTCTCCGAATTTACCAGACCAGTCAGCCTCATAGACTGTTTTGGGTAGATGGCATTTTTCAGTTGAGCAAATTCGTTTGCAAAGATTGGGACTCTGACTGGCTTCAGCAGTGCTGAGTCCTCAGGAGGGATGGTGGCAGGTAGCAGTCCTCGCAGAGATGTGACATGTGGTTCAGTACCACTGCGGAATCTTCCTTGACGATATCCTATCCACCCAGCCTTTGCTTGTCGGGATGGAGTGATATCCCACTTCATCTGTCTTTGACAACTCGCATGAAATAAACGAGCTATGTTGATGCTTTTTGATAAACCAGTCAAATACATTGGCTGATTTACATCACCATCCCTATAGTAACAGTATGATACTTTGTCCAGAGCAGGCTGAGAATTCATGTCAATAGCATCTCCGAAAAAAATGCTGGCTTCGAATGGGTAACACTATCCACACTTTGTAAAGGCAGTCCACTCATCAGGTTCAGCAAAGTGTCATTTTCTTGATTGGTCAAAAGAGCTATTCTTGTAGAAGGTCCATCGAATTGGGGAAAACGAACATGTGATAGGTCACTGTTATAATTATTTCCTACACATCCTTCAAATTCTGCCTCCTGCGCCAGAATATCCACTGCAAAAGAAGAATAAGAAGTTAGATATCTTCAACATAAAGAGATGTCAAAGTTCAACATACGCTCAGTTTTTACTACGCGTACGGCAGACTCAAAGATCAACATACGCTCAGTTTTTACTACGCGTACGGCAGACTCAAAGTTCAACATACGCTCAGTTTTTACTAAGCGTACGGCAGACTCAAAGTTCAACATACGCCCAGTTTTTACTAAGCGTATGGCAGACTCAAAGTTCAACATACGCTCAGTTTTTACTAAGCGTATGGCAGACTCAAGGTTCAGCATACGCTCAGTTTTCCTTAAGCGTATGGCAGACTCAAGGTTCAGCATACGCTCAGTTTTTCTTAAGCGTATGACAGACTCGAAGATCCATATACGCTCAGTTTAGTCTAAGCGTATGACAGATTCAGAGATCACTTTTTAACGCTCAGTTTATCTTAAGTGAATGATTTTAAAAATTCAGTTTATCTTCAGTTTGAGCGTATCAGCTTATGGTTGACAAGATGATCATCAAAAACATACGCTAACACAGAAGTTAGCGTATCTCAGTGAGACAACTTGACATAGCGTATTCTTTCAAGACAGCGTATTTCGACATTTCGATCAAAAATACGCGTATCATACAGAATATGCTCCAAACATATTTTTCGTATAAACGAAAAACATGGAATACGGCTAAACCCTAAAGAGGGAAGCGTATTTTCTGACATATTTGACCCTAAAAAGGGGATACGTTTTATGATTTGGTTCTAACCAAGCCTAAATAGGAGATAGTTACTGTTCATCATCATCATCCTCACCATAGAGAGGCTTCAATGGGCGTTCGCTTCGACGAACGCGCTCATTGGTAGTCTTCTTAGCAGCGGTGGCGGCGGGCTGAGATGACTCCGCAGGAGCCTTCCCCTTTTCCTTTGCAGCAGCATCAATCTTCGGCGCCATTGATAAAGCTTGAGTCGAAGAAGAAGAAGTTGAGTCTTGAGTTTCTTTTTCTCTCTCGAAGATGAATGCAAAAGTAAAGAAATAAATTAGGTCTTGGAAGACCTATTTATAGAAGAAAAGAAGAAGTTCAAACGGCGAATATTCTTTAAACAGAATCCCTAAAGATTGGCACTGATATTGAGGAAGATAACAAACTCATGCCAGCGTGTCAGGACTTGTTTCCACTTTAAATTCAAAGTAATTTCGAACTTTTGAAATTCATAAAGTTCGAAAACTTTGAAGGGGGTCTTGTAGGGTGTGAAAATTATGACACGCTGACATAATACGCTCAGCCAAAGTCATACGCTCAAGGCCATACGCTCAGCCAAAGTCATACGCTCAAGGCCATACGCTCATCTAAAGGCCGTACGCTCAGTGAATATTTTATTATTTCCTGAGATGACAGTACAGCATGTATTTAATGAAGGATGAATTTGACACTTCGTCTTTCGTGCAAAGACAGCTGTCCTATGAAGATTAGCCGTCGTATAGGTTTTCGAGAAAAGATTTTGTCTCTTACGAGGACAGCTCAGCAGCCATCATAAATAAAGAGCTATTATTACTGTCATTTCTGACAGTCTGTCAGCCATCATATCTGCAGCACGACGCTCAAGAAATATTTGTCAGTATTTGAAGATATGGCGTGTTTGAGAAGATTGAGAACAGCCACGTGTCTACTCCTTCCCAACCAAGTGAGCGTATGGACCTCATACGACTCCTTCCTAACCAAGTGAGCGTATGGACTCTATACGACTCCTTGCCATCCAAGTGAGCGTATGGACCCCATACGACTCCTTGCCATCCAAGTGAGCGTATGGACCTCATACGACTCCTTGCCATCCAAGTGAGCGTATGGACCTCATATGACTCCTTCCTAACCAAGTGAGCGTATGGACCTCATACGACTCCTTCCCAACCAAGTGAGCGTATGGACTCCATACGACTCCTTCCCAGCCAAGTGAGCGTATGGATCCCATACGACCCCTTATCAATAAAGGAAGCGTATCAGCCTTCTATGGCTCTATGCTGTCCAAGTCAGCGTATGCAAGACATGTGCCTTCAAAAGCTAGCGTATGACTCCTCTTCAAAGACAAGCGTATCACAGTAAAGGCATCCAGGATGATTTTCAACGTACAGTCAACATACGTTCTCACGTGTCCTGTACTCAGTTACTCAGTTATTCAGAAGTTATGCAACGTGGCATCCATGCCACCAATCTCTCCTAGATATATTCTACTACTCTCAACCGTACTCCAACGTGTCTTCACCTGAATTCGCCATGCGTCCCTGCAGTTATGCACACGTCAAGTAACTGACTGAGCGTATGCTTCAGAACAGTTATCCAGAACTCTATAAAAGAGAGTTTCTTCATCTTCATCAGACACTACAGTCAATTTCAGAGAGAACAGAGAGATTGCCTGTCACGCCCCAGAACCAGAATACTGGAGAGCGGGGGCAGACATAGCCAGCTACGTATAACGGAATGGGATCCACACCGCTATACGATCACGGCTGTCTAGATATGTGAGGGTTTATCTACAAGCCATCAGTCTCTTAAGGTCATAAAATAGCCTATTGTCTCAATCTCAACCAATTAATAATAATCACAAGATATCAGATCTCCAAATATACAATTGTAAGGCATCCCAAACATTACATATCCAGATGATCATGAAGCTAGTCGTTACAAAATACGAGGACTAGCAAGAGTTCAGTCATACATGATCAACCCCCGGGGCTTGTCAATCATGTTACAGCCCGTAGGCAGACAGTAAGTAAGTACAATCGAGCTAACACTTGCTCATCGGCTAAACGCCTCAAAAGAATAATTTACAATATTACAGTGGAAGAACAAAAGAAACCCACTCGATGTCCTGGTTATGCCTGGTGACCACCATCGGGCTGGAAAGCAGGGAGATCCTTTGGTGCTACTCCGGTATCTGGCCATACAAAACCAGCTGGGTCAGACCCCAGAAAGAGCAAGTGCCACAAAGGAGGCTTCACTTAGGACTAAAACCAACAAATCATTAGCATTCAACATGTAAGAAAATAATAAGTAACACAGATTGGGGTTCGAGCACTACCAATGCACTTGTCCCAATCAGAGAAAATAATTAAGAGAAGCACCATGTTAAATAAAATATAGCTGGACAATATATATAAAAAGAAGACAATGATGAAAGTGACAATGAAGGGTACAATCAGGATAGTACAATCTGGAGTGACAATAGTGTTCAAGCATTATAGTGACAATCTGGAGTGACAATCATTCAATCATGCTGGTACAATCTTGCAATCGATCACTTCTAGACAATACTAAACTGGACTAGACTCCATCCAATCAATCACGGCCAATCATTGCCTACGGCTTTCTACATTAACTAACTAGGGTTATCACAATCCTAGTTACTAGCAAGATGCAATGAGATGCTCCAAGTAGTCACAGGCCCCGCAGCTACCCAGGTTATCCAGGCAATCATTATAGTGACAATCCAGAGAGTCCAATCATTAAAGTGTCAATGGAGGGAGAGTGCAAGACAATAGAGTTCAATCATTAAAGTGTCAATGGAGGGAGAGTGCAAGACAATAGAGTTCAATTATTAAAGTGACAATCGAGAGTGCCCCACATGACAGTGGGCTGGAAATGTGCCCTACTCGTCGGCAGGCTACAAGTCCAAACATTTGCGGCCGGAATAACGGGGTCGCCTGTAACTGGGGAACATCTCTTCATGACTAGTAGGTTATTCTAGTTATTAGCCTTAGTTTATTTCAATATGTACCCCTGACCGTGGTACTCAGGGGTCCATGCCCTAGACATGATGCGAGACAAGACTGGTTCATTTATACAAGCACAATCGCCCACGGTGTCAAGTCATTATACAGGTCGTGTCATGTCAAGTAGCCGCCGCAACGGCTTATCAAGATATAACATGTCAGGTTATCCGGTCAAGTATACTAGTCAGGAGTGCGCCACGATGGGCCACTATCATGTCATGTCAGGTTACTGGTCGAGAGCGCACCACTACGGGTCATCATCAAGTCAGGTTGTCATATCAAGTCTATCATGTCAAGCCAATCATGTCAAGTTATCATTCCAAACATATTAAATAAATTCGTGATTATCAAGTTCATGACAAAAGGCGTAAGGATATAAAATGGGCGTAAAATATCTAATAAAATATCCATATACAAGACTAATATGAATCACCGGTTACAAGTCAAGTGTGCATCCCATCGGGTCACTATCAAGAAGATCAGAAAGTACCCGGATCATAAAATCACAAAAATCAGAAACCATATTAGTCATAAGCAATTCATCAAAAACTGTGCCAGGTCGTGTTGGGTCAAGCAGTCGTGTCATGTGAAACAAGATCTCAAAACTCCAATCCATAGAAAAGAAGCCAAGCCTAGAGGATTAAAACAAAATCAACATGGACAATGGATTGCGCAGGGGTTAGAGTGCGCAAGGGATGAACTGCGCGAGAGTTGGATCGCGCAGGGGCTGGACTGCGCTGGGTCAAGCGCGCAGGGAAATGGATTGCGCTAGGTCAGATTGCGCGGAAGATGATCTGCGCAAGAGCTGAGCCGCGCTGAGTCGGGTTGCACAGGGATCGGATTGCGCACACACTGGATTGCGCACACACCGGATTGCGCAGAGAATGGATTGCGCCAGGGCGAGCTGCGCTGGCTGGATTGCGCCAAAACGAGCTGCACGAGGCTAGATTGCGCCAGCACTAAAGAGTGCTGGGCTAACTGGTTTGTGCCAGCGCTAAAGAGCGCTGGACTGGATTGCGCTCGGGAACAGGGGTCTTCTTCCCTAAACCGAGAGAAAAGCCATGGAACTCAGAAATTCCAAGGACCACAACTAGGTCAAAACAAGTCCAAATCCAACTTTGCAAGGGTCTAAATTGTGTAAAATTCAATTATCTTCCACATAGAACAATCAAAACATGAAAATAAACAAGTTTCATAGATCAAATCCACCAAAATCCGAAAATACTTCAAACCTAGATCTACAAAATTCCAAGCTCCAAATGGAGAAAATCCAAGTTCTAATGTTGCTCAAAATGAGCTAATAAAACTAATAGACAAATAAAATGTAGCCCTCAAGTGATAGCAAGATGTACTTGCCTAGGTTGGTGGTGGTGGTGGAGAGGAAGAAGCTTGAGGAAGAAGATGAAGAAAATAATAAGGAGAGAGAGAGAAGTTGATATTTATAATAGGGTGGGGTTCTCCATGTTAAACCAAAATAGACCAAACCAAAATAAACCAAGGTGAACCAAGTCAAGGCCAGTAAACTCTCTCTCTAGCAATTTAAACCAAATGAACCATGAAATAAACCCAGCCTCTCTAACCCAAAATAAACTAATGAACCATTAAAACCAATTGAACTATCAATGCTAATTAAAACCAAGCCAATGTAAAATAAACCAAGATAACTAATCATGACTAAATAAAAAAATATGGGTCCAAAACACGTATACGTATACTAAATACGTATCACAAATTTGGGACATTACATTGCCCAGTTGCTGTCCAAGTTCTTCAAAGTTCGAGTTTTTTTCATCACATCGTCCAAGGGATAAAGTAGTCGTCTTCTAGATTAGATTCCTACAGTTGTAATTTTCTCAGATACAAAATAAATAAAGTGAATTTATTTATGGAAAATACATACACTTACGGAAAAGATCCATGTTAAGCTCTTCAAATCTGGCTCTAGTGATTGTGGAGTAAAAATCGATACCCTCGTACAGGGAATCAATCTCGATAGTAGTCTGGGCAGTAGAAGACATAGTCCTCTTCGCCCTCTCACATGATGTCCTCAACCTCCTAAGAACTCTGGGATTTTCGGTGATGTCCTTCTTGTTTTTCCTCTTAAACTCTTGGACGAAATGGTTAACCATTCTGTTGCCGAAGTCCTCCCCACCAAGGTGAGTATCTCCAGCAGTTGCTTTCACCTCAAAGATCCCCTCCTCAATTGTGAGAAGAGACACATCAAACGTGCCGCCACCAAGATCAAAGATGAGAACATTCTTCTCGCCAACGCTTGTGGCCTTCTTGTCAAGACCATAAGAAATGGCGGCAGTAGTTGGTTCGTTAATAATTCGCATGACATTAAGACCAGCTATGACACCAGCATCCTTGGTAGCCTGGCGTTGGGAGTCATTGAAGTAGGCAGGAACAGTGACGACAATATTCTTAATAGTAGAACCCAAGTAGGCCTCAATAATTTCCCTCATCTTGATTAAAACCATAGAAGAGATCTCTTCAACAGCAAACTCCTTATCCTCACCCTTGTGCTGCACAACAATCATGGGCTTGTCACCAGGGCCAGGAATGACCTTGAATGGCCAGTGCTTAATATCATCCTGCACAGAAGCATCAGTGAATCTCCTTCCAATCAAGCGCTTAGCATCAAAGACTATTTTGATTGGGTTCATGGCGACCTGGTTCTTGGCGGCGTTGTCGATCAAGCGCTCGGAGTCGGTGAAGGCGACGTAGGAGGGGGTGGTCCTGTTCCTCTGGTCGTTCGCGATGATCTCGACCCGGTCGTGCTGCCATACTCCGACGCAGGAGTATGTGGTGCCGAGATCGATCCTGATCGTCCGTCCCTCTCCCTTTCCCGTCATTATTTTAGGGCTTGGAGAGATTTGTAGAAGAGTTTGGAGAGATGGGGAGAAATTGAAGAGCAGGTGGTGGCTGCTCTCTTTAAGGTTTACATATATATATATATATATATATATATTTATATATATATATATATATATATATATATATATATTTTAAAAGAAAATTTTATTGATAAAAGGAAAGCTCAGAAAGAGCATTACAAGCGGTGACAGAAATGAGAAGTACAAAACTTGCTCTAGAAAACATGGTATGCAGTAAACAACAAAATGCTGCTAAACATTGATTACAGAAAAACCTAAAGTTGCACAACTGACGTAAAAGGGGGGATGTGGGCGCACGTCCCTAGTGGAATTTTTCTTTTCTTCTTCTTTTTTTTTTGAATTCAAAATTTGAATTCAAAAAAGTAAACGCAGAGGGGAAAGAGCTAGGCACGCGGCCCGAGAGGAGGGCGCGTGTCCAGAATGGGGAAGGGGGTGCGCGGGGCCCGAGGAGCCGGGCGCGCGGCCCATGGAGGAGGACGCAGGGCCCGAAGAGGAGGGCACGAGGCCCGGAGCACTCCGCGAGCCCCCCGCCGGAGGGGACGGGCCAGACTACGAGGGAGGGGGTGGGGGTGGCGCTCCTCCGGGGAGGGGCGGAGGCGAGGCCTCCAGGCGGATCCCGGAGGGGGCCAGGATGGGGAGACGACCGCTCGGACGGGGAAGAGGAAGGGAAGGCCGCCCCCCATGACAGCCCGGTGAGGGACGGGGGCGGTAGGCGACACGGAGGAAGCTCCGGTGAGGGGGGGCACGGGAGAGGGCCGGGCGGGGCCAGTCAAACGCGGCGGGGGAGAGAGGCCTCCAGCCCGCGGCGGAAGCTACGAAGGTCATAGGGAGGCGGAGGAGCGGTCCACGAAGGGAGCTCGGAGCACGCAGGAGGCGAGGCGGCGACGGGGCAGCTGCCGTAGGGAGAAGCCACGTCGGGCGGAGACGCCGACAAGCACGGGCAGGCGGCCACATGCGACCAAGAACGGGGCTCGCGGCACGGCGGAGACGGAGGAGGGACCTGAACGGAAGGGAACGTGGGGTCGGGATCGACGGACCCAGCCGAGAGAGGGGGCCACTGCAGGGGCGCGGCGAGAGGGGAGAAGGGCGGAGTTGACGCCGGAGCGGAGGGGAGCGAGACAGGCCGAGCATCTAGTGGCGGAGAAGGGGGGGCTCCACCGGAGGGGGGCGAGGCGGTCGCTGCAGGGGAAGGGGGCTGCTAGGCGAGGGGGGAGACGGGGGGCGCCGGAGCAGGCGAACGGCCGCCTGGAGGGGAAAAAGACCCCGGAGGAGGAGGAGGCTTCCGACGCCTAGCGCGGCGGCGCCGGGAACGACGCCGAGGAGGGCGCCCAGCACGAGCGTGGGGGTGGAGGGGAAACCCCCACGGCGGAGGAAAGACGGCGGAGGAGGAGCCTCCCCAAGGCGAGAGGACGCCGGCAAGAGGGAGGCCCCCCCACAGGGGAGGCGGCCAGTCGGACGACCACCCGGAGAAGCAGGGGAGAAGGGGGGGCCTCCACGGGGGGGTGATCCGGGGGCGCGGCCGAGGAGGCCGGCCGGCCAGGCCAGCCACCCAACGACGAGCGGAACACCCGAGCACCCGCTCCCAAGGAGCCCGCTCTCCTCAAGAAACCCCATTATATATATATATATATATATATATATATATATATATATATATATATATATAATTTTAGAGTTAGGTTTGGTGATATTTCTGATTTTGATTTTGTAGTTAAACTATGGTTACATTCATGGTATATAAATATATATGTATATATAGTTTCATTGTATATAAATATCTATATTATGTATAGTGTTAGTATATATAGATATATAGGCTTATATATTTTTAGGGGATATTGGTTCAGTTGAATTGTGTATTGGTTTGGGGCAGCCCCTACTACACAGCAAACGCACACAGCACACACCCTCATTTCATTCTATGCCTATATATATATACATATGTTATATATATATAAATCCTTTATATCCATTGATAGATACTTATATATATAAAGTGTATATATGTATTTATATATATTATGTAAGTTATTCTTAGATTTTTAGTCTGACAGCAGCCCTATACCAGCAGCCATACTCATCTCTCACACACACTCTCATCCCCTTTCTTTACATACCTATGTATATGTGTATGTATGTGTGTGTGTGTGTGTGGTGTGTGTGTGTGTGTGTGTGTGTGTGTGTGTGTGTGTCTATATATATATATATATTTTTTTTTTTGTGTGTCTATATATATATATATATATATATTATATATATATATATATATATATATATATATATATATATATATGTGTGTGTGTGTGTGTGTGTGTGTGTGTGTGTGTGTGTATACACAGACACACACACACACACACACACACACACACACATATATATATATATATATATATATATATATATATATATATATATATATATATATATATAAAAAAAATATATATATATATATATATATATATATATATATATATATATATATATATATATATATTTTATATATATATATATATTATATATATATATATATATAATGTATTAAATGAATGAGTATATATATGTATATATGTGATTTTGCTATTAGAGATAGCCTATGGTTGAGTGAGTCCGTTTAGGATTGACCCAATGGGTCTAACTTGGCCAAGTTGACCAAGTTGACAAAAGTCAACTTTGGATCAAACTTGATCCAAATTGACTCAAACGGGCTTGAAATGGTTAGATAACTTAACTTTGACCTAAACTTAGGCTAATTGACTAGTTGACTTAGGTTTGACCTAGTTTGACCGGAATGGTTGACCAGAGTTGACCAAGGGTTGACATTGACCTAGTTTGACCAGAATGGTTGACCAGAGTTGACCAAGGGTTGACATTGACCTAATTTGACTAGAATGGTTGACCAAGAGTTGACTTTGACCTAGAATGACTTAGAATCATATAGCATATATTGTAGATTACTTTTATTTAATATTAGACACTTTGTAACCTGTGGTTGCCTTAAATAGGACTCAGATACTCCAGTTCGGACTCGTATTCTCATCAGATAGTCAGAATATCAGGCGAGTACATTCTTTGACCGTTTCATACTTGCTAGGAATTATATTCTTGTTATAGACCAATTTACTTGATGCTGACACGATGTTATCATGGATTAGTACTCTATGGATCTTTACATGAGATGTTATCCCCCTCGGGTGCATCGAATACAACATGTCATGTGTTTTTCACGAACATCATGTGTTTCATGGACTCTTATTATTCATGTACACTCATGTGCTCTCATGTACTCTTATGATCTCATGAGCTTCATATATAAACTTTTATGTACAATAACATAACATGTCTAGATCCTTGTGTATTGATTGGGGTACGAGGGATTAGAAGTAGTCATGTGAACAATTTCAAAGTAGTGTAATCATGTATAAACTCTGTAGTGTAATCATGTACAAATCAAACCGTTTACATGTTTATCTTATACTCTAAATCACATAGTCACTTACAGTTCTCTATTATTATATATAGATAGCTTTTGTTTATCAGTTTCTCTTTTTTTCATGCTTATTTCTTACAGTTTTTCACGTATCTTATTCTATCGCATGCTTCATATTTCCTGTCATGATATGAACTACGTGAGATGTATTGTGCTCGTTTTCGTCCTGATTGGACTGTTAAAAATATTACAGGTGATGAGGAGGAGTTCTGCCCTACCTATTATGGCACTGTCTTAGATGACACCGGTGACTTGGACCCTCAGGAGGATCTAACAGTTGCTGAGGACTTGCCCATTGTCTAGTTTAGACTTCTAGACTAGTTTCTTTGTTTAGATGTTTGTCTTTGAGATGTACTTCAGTTATTTGGATTTTGATGTTGTTTAAACATCCAAACTTATTAACTTTCAGTTGTAGTTCTCTGTTGAGATTTTATCCATCTTTTATTCCTTTATTCCATCTTAGATTATGTGATTGAGTTGTACCTTTTATGTTGTCCTCCTTTTGGAGAGTATATCATTGTACAGGTACAGTTATATATTGTTAGATGTTGTGACCTAGGACAGCGTTCTACCGCCGACATTGCGGTGTAGGCTGAACGTACCCACTTCTCGTGCCCTTACATTGGGTGCGGGTCATAACAAAAACTCATAGCCACAACCTAGTATAATAGAAAACTATAATAACAGTGAATGGTAATTAAGTAAAGACTTAATAACCTATTTTCCTTAATCTTACTTAGGGAAGAGGGCTCTGTTCTCTAATTTTAGAGAACACCCACGAAGAGAGAGAGAGAGAGAGAGAGTTGAGGAAAAATTACTAAGAAGGAGAAGAAGAAAGAGGCGAAGGGTTGAGGGAGACGCTTACAGTGGTCGGCGACCAAAGGAGGCTGCTGCCAAGTCGCCGGAGAGCCGTGGTGGCCACAGGGTCTCAAGGCCGGATCCAAGCGGCACGAGCAGAACTAGGTCACAGCGGCTTGGTCGGGGAAGCGGCGGGTGGTGCTAGAAAAGGAATGGGATCACCGTGCTCGGCACAAAGGATCGCGATAGAGCACTCCGATCGGGGCGAGGAGTTTGGGGCGGAGGGGGACGGAATCCCAGATCCGATTACGGCGAGGGGAGGCTAGCTGGATCTTACTCGGCAAGCGACTGGTAGGCGGACAGGTGGTCGTCGATCGATGGGTTAGGTGAGTCTCCTCCCCTCTCTTCTTCTCGTATAGTATTATTTTTTGGGTGATGGCGGCAGTGGTTTGATGGTGGTTAGGGGCGAGCTCGAGTAGATCTGGTCTTTGGACGAGGTGTGTTACGCATCGATCCCGCTAGGGTCGTTCGTCCTCACTTTGATCCCTACGGGATTTTTGTCCTCGCTTTGGCGTGATGCCGTGCTAGCCTAAGTTATGCTTGCACAAGGCAGTTCCTGCACAAAACAACTAGACAAAGCAAAACACATGCACGAAGTATATTTAATTGCAGAAAACCAAATATTGGACACAGAGATTTGAAAAGAAAATACTTTTTTTATTCATGACTTGATAGGATTACAAAGTACAAAGCTTTCGACTCAAATGCCATAATTTGATTACATATCCCTCTTTGAAACTCTTTTTAAAATAGCCACAATGTCCATATATTATATCCCTTTATTACATGCTTAAAATATAAAAACACCTTCAAAAGAAAAGCTTGCAACTTGACTGGAAATAGAAAATAGCTACGAGGCGATCCACAAGCTCTACTGGGCTGGACGACCTTTAGTGCCTCACTTGAAATTCCTCTGCCTCCTTGTTTTCTGAAAAAGATGCCCACAACGTGGGTCAGCACACATCATTTACTGCGAGCGGCTTTTGGCCGAACTCGCAAATATCTGTACTAAGTCAACATGTGAAGCTAACATTTTTACTAGTGATCTTTTTACTTGTCTAGGTTCTTTATAACAATTCATAAGAAGCATAAACAGTAGAAATCATTTGCATAATCTTACCCATCGCCGACAGTCATTCCTGCACAAGATATGTTAGCACAATTTGCATAATGAATAACTTATGTTTCATTCTTGCAGATATTGAGGTTCATCATTTGGGTCATGCATGTGGCCTATCTACATGATGGTCTATAGGGTCATTTCCCGTGATTAGCCACTGTGACTCTTGGGTTCAGCTTGTCGCTAAGGACTCAACATCCCATGATCGCGAGGTCTCTTTTACCTCAGGGTGTCCTAATCTCTCCTAGGCCGGGTGGTTCGAGGTGCCCCAAGAATCCACTCGAGAGACGATACCTTGTATACAAGTTATCCGAGACCAATGCATTCTCTATCCTTTCTATCAGATGTAACATATTTGTATACGGGTCATGACGCGTTCATTTTACGTCTTAGCAGATATTTGACACGTTCATTTTGTGCCTTCTTATTCATCTCAACATATGCAAGTTACCTGTCCATGTTTACATTTTATAGCATACTAGCAATAGAGCAGATGACCATTCATATAAAACAGATGTTTAGCCACACATGATAAAGCATTCGATTCAATTCATTTATCTTCTCTTATCTTTTGTTATTGTTGTATCGTTTGATCAGAGGGACGAAGCAACAGAGTGGACTAGAGATCATTTTTATTAGGGCGTACAGATAAATGTTTGTGTGGTTGAAGCAACTCACCAAGATTGAATCTTATTTTGAGAGAACGAGGGACTTTACGCACCGTTTACGCTCTGTCTATGCGTCCTCCTGCATTTGCACCAATATTCGATTAACATACTTCGGTCTCTTTCTCTCAAGATTCGGAATGAATGCGCAATGTGATGAAAGCGAACAATGAAAATCAATCATCAAAAACCAATACAAAAATGCATTCATCAAAACCAAGCAGCGAAAGAAAGCATCCAACAAAACCCTTGGATTCATTTCAATAGAAGCCGATCCATCAATTGGAAAGGTTCATTACATTTCATCCGTAATCAATCGATACTGGCAAAGGTTTCCCCAAATATTCAGTTCAAGACTGAGCTAGCAAGCCCTGGGTATTACATAGTGGTCCACGAGGAGCGGGGCACTACAAGGTGACTGTTGGTCGGGCGACGGTAGAGGTTTCGGTGGTTGGGGCGATGGGGATGACCTGGTGTTGGTAGCAATGGTGGTGGTGGAGGAGATGATGGAGGGTAGTTGATGGTTTTGTGGGTGGCAGATCCAGTGGCAGGGGGTGGTTCAGGACAGATCTGGTAATGTTGGGGTAGGTGGCTAGTCGGATAGAAAGTGGGGTGGTCAATGGTCGTGGTGGCATGGGTCGGCTGAGGACCGGTAGGGGAGTCGGGATGGAATGGCAGTGGTGGTTGATCTGGGTTGTTGGCAGGAGCGGAGAGGCGTGGAGCTCGGATAGGGTGGTGGTGACGGGATGACCGACAACGGCGAGGAGGAGGCAGGAAGGAGGGAAGATAGGTGGAGTCGGGTGAGGGTATGTCGTGTCGGTCGATCGACACGACACAGGAGTTGGATTTGGTTGTGTCTGACATGTGGACACGGGAAAAATTAGTGAAAATGTAAAAATGGACTGAAATGGGTGGATATGGACACGATGCACTTGGATTGCAATATAAAATATGTGGGAGAGGAATGGGAGTAGCCCATTAAATAAGCATGAGGGCATGCTCCCTAACATGTGAGGAGAAGCTTCCAAGAAGCTCTCCTAAAAGAGCTTCCATGAATTGGGCTAAAAGCCCAACAAAACCAAATCCCAAAAAAATTCCTTCATTTGTAATCTATAATTAAATAAAATTATATTTGCGTAAATTTAATCTTGGCCCAAATAACATATATTATAGGTAAATCTTAATGAGCTCAAGCTCATATACAAATTAAGTTTCGAATATAATATTTATTTTTCTTTAAGCAGTTGAAATCTAATAGTCCTAATGGCTAATACAAGTTTTCAAAGTATATATATATATATATATATATATATATATATATATATATATATATATATATATATTTATATATATATATATATATATATATATATATATATATATGTAAAAAAAGAAAAAAAAAAAAATATATATATATATATATATATATATATATATGAATCAAAAAAAAAAATCATATATATATATATATATATATATATATATATATATATATATATATATATATATATATATATATATATATATATATGAATCTAGGCTATATTAATTAAGAAATTCGAAATAACTTATTTTATTAGGCTATATAAGTCCAAAACTATAAAATTTTCAACAAACCGTCTACGAAAAGCCAATAACCCAATAACAAAATTCCATAACATATCGGGATAGATAATATATATCATATTGTTAATTATAAAAATCAAAATTGGTGATTTGATGATTCAGGAAGATTCAAAAATAGAAAATGCAAAAATCCAAAAATTTGGATAACGGGCCTGCCAGTGTGCGCACAAGGCTGCCAGGACATGCCATACAACCCTGCTGGCCTACTAGTGTGTGCACAAGGCAAATCCCCACTCTAATCCTTGCCTGCCAGGACATGCCACACAACCCTGCTGGCCTGCTAGTGTGTGCACAAGGCACACACTGCTGTGCACTTGCACTGTCAAACGGTGCACTTGCACTGTCCTGCACTCTCACTTCACACTTACTTAGGACACTACCTCACTTAGACACACTTAACACTGACAATTACACTCCTCATTACCTATACTCGACTAACCCCAAACCCCCTTCTTACTACTGCTATATTGCTTAGCTAACCCGAGCCCTTCCTTACTTCAAATTATTGATACACATATATCCTATCTAACTGATATAGCCCGACCACCAATTCATAGATACATGCAATCAAGTATAGGACTGATACTTGTACCTCATATAGCTGATACATGGCCCATTAATAGACTTATATATATATATATATATATATATATATATATATATATATATATATATATATAAAATAAAAAATAAAAAAAAATAAAAAAAAATAATATATATATATATATATATATATATATATATATATAAAATAAAAAATAAAAAAAATAAAAAAAAATAATATATATATATATATATATAAAATAAAAAAAAAATATATATATATATATATATATATATATATATATATATATATATATATATATATATATATATATATATATATATATATATATATATATATATATATATATATATCAGAAGAGTCAGAGTTTGTCTCGCCGCTTCTGTTTGGCACATCTGGAAGGAGTGGAATAGACGTATTTTCGAAAACTATAATTGGAGATGCAGGGTATCGATCCCCATACCTCTCGCATGCTAAGCGAGCACTCTACCATCTAAGCTACATCCCCATTGACAATATATATATATACATATATATATATATATATATATATATATATATATATATATATATATATATATATATATTTTTTTTTTTTTTTCAACTGGAAGATTTATTGAAATAAAAGGCTCAAAAAGAGCATACACGGTCCAACAAAGAGAGGGTCCAGACCACAGAGGGTCAGCCGGTCCCTCCCAGCCCGAAAATTCAAAAAACAACACGAAAGGAAAGCGGGAGAAAGAAATGGGCACGAAGCCCAAAGGGGACACGTCACGCAGACCCACGCGGGGCCCGAGGGAGCCAGCACCGCGCGCGAGACCCGAAGGAAAGCGCGGACACCGAAGCCGCAGGGGCGGGGCCCGAGGACGTGGGTCCCGAGGGAGCGGTTCGGGACTCCCGCGCGCTGACCAGGAGGTCGACGTCGGAGACGGACGGCCGCCGGAGAACCTCGAAGCCGGAGAGAGGCTGGAGAGAGGACAGGGGGTGGACTCGAGGCCTGAGAGAGGACGGTGGGAGGGATCTCCGATGCCGGAGATCGGCCAACAAGAGGGGACAACCAGCGTTGGAGGGGCGGGGCCTGAGCCGCCGGAGAGAGAGGGAGCCAGGGGGAAGAGGGGGATGGGAGCCCCGCTCGCACTGCAGGGCGGACAGGCGAGGAGGGGGGAGCCGGTCCGACGAGGAAGAGAAGAGTCCCACGGAGGCGACCGGAGGAGGAATCCGCAGCGGCTGGAACGCAGGGGCAGGTGAGACACGCGAGGACGACGGCACGCCCGCAGGCGGAGAGAAGGAGGAGGGGGGAGCCGGATCAAACTGCGGGAGGGGAAGGGAACAGCCGCCGAGAGGCTGAGCCGAGGGAGAGGGGGAGCATGGCCTCCTGCACGGCCGGGGGCGGAGGAGAGGGCTCGACCTCGACCTCGGCGGAGGGAGCACGACGGAGGGAGACGCTAGGGGTAGCGTCTCGCTCCCAGGGAGAGGAGGACCGCCTCCGCCTGGGGGTGGGCGGGGATCCAGACCCACCGCGAGGAGGCTGGATGACTCCAGTACGCGCCGGTCGAGGAAGAGGGAGCCGGGGCAGAGGCGGAGGAGGAGGGGACTGAACGGAAGCCTTCAGCCGGGGCGAGAGGAGGGCCAGGGGGCGGCGGGAGGAAGGCAACTGGCTGGGCGGGGAGCACTGCCACCGGAGGGGTCGCCGGATCCGGATCCGATGGAGGATCGGACGGGGACGAAGGAGAGGGAGGGGGGGCACCGAGCCGAACGCAGCCGGAGGACCGGAAGGACGGCTCAGGGCGGCGGAGGTGGGGGTGGGAGCCGCAGCTCCGGGGGAGGGCGACACGACGGAAGGGAAGGCATCGGAGAGGCGCTGCGGGCCGTCGGCTGGCCGCGCAAAGCGCAAGACGCCGATGGGGACTGGCGGTGGGCCAAGGATGGACGGAGCCGGGGATGGCTGCAAGGCCCAGGCGCGGCGTCGCCTCCGACAGCTACGCCGAGGAGGGGGAAGGAAGGGAGGAGGTCCCCCGCACGTAGGGCAGACGTCGCCTCGCGAGAAGGGCGTCCGGAGGGATCCCGGCCAGCTGAGAAGGCTGAAGGGGCCGGGGAAGAAGGAAGGAGTGCAGCTGGGAGGGGGGCGGCCGAGGGCGGACGACCACCGGCCGGAGCCCAGCTGGGAGGGGGTCTCGAGGAGCGGGGACGCTCCAGCACTAGGGAACCACGCCCACATCCAACTTTATATATATATATATATATATATATATATATATATATATATATATATATATATATATATAAAAGCTATTTAACTTTATGTCTGATACGAAAGTATCTATAGGACTGATACACTAGTGGCTATTTAACTTTATGCCTTTCCTATTTGCAGTCTCACCCCTTCATGATACACTATTGCATATATATGCACAGGTTCAGCCAAGCCCTGTCCCCTACAACTGCAGTTGGCCCCCATGCCTCTACTACTTCTTCACTTCACTTGTTGCTGTACCAATAATGCCATGTTTTGGCAAGGCCAATAGCAGAAACCCCCTGTACTCCCTGATGTAAATACAGGACAAATCCTGCTGCAAGGTAGTGAACAAGCACCCCCTCCTCCTACTGCTCACACACTGCAGTACAGGATACTCTTGCCTACCTGCAGTGTGCCCACTCCTGCTACTGCAGGTCCTGCCCAGACCACACCTACTTGCAGGGAGATCACAAGTGCCTGTATGCAGGCCCAAGCAAGGCCATGCCTTGCCTTGTAACCAGGGGAAATCCCCTCCTAACACTGATACAATATCCTATTTCTGCCATATTCCACTTCTCTATACAACTGATACCTGATACATGTATTAACTTGTTACCTCCTATTCTCCTTAAACTGCCCCTGCTACTACACAGAGATTTAATAAACACACACACACACACACACACACACACACACACACACACACACACACACACACACACACACACACACACACACGTGTGGAGGCAACCACAAGACTCAAAAACAGTCCACTTCTCACAAAATCCTAAACAGTCCACTATATCCCCTTCAAACTCAAAACAGAACCTCACATACCTATGTGCAACATATACCTATGAATATATTTATACATCTAAATATATATACATCCATACATATAAACACACACACACACACACACACACACATATATATATATATTATATTTATATTCATATTATATATATATATATATATTTTTTTTTTATATTCATATATATATATATATATATATATATATATATATATATATATATATATATATATATATATATTCATATTATATATTCATATTATATATATATATATATATATATATTCATATTATATATTCATATTATATATATATATATATATTTTTTATATTCATATTATATGTTCATATTTTTTTTATATTCATATTATATATATATATATATATATATATATATATATATATATATATATATATATATATATATATATATATATATATAAACTCTCTCTCTCTCTCTCTCTCTATATATATATATATATATATATATAAAATGGAGGCAGATGTGCTCTGGGTAGGCGACCCTCCTGTGAGGGTAGATGCCTCTGGGCCCCCTCCCACCATCAAGATCTCGACGGAGCAGCTTCGCCCTGCGGCGAAGCATGCGGCCCCCCTGTGGCATTCGTCAGTTGGCCGCGATGGCTAGAGCCCTTCATCCATGGATGAGGATGTTCTCCTCCTCACTGATGTTGCGTCACTCTTCCCGCTTTTCTGGAGTAAGGATGCTCTGACTCTCTCTGCTCTCGCAGCGACGGCGTCCTCTCCTCCCCTAGCGACTTCATCTTTTCCTGCTGTTTCTGGCTCGCCGTCGGATAACATCAACGACGATGTCTCTCTGCTATCTCTTGACGTGCGACGTCCTCTGGTAGCCCTCAACTTCCTACCTCCGGCCACCTAGCCCCAGGCGCTCCCCTTGCATGGGATTTATCCAGCGGACACCCACACGGCTCCACTCTCCCACGGTCCTTTACACATTGCGGTCTCTGTTGGGATGACAGCTGTAGGGGACTCTCGAGTAGAGAAGTGTGGGGGACTCCCACGACGTGTAGTTTCAAATTCGAATTTGAAGTTAAGCCTCCTTGCGCTCGGGGTTGGCGCTGGCTGTTTAGTGCCAGTTGTAGCACGTGCGCTCTCTGATTCTTCAGTGGTGTGTGAGCCACACATTGAGCCCTTCAGTTATGCCAACTTTCGGTTGATCGTGCCATCTGGAGTCCTATTTGGCGCCATGGGGAACGCAGCCCCCTTGGGCTCTGTTCGCCAGCTCAAGGGGCAGAATGCTCCTGAGCCCTCCCCTTTGGGTTGCACAGGGGTGGGCCCCCCTCTAATGGGAGCAAATTCCCCCGCTTTGGTGCAGGGGTGGGCCCCCTTATTTCGGTCGCCACTTCTATTGTGCCATTCTCTTCTGAGGATGCCTCCTTGGCGCCTGTTCGCGATGGTGCTGCCTCGAAACCTTCGTATCCTACCACCCTCTCTCATACGCTTTCTGGCAGCCTAGGTACAAGCACCCCCGTGCCTCCCGCCCCTGCGCCATTCATTGTTGCGGATGTCGTTCCCTCATCCTGCCCCTCGGTTGGCGTCGGAAGCACCCCTCCCTCGCCCGGAGCACCTTTGTATCCCACCGCGCCTACTTCTAGGAATGCTCCCATCCTCGCGCCACCCGCTGTCCCGGATGCTTTGGCGTACCACTTGTCAACGCCAAATGCAGGGCAGCCCACCCGGTCAACCCGTCTTCCTCTATGCCCCCTGCTCAACCCCCCACTTTGTCATTTGCCGAGAAGCTCAAGCCGGATCGTGCAGCTAAACACTTCCCTCCTATAGCGGAGATTGAGCTCCCGGACATCAAATACTCCTCCTCCCAAAGATTCAAGATATCTTGGTTCCCTTCTCCACCGATGAAATTTCCTCATTAGTAGTTACCTTCTACCAGACATTCGTCCTTAAATTCTCTAACAGGTGCCCGAAGCTCTCCAGGGCCCAGGAAGTGATCGCTGGCTGGGGTCTCACATCCGGCTACAGAGTTGCACCTATGGACTCCAAATATATGTTTTTACATCTTTCCTCTAAGAGCGACCACAAGAGGGTCTGGACCAGAGGTACAGGAAGGATCGATGCATACAACATAAAAATCGTGAAATGGTCCCCAGATTTCAACACTAAAGAATACTCGACGACCGTCTCCGCATGGGTCACCCTCCCTAACCTACCGCTCATATGCTTTGCCCCAACTGCTTTGAAGAGAATTGCCAACTCATTCAGAACATTTGTGGCTACGATCGAAGCAACTCTTAACCATTCTAGGGGAAATTATGCCAAAATTTGTACAGAACTAGATTTGTCAAAGGATATGCTAAATCACATCCAGATAGCGCTCGGCAATAAGACGCACACGCAGTAAATTATTTATGACAACATTGTTAGCTTCTGTAAGCACTGCCACATGAGAGGTCACCCCACAGCACACTGCTTCAGGACGAACCCAGAACTGAAGAAGAAAGTTACCCGCAAGGCAGCCTCCATCCAACTGTCAAATCAAACCCACCAACGCCCGATCCTTCCTCTACCTAACTCCCATATTCGTTTTGAAGCCAGTGCGGAACACTCCCGCCATCAATCTCCCGCCTCCTCGGGCAGAGCCATTGTACCCCTTAATCCCACAACCATCAACCTTACCAACAAATTTGACATCCTCACTTCAGTCCCACAGGACGCCTCACCGGAGACACCCACCACTGAAGACTCCATTTAGGAGGTAGAAGTGGCCCACCAGTCTCAGGAGAACTTGGCTTCTTTTGATGACGTGGTAGAAGAAGAAGAGGTATATGTTGATTCTACCGACGGACCTAAAGAGGAGGCAGATGAAGAGGTCAAAGATGTTGCTGAGGACGAAGATGTTGAGGGAGATCAAGTCGCTGAAGCCCCCCCCGGGTTGGCTCTCCGATAGAACAACAGTAACGATGGGCACATCGGCTGTCTTAGTTGAGATCAGGGATTCTCCGCCTTATCTGTAGGACTATTTCGAGCGAATTGTTGCGGACAGTTCTTCGGAGGAGGCAGTCAAAGAATATGCCATCATTAGATCACTGGTCGAGCAACCATGCTACATAACATCGATATCGGCCAGAATGTTGGAGGTAGAATAGGCTATCGACGCTGCTCAAGGCATACAGAACAAAGAGCACTTCAACCAAAAGTCTTACCTAGCATCCAAACTCGAGGAGGTAATGGTGTCGACATTGCCTCGGTACTTATGCTCCAAAAGTGGTCGATGCAAGATTCTACCAGCCAACCATCTAAGCCCCCCGTAGCTTTTATCTCGTGGGGAGGGTCTGGTGTTCTCCCCAGCTCGTCTTGACTGGACTCTAGCTTCGAGACTTGGCCCAACCTGTTTTTTTCTCCTTTTTTGTGTCCCCTGGGTTAGTCCCGGCTTGGCTACCGGTTTTGTCGGTGTGGATTTTTCTCAACACTAGCTTTTTTGTGCTTTTCCTAGTCTTTTTTGGCCAGAAGTCCTCCCGTGGCAGGATTTTTTGTAGGTCGCTCGTGCTATCTCCTGGCGCCATCTTTCTCTGCTTTTAATAAACTGTGTCGTTCTCAAATATATATATATGAGTTATGCAAAATCTCGACTCTCCTCAGCTCTGTGGAGCATTCCCCCCTTCTTTGGTCTTCCTTCCGTGTCTCCGGTCCTCCTGCCATGCCGGCCTCCCACCGTCATCGGGCGGGAAGGGTGCCGTCCCTGCTCCAGCCGTGGCTTTCCCCTTACCTGCTTCTCCCTTCCCCCCGTCTCCCTCTTCCTTCTGCTCCTCCACCCCATCTTCATCTTCCTTCCTCGTCATCCCCCCCGTTCTCCTCCCAGCCCATGTGTCTGGCGGCCGCCCTCCCTAGTGGAGTCGGACCCTCCGTGCCTCCCCTCTCGGGCTGTTCGTCGGCTCTCAGTCGGTGCCCTGGCCTCCGGCGGCCCTCCTGTTGGTCGGTCGCGGGGCCAATGCCGTCGGCGCCCCGTCGGCTACTCCATTCTCCGTCGTTGGCTAGCCTTGCGTGGCTCTCTGTTGCTTCTCTGGCCGACGCAG
This sequence comes from Iris pallida, assembly GCA_029216955.1. NCBI lineage: Eukaryota > Viridiplantae > Streptophyta > Magnoliopsida > Asparagales > Iridaceae > Iris > Iris pallida. The sequence goes on from JANAVB010021798.1 coordinate 22,528,031, forward strand.
TGGTCCTCGGCCGCCTTGGCGTTCCCCTGTGTTCGCCTCCCCCCCGTCCCTCAGGGGGGTGCGCCTATCCTTTCCCGCTTCCCTATCTGGATCATGTTTCGAATTTGAATTTGACTTTTTCCCTCTCTTCACTTGCATCTCCCCCTGCTTACTGGCATCGCAGTTACCGCTTGGCACAGCCCTGTAGGTGGCACAGGTTTCTTCGTCCCCTCGTCCCCTTTCCTTGCGCCATTCCCTCCCCCCTTCCTCCCTTGTGCGGGTTATTGATCTGCGCTCGTCAGCTTCGCTGATATCTGTTCCCACCCCCTCCGTGCCAGTTCCCCTAGCGCGCCTCCTCTTGCTGCACATTCTTTTGCCTCGCGTACCCTAACTCTTCTTCCTAGCGTGCCCTCACGCACATCTTCCCTCCCTCCTCGTGCATCCCAGCGCGCCGCTCCGGACCTTGCCCCAGCTAGCCAACCTTCCCTCGGGTCGTCGCTGGTGCCACCTGCTACTACTCACCCCCTTCCCTCCTCCGGCCCCCCCCTCTGCCCCTCGCTCCTGCTCCCTCATTTGCGCCGCTCGGCGCATCTATGTCAAAGAATTCAGAGCTCCCCTCGGCCTCTTCTGTGGTGGACTACTTTTCCCTTAAGCTCGGTGCAAGCCGCCTCCGGCGCCCGCCCATGTCCTCTCGTGAGACACCACCTCCCTTCCCATCCCCCTACGGTATCTTTCGCAGATAAGCTGCGTCAGACAGGACGACTCTCCTTCAACCGACACTCTTCGATGTCGTCTTAGAGGAACTCGACCCCCCTCCCCGACTGGCTCCCAGCTCATCACGGTGTCGCATGTCCGAATCAGAACTATCGTCTTTATCGCCGATATTCCCGTCACACCTTCGTCCTCAAAGTCTCCACTGGCTGTCCCAAAATTGCCCAGGGCTCGGGAGACGATAACCAGCTAGGGGCCTTACCACGGCATACAGGGTGGCCCCACTGGACCCGAAACATATTCTCCTACATCTATCATCTGAAACTGATCATACTAACGTATGGGCCAGCTGAGGCTCCGACCGGATAGACAACCACCCTATAAAAATTGTCAAATGGTCAGCGGATTTCAACACCAACATTGACTCTGCAGTCAGTTTCGACATGGGTTACCCTCCCAAACCTACCTCTCATCTGCTTCGTCCCTGCAGCGCTGAAGCATTTTGCCAACTCATTTGGCACGTTTGTGGCATTGGCAGAAGAAACTCGTAACCTCGCCAAGGCTAATTATGCTAAAATTATATAGAGGTCGACTTGAACAAGACCCCCTAATCACATCCCAATAGCTCTCGGCAACTAAGACGCACACCCAACGAATCCTATATGACAACAACATCATATTTTGTGCCCACTGTCATATGAGAGGTCACCTAATCGAATACTGCTTCCGTGCCCACCTAGAGCTGAAGAAGAAACTGACATGCAAGGATGGTCCGCACCAACTGATCTGGGCAAGCAATCAATCCCCTATCCATCCTCTCTCTAACTCCCACACAAGATTCAATGACAGCGAGGGAAAATCCAATTCTCAAATCTCGTCCCCCCCAGAATAGAGCAATCGTGTCCGTTCCAAGACCCCATTCCTTAGCCTATCCAACAAATTCGACTCACTAGCAACTGAAATCCCAGATGTTTTTTCCGGAGACTGACTGCCCTGGCGACACCCTTGGAGTTCCAGACTCTAGAGCGGCTACCGAGGACCTAGAAGCTCCAGTGTCATAGAGGAGGCTCTGTTGGAGGACGTGGGTCCTTCGCACTCAAGGCCTAGCCAAACCCAGACATTAGAGTCTTCTATTAATCTTGATCCGGCATGCCAACCCCTCAGCAAGGCAGGCATACCGGTAGATACTTTGGCCAATTTGGGTCAAGGTCCAGTGAGCAAGGATGCTACAGGCCAACGACGTCGGTTTCACCAGTAAGAATAGTTTTTCTGGAGCACTGGCAAAAATAGAGGGAGAGATTTACATACACCCGACAGAGGAACCAGTGAGCAAGGGCAAGGACATCCAAAGCTCAATCATCGTTAAGGCCGCAGCCACCATCAAAAAATCCAACAAGAAAAGAAGCAAGGAGCTATCGGCCAACATTACTAGATCGACAAGCAAACTCAACAAATCCCCCTTACTTGCTACCCCAATGCTTAACATCCTCTCGTGGAATGTTAGGGGTCTTGCCAACAAATCCACCTTGAGAAGATTAATCAGTCTCAAGAAAACTCACAGGATTGACATCTTAGTGATTATTGAACCTAAATTCCCCTAAACAAACTCAAGTCCATCCAGTTGCAATTAGGATTCTCCTCTGCTATTCGTCGGCTGTCATGATATTTGGATCCTGTTCGTGGCCGACGTGAAGTTCGGCATCATTCACGACTCGGGACAGACCCTATCATGTTGGCTGGAACACCCCAGGCTCTATTCTTGTTCCCTCTTGTCGGCCGTTCATGGAAGTTGTGACATCCCCGAGCACAGGCAACTGTGGGAAGACTTGACGGAGATACATCTCAACTACAGCCGTCTCTCCTGGATGTGTGTTGGCGATTTCAATGTTGTCACCTGCAGAGAGGAAAATCGGGAGGGCGACCCCCTCCTCCGTTAGCCATTCACGACTTCACCAGCTTTATTTTTAGCGCTCACATGTCTCCCCTCCAGTTCAACGGCAACTCCTTCACCTGGTGTAACATACAAGAAGGCATTCGACGATAATGCTCTCGCCTTGACTGTGCCCTCATCAACCCGAAGTGGTCGGATCTGGAGATCATTTCCACTCTCTCACACTCAACGTGACCGAGTCGGATCACTTCCCGTCTCCTCAGTTGAGATTAGTAGCAAATCGAACCAGATCAAGAAAAGCTTCCGCTTTCTCGACCTCTGGAGCCACCACCCCTAGTTTTCGAAACATCATGGCTACCGCTTGGAGCAGTGTTGACACCCTTGACCCCTTATCCATGTCACGAACAAGCTCAAAGCAACCAGGAAATCCCTTACCGTGTGTAGTAAGGAAGCTTTTGGGGACATCTTTCATGCGGTCCGTATGGCTGAAGATGACGTCACCCGCACTGAAGCTGTCTTCGCTATCGACAGATCTCCTACGGCACGCACCTTCCTGAACCTTACCAGAGCATTGCTGAAATTCTGCCTGAAAGTGGAGATCGAATTTCAGAAACAGAAAGCTAGAGTGGCCTGGAACAGTGAGGGTGATAGAAACACCAGATATTTCTACTTTTGTGTCAAAGGATGCAGACATCAGCTTAACCTCTACCAAATAGCTGACAAGAACGGGCACATTATCAAATACCAACGGGTATCCAATCGGCTGCTGCTAATTTCTACTCCCACTTGTTCACCAAAGACGTTATTACCAGGGACGAGAAATTTCTAGCGGCGATCCTCCGCCTTATTGATGACAGAGACAACACTCAGCTGGAGCTCCTTCCTTATGAAATTGAAGTCAGAGATGTCGTATGGGCTCTAGACGAGCACAGCGCTCCTGGACCTGATGGCTTCACTGTTGTGTTCTTCAGATCGTGCTGGGACATCATCAAGTCGGATATCTACTAGGCAGTCATTGCCTTTTTCCAAGGAGCCAGGTATCCTAGATCGATTTCCTTGCGCTAACCTGATTCTTATCCCCAAACAGGAGAACCCAGAGACATTCAAAGACTTTCGCCCTATAAGCCTGTGCACCTTTACTAACAAAATTATCTTCAAGATTATTGCCAACCGCATGAGCGGGATCCTACCCAATATTATTTCTAAAGAGCAGAGTAGATTTGTTCATGGCTGGAACATCGTAGACAACATACTGACGGCCCAGGAAGTGATCACTTGCTATGAAATTACCAGCTAGAGGTGGAAACATTGCTATCAAACTGGATATAGAGAAGGCGTACGACAGGCTGGACTGGCAATTCATGATTTGGGTTTTCAGGGCATTCGGGTTTTCAAAAACCTGGACCAACACCGTGTGGAGATCGATCAGTAATTCGTGGTTCTTCATGGTTATTAACGGCCAAGCCGAAGGCTTCTTTAAATTGACTCACAGTGTCAGACAAGAAGACCCTCTATCTTCAAACATCTTCATCATCCCCGCAGAAGCATTGAGCAGAAATCTGAACAAAATGGTAGGCTCCCCGTACTTCCAGCACTTTCACACCACTAGCGGCTGCCCGATCATCACCCACCTGGCATATGCTGAAGGCATCCTCATTTTTCTCCTCCGACGACATCGGGTTTGTGGAAGTGGTTCACAACAAGCTGCAGAGATACGCCAATTGCTCGGGTCAACGCTAGCAAGATTGTCATCTATGTCCACCACAACACCAACAGAGACTACTCCGCTACCCTTACCAACATTACTTCCTTCTTTGTCGCGTACCCTCCTTTCTTCCTACTTAGGGTGCCCATTGATATACGACAGATACAACGCGGGCATCTTCGACAAAATCTGGAAAAAAAAACTTGAGGGGTGGCACAATGCAACATTTTCGCCTGACGGAAAGATACTTTTGATTCAACACGTCCTCTCCTCTATCCCTATTTATACCTCAGCCGCATGTTCCCCCCTAAGAAGGTACTCACTACCATCGAAAACCTCTTCACCAACTTCTTCTGGGGTCACTGCGACGGAAAAGACAAGCATCATTGGGCAAGTTGGGACACCATGGCCAAACCTACCGATGAAGGAGGTCTTAGATTTTGTAGGCTGTCGCATGTCGTCGATGCTTGCTCGATGAAGTTGTGGTTGAAGCTTCGAGTGAGTCAAAATTTATGGGCAAGATTCATGAAGGCCAGATATTTTAAGCATATTAATCCGTCCGCTGCTGATTTCAACTGCAGATCCTCTGCGTCACGGCATCGCATCCTCCATGGTCGGTACCCCGCTGAGCCTCTGATCCATCTTCAGCTGGGGTCGAGCGAATCATCTTTCTTCTTCGAACGTTGGTCTGGGGAAGATCTCCTTCCCCATTCCCCGGCTGCTCCTCCACATAGTTTGATTAGAGATGTGTGGGATGTCTCGGGCGATTGGAACTGGGATAGGGCTCGAGAATGGATTGGGGATGAGGCCGTAGCCTCGCTTCTCGATGCTGGACTGAAGATCGGAACAGAAGCTGATGCTCTGCGGTGGTCTATCTCAGCCAACGGATCATTCTCGGTAGCATCGACCAGAAGTGTTGTTTGCAGCATCAGGGTGACGTCCCCCATCTTGGATTCTTTCTAGCAGTCTTGCATTTCAAAAAAATAGTCCTTTCTGATGTGGACAACGTTTCGTAAGAAGCTCCCAACTGACGACGCTCTCACCACCATCTGTTTCACTTTAGCATTTGTGTGCCATTGTTGCACAGCGAGACAGGCTGAAACGATTGACCATATTTTCTATTCTGGAAACTTGCCTATAAGGGTTTGGACCGCTCTCTCCCATCGTTGTAATCAGGATCAGGCTGGTAGGAGCTTCAACGATCTTCTAGCCAATTGGAGTAGCGCCTCTTACGGCCACCAGATCGTTGTAGCTGCCATCACGTGGGTCCTTTGGAAGAACCACAACAAACTCAGATACAAAAGCCACCAATATTCGCCCAATCAGCTTATTCGGGAGGTTCTCCGACAGACTCACAAAGTTAGCTCTGCAACCACGGCCAGGACGACTTCTGGCAGTCCTTGCTCCTTGAATTTTCCTTTTCCTTTTGCTATTTTACTTTTGCGCTTACTAGTAAAGGCTTCGGCATTTTGCACCTTGATATAAATAAAGTTGGGGGGGTTCGTTAATATATATATATATATATATATATATATATATATATATATATATATATGTGTGTGTGTGTGTGTGTGTGTGTGTGTGTGTGTGTGTATGTGTGTGTGTGTGTGTGTGTGTGTGTGTGTGTGTTATATGAACTCACATATACTTATACTATGAGCAACCAAGCTATACATAGGTATAAAAACTGAAAACAGAATTAAATGGCCAAGTTGACATTTAACAAACAATTGGTGGGCAAAATTCGTAGTCTTTCTCAAATTGACACAAAAATCTATGTAGCTATCACAATAGGACTCATTAGGGCCTCATTCTTCTTTCTATAGGTACTCCTTAGCCATGGGAGGGTCACTAGGGGCCTTAACCACCATGCAATGTGAAATGATAAGAGAAATAAAGATTTTACCTATTGGGAGATGGATTCCAATGTAATGTACCAAGGGGACACAAGGAAGTAGATGGACACCTCCCTCTAGCAAGCTCCACACCAAGTCACCTTCCTCAAGTGCTCCTCTAGCAATGGCAAGCTTCTAGCCTCTTGGAATGAAAAGGAATGGAATTTGGAATTGTGTGCTAGGTTTTTCTTCTAGGTTGAAATGAAAGAAATGAACTAAGGCTTGTCATGAAGGGGTTTACATAGAGTTTCATTAGGGTTAGGGTTTGGTTGTTGGAATAGATAAGATGACTTAAAGGCCCTTCCCCTTTTGTCATGACTAGAATCATTAATATTCCATAACTAATGTAATATCTAACTAACTAACTTGTCTAATAATGACTATTCTAATTAATTAAGCCTATGAATCAAGTCAAATTAAATGGTGTCCACCCAATCTAATGAATAGGCTAGTCTGCTAATAAATGCAACCATCATATTTAATAAAAAAATTCACAAATTAGATAAATATAAAATAACAAAAATACCCTTGTTTTAGAAATGTGTAGTGACAGATGGGTTCAAACATATGCAACCTGTGAGAAGGTACACAATTTAATGTGTATTTTGACGCATTTATTAGATGTGCACTTAGAGCTTTGTATAGGAGCAAACCAAAGATAAGATAGTAATTTTCTATGTCCTTTTTATTTTTTGAATTATTTGTATTTACCCCCATTCCTAATGCCTAATAGTGTCCTCCCTCCTATTTTTATTTTTATTACTACTACCCCCTATTTTTCAAGAGTTAAGCATTGTTTTTTCTTTGGAGGGGGGGGGGGCGAGGGGGGTGTTGGGGGTAAATACAAATACAAATAACTCATTGTGATGAAATGAGGGTAGTAATGATAACAATATAAAATGGAGAGGGTGGGGGTGGTTGCAACATAATTAGCAATTAGCAAGGGGGTGTAAATACAAATAACTCTTCCTCTTATTGTTAGTGTTTGAAGTCTTCTCATTTTTGCTGTAAATTTAGGAAAGGAAAAGCTCACGAGCTATTGATTGTGTTCTGGCTCTAAGTCATATGGTGAATGGAAACAAATGGGTGGACATGGTTCCTGCAAATATGGTAGGAGTTTGAAATCGGCTAATCTTGGGAATTAATCGTTCATGAGAAAACAATACAGAACCTTTCATGAGATCCTTGTCAAGGAATCAATCAGTAAACAAAAGAGAGTTAAGTGACGAGCTTACAGTTGAATCATCTGAAAATAGTTGGTATTCCAATGTTAGGCATTTTTTTTGTTGGGGAGGGGGGGGTAATACAAATAACTCATTGTGATAAATTGGGAGGGGTAGTAATAAAAGTAAAAATTGGGGGGGGGAGACAAAATTAACAATTACGAAGGGGAGGGGGTAAATACAAATAACTCTTATTTTTTTTCTTTATTTGATTTGAGTTACGGTTGTTGGTATTCTGTTGCCACGAATCTCGCATATCCTAATATGGGATCAATCGCACGTTTAACCTGGAGACTTTCTAGAGAATCGAGTTAAAATAACTTCTTATTTTTTGTCTTCTCAATCTGAATAATTCTAAAATTTAAAACAAATTCGAACCCCACAACCAAATACTCCTCTAAATTCTACTTCCGTCATTCTTCTCCAGAAGGCAAGGGCTTCCTTATCGGTCTTTGATTTACCACTGGGTGCATGGTATCACGAATAAATTCTGGATTCGTTGTATCTCGGGAGTAGATTGTCTTCTTCCATGTTGCACTGATTCATAAGGGCAAAATCTATTCTAAGAACATCGTCAGTAATGTGGCTCGAATCCTATTTACTTAATGTTCTTTTAATCTAGTTTCTGCAAATTTTTCCTTCATACAGTTTTAGGAATATATCAAACAATCTTAGAATAGAGTTCTAATTTTCTTGATTATTCCTAATTGCACAACGAACGTTGTTGAAGAACTACCTAATGACATCCATAGCTCATCAAATCTGAGAAAGTTTGATGGCCATAATTTTAAGAGGTGGCAAGGTAGGAAGACCTACTATCTTAAATGGTTGAAATTAGCTAAGGTTATCAAAGAACCGAAAACCTCACCTAATTTGTATGAACTAGCTAAGACATACGAACTAGTGGCTATAATGAGACATTTCATATGTCATGGGAAAATCCTTAATTGCATGTCCGACACATTGTATGACATCTATTTCACGACTGTCATACTAAAAAAACTTTGGGAAGCTCTCGATAAAAAGTACTCTATGAATGAGTATGTTCTGAAATCTATGTTGTAGACAAATTCTTAGAATTTAAAATGGTAGATGAAAACTTTGTCCATGAATAGAATAATGAATTGCAAAGCATAATTCATGAAATATCTTGAAAATACATGCCCTTAGCTGATAAATTTATTATTGACTCATTCATCAACAATATTTCTAGCTAATGTAGTCTCAGAAAGAAGGGCCAGGAATTTCAAAATTATGATCGCCGAGCTCCTGCATGAAATGCTCATGTTGCCATACTTGGGACTGAATATGTTGAGATCGATGATCAGAGGTTTATAATCGTATGTTGTCATTGAAGCCACGTATCAGCATACTGATTAACAGGTTATACATGGGCAAACGTCCATGTATGCCCTAATATAGATTCTTTTTCCTCCTACTGCCATGTTATAGAAATTTAATCAATAACAATGGAAAACTCGAATGCTACCAAAATGCTTGGAAGAGTTAACCTCAAGTTATCTTGGGCAAGATTCTTTTTTAGCATAATCTGCAACATGTATCGAACGTTAATAAAAACTTGATTTCGTTATTTCCCTAATATTCATGGTTAGAAACTTGTATTTGAGTATAAAACATTGGAATATCCTTGAATGGTAATTTTACTAGAAAATTCTATATATACAGGGATTTGTTTAAATTTTTTATTGATATGCCTTATAGTACTTTAAATTTATGCTTAAACAATATTAGTTCTGCCTCTACTTCTACTACAAATGCAATTTCTTATAATTTTGAAGTTGCAAATTTTGGCATATTCGTTTAGGATATATCAAGTTTATTTCTTAAAGAGATTGGTTTCTCTGCAATGAATTTCTAGGGTTAACAAAAGCAAGATGATAAGTGTGAGATATGCACACAAGCCAAACAGCCTAGAAAACCCTTTCATTTAGTTGAAAGAAGTACTCATCTTTCAGATCTTATTCACAACGACATATGCGAACTGAATTTACTTTCACTTATAGTGATAGTCGTTATTTCATTACATTAAATGGTGATTTCTATAAATACCACCATGTGTACTTACTTAGACAAAAGACCAAATTCTTAATAAATTTGTATCTTTTAAAGTTGAAGTTAAAAATCAGCTATAAAAGAAATAAAAATAATTAGATTTAATCGTAGGGGGTGAATACACTTTTATTGAACTTGATTCCATTTTTGTGAACTTCATGACTTTATTCACAAAGTAACATCTCCTTATATGCTCCTTAATATGGGTACCTGAAATAAAAAATAGGTCATTTCTTTATATGATAAATGTTATGCTAAGTAGTTTTAGTTTACCTGATACTTATGGGGGGAGGGAACTTAATTTTCTGTATGTCATTTTTTAAATAAATATCTTTTAAAAGATTGATAAGAGCCCTTATGAATTGTGCAAAGACATAGGCCATCTTTGAAGTATTTTAAAATGTAGAGGTGCCTTGCTTAAATTTTTGTCTCTCCTACTAAGAAAAGAAAACTGGGAGCCAAGGCTGTAGGTTATGTGTTTTGGGATTGTAACACCCAGTTTTCCAAATGAGGGTATTTTGGTCATTTTCAAAATTTTGAATTTAATTTAAATTATTATTATTTATAATTAATGGGATTTTTGAGTGATTTTTAGAATAATTGTTTTTGGTGTTTTAGAGACTTTGACTTATGTTGACCTTGTAGACTAACCTAGTGGCTAACCTAGGTCATGACTAAGTGTTTAGGATTTGAGAAACTAGGTTGACTTAAGTTGATGAGGATTAACTCATTGGGATTAGTTTGGTGAAAATAGGAGCTAGTTTGATTAGGAATGGCTTGTGAAGTCACAAGTCATTTTATGACTAATAGGCTTAATGGCCCATAGCCCACACCAATTGAACCAAGCCCTAACCCTAGAAAATTGACCAGCCCCTATGATCAGCCCCCCCCCCATTTATATGCTCTTAAAACTAGGGTTGCCTCTTTAGGAAACTTTGCCATTTGGAAGAGGTGAGTCCCCATCCTTGTAAATCCCTAGAAAATCCATTTCTTCTCCAAATTCCTTCAAATAAATTGCAATAGGACCTAAATCCATTGTTCTTGCTGTTGATATTGAGTTTCTACAGGAGGAATCAATTTGGAGAGCTTTGGTGGTTTGAGGAATCATCCTCATTGGAGCTTTTTGGAGCTTGTACACATATAGGTATAATCCAATCTATTGCTCCTAAATTCTGTTAAAAATCATTTTAGGAATGCCCTAGCCCTAACCTAGCTGTAGGAATAGCTAACCCTAAGTTTGTGTCCAATTCGTGTCCTATTTGGACACGTATCAGTGACATGGTGCTTGTGTTTGATGAATGCCCCAAAGGGCATTTCGATTGATTTTTAGGAATGTAATTAAATAGGAATTAGGGTTTTGATGTCGCTTATGAGTTTCTAGTGTCTGAGTGTGGTTTTCGTGTCGTGTCAAGTTGCCACAGACACGTGAACACGCTGACACGCGCGCGTGCGCGGGCAGTTTTTCTCCCCTGCTGCTCGGGTGTAATTTTTCTGTGCACAGAGGGTTTCGACCCTTGAAATTTGACATAGGGCTTGTGTCAATGACTGACACGAGGCTCGTAAAGTTTTACGAGTCCTTGTGTCGTGTCGGACACGCTATTCCGTGTGCACGGGGAATACACTGTGCGGTCCAGTGTATTATTTGGTGTTCTGGTGTTTAAATCGTTTTAATGTTTTTAAACTATGTTTTAATAAAAGTTTAGGTTCTAAATATGTTATGTGATTCCTGTTTACATTAGGTTGCATGTCAGTTTAAGTTTTGTTTAGAAATTTTGATTCGAACATGTGTTTTGGGGGTTATTTCTGATTCTCACTGATACTGTGAGATTCCAGTGTTCAAACACATTTAATTCCCTGTCATTATGTTGTTTTTTTTCACTAATGATGATTGCCACATATCATAATACAGGTTAGCTAAGTTTTTGCATTCAAATATAGGCTATTGGTTGTGAGTTTGAGTTTTGGACTTTTGAGTCCATTTTCGAAATTGTTAAAACCTGAGTTTAAACCCCTCTTTTCACTGTTGACTGATTTATGGAGTTTGGGTTTTGTTGTGTTTCAATTTTTCAATTCTTAACACCTGAATTTTGTGGTGCTTCCAGTTAATGAAAAAATGAGAGTTAGTTCCCAGTTTTCATTTAACCTGAGCATATGTGAACATGAGTTTATATTATGTAGATTCAATGCTTTCTTCTTATTAACTGATATATTTCCATATAACCTGAGTTGTATTCTACATAAACCTGAGTTGCAATGTTGTGTTTTCCCATAGCCTGGGATTCGGTTATGTTCCCTGTCATTTGACAACTTGAGTCTTGCTTAGCTAATATTGTGTGGTTCAAACATGAGTAAACTGAGATGTAATCACTGTGAATGGAACTGAATTTTGAATGAATGTTTATTTCATTAATTAACTGTCAATTGTTATGGAGTTTTGGTTTGGTCTGTTATTTTTTTTAGCTATTTTTTAACTGATTTAGAACCTGAATACTTCTCCTATTAAACTGATTTGATATCCTGTCAACTGAATTGGGTTCCTGTTGGTGAACTGAGACTTGTTCTTTTTCACTGTTATTGATTTCCTTCCTTTTTATGTTAACTGTTAACTGAGGTAGTTGATTCCCTTTCAATTGTTTTATGAACCTAAGTTGGGATTTAGTGTTCCCAGTCCTTAGTAAACCTGGGAATAAATTGAATTGGACTGTGGTTTAATGAGTTAATTCTGAAACCTGAGAATGGTTTTTAAAACCATATTGTTATTTGAAAACTGATTTTCCTTTTTGTTCTTGATTCCTGTTAGGCATAAACCTGAGATTCTTCTTCCTCTTAAATCTGAGTTTTTATTTAATACACTGTGGGTTGGTTTTTGAATTGGTTTCCTTCCCATTTTACTTAACTGAGTTGTGTGGATTATTTCCTATTTTCTGAAATGTGATTCACTGAATTTCCTTTCATTTTGAAATATGTATGGGAGGTTTCCTATTAAACTGAGATTTGGGTTCATTCCTACTAAATACTGATATTCAAATGAATTACATGTTATTGATTTCCTGTTTTCCCATTGCAAAGGATCAGTGATTCCTGTTTCCTAATTGACACTGACACACACAGGTTGCCATTCACTGATTTTTCCCCTTTGACACATGCCACTGTTTCACATGCCCTACACTAATTTATTCCCTGTTTCCTGTATTCAGGACATACACATTGGTTACTGATTTCTCCTAGACACTGTGTCACCAATGTTACACTGTTTCACAGGTCCCAGCTATCACACATTCTTGTACCCTCAAGCTTAACACACACACACTCATGTCTCATTCATAAACACACATGTACACCACACCCTCTTTTTCTATGTATATATATATGAGATGTATATTCCTATATGCATCCTACATCTATGTGTGCCTACTAGTATATGTATTAGGTATAAATATGTTGTATGGTATACATATAGTAGCCTATAGGTTATATATTCCAAGTTATATTATATAGCTATATCAATATGTGTATATATATTAGATATATATATTGTTGTGTAGATTGTGATATGGTTGGTTTAGGCATGGTATTGCCTAATAGCTAGTCTAGGGCTCTTAGCCTATGTGTGGCTTGATGCCAGTATAGAGTCTCGATTGGTCTTGTTTAGTCTTGTTATACCTAGAATAGACTAGTTAAACTAGTATAGACTTGTTTGACTTAGGTTTGACTTGGTTGACCTAGTTTGACTTCTAAGGTTGACCAGAGTTGACCAAGAGTTGGGACTAGATTGACCTAGATTCATGTAGAATGCATTGTAGTGCATCTTACTACCATTCTGGACTTGTTGTGACTTGTGCTGTTCTAATAGGAGCCAGACACCACTCCTCGGACAGTATATATTCTCCAGATTCTCAGGTTACAGGCGAGTACATTCTCTGATCATTTTATATCTTGTTTAGGATTATATTTCCTGCTTTAGATTACTTTACATGATGCTGACACGTTGGAAACACGGATTAGTACTATATGGATCTTGTTGTGCGATGTTATCCCCTTAGCGGATACATCGGTATTCGTGTTCGTGTACTTTATCGTGAGCATCGTGTACTCCTTGTATTCGTAATATTCGTGTACAAATCGTGTGAAATTGTGTATACTCATGTATTCACATGATCTCGTGTGCGACTATACTTCGTGTACAATAACATAACTTAACTAGATCCTTGTGTATTGATTGGGGCGGGGGAGTAGAAGTGGTTATGTATTCAATCTAGTAGATTACTCGTGTACAACCTCTGTAGATTACTCGTGTATAACATCGTGCCGTCTACATAACCATCTTGTGCTCTGAATCACTAGCACTGTTAGTTCTCTATATATATTGTAGCTATTTACTTACAGTTTCTCTCTTTATATCATATTATTTCTTCAGATCCTGTATCTTACTCTCTAGCATGTTTATATTTTCTAACCGGTTATGTTTTGTTGAGATGTACTGTACTCGCTCCTGTCCTGACTGGACCTGTTGAAAATTTTACAGTGAATGATGAGGCTCTGGTGTCTATCCCTCTTGGTGCAGCATTAGACATCACTAGTGACTTGGACCTGCTAGCAGTGGATGATACTTCTCTAGATTAGGGTTGTCTTTACTTTCTGGATCACTGTAGTTAGATTCTGGGATATTTTGAGTTATGTATTTATTTTAGTCACTTAGAATTCTGGATTTGTTTCTATGATGTTACATTCCTGGTTATTATCTATCTTTATCTTTCTATCTCATTCCTGTCCTATCCTAGATGTGGTTGAGTTATATTCTGTTATGTCACCCCCATTCGGGAGTATAACTGTATATTACCCTTATCTGTTAGATGTTATGACCTAGGATAGCGTTCTACCGCCGACGCTGTGGCGTAGGCTGGACGTACCCACGTCACGTGCCCTTATTCTAGGGTGCGGGTCGTGACACGTTTTTAGTGGTGGCCCATGCAGGTCGAGTTTATGTAGTGGTATTCGAACTAGAGTATCACTACAGCTTGCAGTAGGATTAGGATATTTTTTTAAGGGTACTCAATCACAGTTAGGATTCCTTGAAAGATTCCTGGGATGACCCTTGAGAATCTTATTTAAACTTCAATTTGAAATCCTTCCCCTTGTTTGTTCGCTCTCACTCCTTGATTATTGAATTTGATTTTTGTTGGATCGTTGTTGATTTTGATTTTTCCTATCGAGATGAATTTTATAGCCTGAGTTACGATATTTTGATAACATATATTGACGGGAATACAGGGATGGTAAAACGTCTACATGATTATGGAACCTGTAGTTTATCGCAGCCATATTAGATGGCGTGGCGGAAACATGGAGACCTGGCTTCGGATGTACGTATCTTGGTTATGAGATTTGGAATTTCTCGTAGCTATACTAGTCGGCATAGCGAGATTTCCAGACGACATGATTGTAGAGGTGCATACCCTAGTTATGGAATCTATCGTTATTCACAGCCTTGCTTACTGGCATGCGAGGACTCTGAGTAACATGATTTTGGACAGACGCATATGATTATCAGATTGTATCTTGAGAAGGTTTTTAAACATATCATCTCTATCGTACCATTTTGTTGTATAAATTGTACCCCATCATCAAATAACTTAGGAGTAGGAGTAGCTTAGCTGTTATTATAACCTTGTGTAACTTCTTGCAATAAATTCTTCCTAATACAATGAATTGGTGATTTTGCTAGACCTTAACTTAGATTTGATATTATAACTCTGGTTTCAAAATGGTTCCTTCTTTTAAACAGATAGGCAGAACAGATTTCATCATTATTTTCTTCTTGCCATTAATTCTTCTATTACCCTAATGTATATATGGTGGACACAGATATTGCCTGACACATATGCATGCTATACTTTTACCAACCTATCTAAATGCATGTTAATATGATTAATGTTAAGTTCTCAAAATCCTAGTATTCTAATATAGTGCAGTATCAGTGACTAGTTCTATGTTTCTCCATATTAAACTCGTAATTTAAATTTAAATTTCATGTTATTAGTTTGGCTTACATCACTACACATGTATGTTATATACAGGGCTTTATTTCAAAAAAATTGGTTGAGTTTTGTGTTGAATTGTCAAATTGAGACTGTGTACATAGTAAACCTAACCTAGGATTCTAAGTGTTTAGTTCAAATTGCAGTTTTAAATTGTGAAGTTTTGAGCCGTATACATGGTTGTGTGCAGGTATGTATATAATGTTAGGTTCGTACTCTTACATGTTAAGTTGTGGTTAGGGTACACAATGAGTTGTTTTTTTTATGTTCGAATTTGTCCAAAATTTTAAAAGTGAATACATGATAACATTTTTATTGCTTTCAAATGCGTAGTACAATTTAGATCTAATATGTAATGTTGAGCTAGCTGAATGATCAACCTTCATTTCAAGTCTTAACCCATGTACACATGACACTCTACACTAATGTACACAACTGCCATGAAAACCTAACCTTTCATCTCTATGTTATGTTCATATAGCTATATAGATATATATAGTTCTGTAAACATGTTATAATGTATGTAGATGCGTAATTAAATCTTTACCTCTCTATACATATAGATATATATACATGGTTAGCCATGCATGTTATGAGTAAAAGCTTGTGCCTTGTAGACTGCTTAACCAATATGCCATGAATAGTGTAACTTGATAGCTACAGTTGAGACTCAAATCTCCTATACACTTTCATGTATATTTCATACTAACCATATCACCTTTACATAATGATAGCTTTTCCCTCTAACACTCTCTCTTTTATATATATTAGATTGTGATTGGATTCAATGCTATTGACTTTCGTTCCTTAAACTTTTGGTTTTGATTTTTTCTTAAATAGTACCCTTTATAGATGATTAGTAGTTGTCTTATTTTAATTTCTTGATAATTATCAGTTTTCAGATAGGATGGTAGACTGCCATGCAGCCTTGATGATTGTTGTTTTTGTTTATCCTTTCCAGTATGGCACCCAGACCCGAGCCTGTCGCCTGAGAGCAGCTGCAGCTACTGAGAGTGTGCTTCCACCTCCTATTGTTCAGGAGGTAGTGGTCCCTCTATCTGATCAGGGGGTGGTGGCACCTCCTGTCATTGAGAGATGGTGGTAGCCTTGCCAGAGAGTCTTCCTTCATCTCCTGTCGTTCAGGAGAGAGCTGCAGATTTGCCTGAGACTGAGAGTCTTTCCCCACCCCTTGAGATGGTACCCCATACTGCACTACCCGGAGGTTTGTTACTTGACGAAGCTCAGGTGTTTGAATATTTCCAAGAAAGGATGTCGGAGTCACAGAGAGTTCATGATGAGGCTGAGGGAGCAGTACCAAAGGTTGCTATGTCTGCGGGACTCTGTGCTTCCAGGAAGAGAGCCTAGCCCCAAGAGGGCGAGGAGCAGTACCCAGCCCTACCCAGAGCTTGATGGTACCATATATCCAGCCTATATCATCATACCCAGCCCAGTCTCTTGTCCAGCAGAGGTCAGCTGAGCCAGAGCCTATCTGTACCTACTGTAGGAAGTCTGGGCACAAGTGGAACTTCTGTAGAAAGAGACTAAGATTGTGCCTAATCTGTGGGTCAGCTGCACACTGGATGCAGCACTGCCCTGATAGATCTGCCCCAACCAGGGCCCTACTTCCAGGAGGGAGTTCTAGTTCTCAGACCTAGCTGGAGGTGAGTTTTGACCTAACCTTAGTATCCCTTTTTGAAATATTTGATGCATCCCTTGCTTGTATGTTTTGATACCTTGTGATTGCCTAGTACTGTAGCATGTTGGTGTAACTAGATGAGACCCCAGACTGATATTACATGCCATGACCCCATAGGTTACACTTTCCAACTGAAGGATTTAAATAGGTTTCTGAGACTTTGATTGTGGGGGTTTGACCTAGAAGGGGTACGATCATCTTAATTTCGAGGACAAATTTTTCTAAGGTGGGTAGGATTATAACACCCAGTTTTCCAAATGAGTATTTGGTCATTTTCAAAATTTTAGAATTTAATTTAAATTATTATTATTATTTATAATTAATGGGGATTTTTGAGTGATTTTTAGAATAATTGTTTTGGTGTTTTAGAGACTTTGACTTATGTTGACCTTGTAGACTAACCTAGTGGCTAACCTAGGTCATGACTAAGTGTTTAGGATTTGAGAAACTAGGTTGACTTAAGTTGATGAGGATTAACTCATTGGGATTAGTTTGGGGAAAATAGGAGCTAGTTTGATTAGGAATGGCTTGTGAAGTCACAAGTCATTTTGACTAATAGGCTTAATGGCCATAGCCCACCCCATTGAACCAAGCCCTAACCCTAGAAAATCTGACCAGCCCCTATGATCAGCCCCCCCTATTTATATGCTCTTAAAATTAGGGTTGCCTCTTTAGAAACTTTGCCATTTGGAAGAGGTGAGTCCCCATCCTTGTAAATCCCTAGAAAATCCATTTCTTCTCCAAATTCCTTCAAATAAATTGCAATAGGACCTAAATCCATTTTTCTTGCTGTTGGTATTGAGTTTCTACAGGGAGGAATTAATTTGGAGAGCTTTTGGTGGTTTGAGGAATCATCCTCATTGGGGCTTTTTGAGAGCTTGTACACATATAGGTATAATCCAATCTATTGCTCCTAAATTCTGTTAAAAATCATTTTAGGAATGCCCTAGCCCTAACCTAGCTGTAGGAATAGCTAACCCTAAGTTTTGTGTCCAATTCGTGTCCTATTTGGACACGTATCAGTGACATGGTGCTTGTGTTTGATGAAATGCCCCAAAGGGCATTTCGATTAATTTTTAGGAATGTAATTGAATAGGAATTAGGGTTTTGATGTCGCTTATGAGCTTTAGTGTCGTGTGGTTTTCGTGTCGTGTCGAGTTGCCACAGACACGTGAACACGCTGACACGCGCGCGCCCGCGGGTAGTTTTTCTCCCCTGCTGCTCGGGTGTAATTTCTCTGTGCACAGAGGGTTTCGACCCTTGAAATTTGACATAGGGCTTGTGTCAATGACTAACACGAGGCTCAAAAAGTTTCATGAGTCCTCGTGTCGTGTCGGACACGCTATTCCGTATGCACGGGGAATACACTGTGCGGTCCAGTGTATTATTTGGTGTTCTGGTGTTTAAATCGTTTTAATGTTTTAAACTATGTTTTAATGAATGTTTAGGTTCTAAATATGTTATGTGATTCCTGTTTACATTAGGTTGCATGTCAGTTTAAGTTTGTTTAGAAATTTTGATTCGAACATGAGTTTTGGGGGTTATTTCTGATTCTCACTGATACTGTGAGATTCGTGTTCAAACACATTTAATTCCCTGTCATTATGTTTTTTTTTCACTAATGATGATGCCACATATCATAATACAGGTTAGCTAAGTTTTTGCATTCAAATATAGGCTATTGGTTGTGAGTTTGAGTTTTGGACTTTTGAGTCCATTTTCGAAATTGTTAAAACCTGAGTTTAAAACCCTCTTTTCACTGTTGACTGATTTATGGAGTTTGGGTTTTGTTGTGTTTCAATTCTTTAACAACCTGAGTTTTGTGGTGCTTCCAGTTAATGGAAAACTGAGAGTTAGTTCCCATTTTCATTTAACCTGAGCATATGTGAACATGAGTTTACATTATGTAGATTCAATGCTTTCTTCTTATTAACTGATATGATTTCCATATAACCTGAGTTGTATTCTACATAAACCTGAGTTGCAATGTTGTTTTCCCATAGCCTGGGATTCGGTTATGTTCCTGTCATTTGACAACTTGAGTCTTGCTTAGCTAATATTGTGTGGTTCAAACATGAGTAAACTGAGATGTAATCACTGTGAATAGAACTGAATTTTGAATGAATTTTTATTTCATTAATTAACTGTTAATTGTTATGGAGTTTTGGTTTTGGTCTGTTATTTTTTTCAGCTGTTTGTTAACTGATTTAGAACCGAATACTTCTCCTATTAAACTGATTTGATATCCTGTCAACTGAATTGGGTTCCTGTTGGTGAACTGAGACTTGTTCTTTTTCACTGTTATTGATTTCCTTCCTTTTTATGTTAACTGTTAACTGAGGTAGTTGATTCCCTTTCAATTGTTTTAAGAACCTAAGTTGGGATTTAGTGTTCCCAGTCCTTAGTAAACCTGGGAATGAATTGAATTGGACTGTGGTTTAATGAGTTAATTCTGAAACCTGAGAATGGTTTTTAAAACCATATTGTTATTTGAAAACTGATTTTCCTTTTTGTTCTTGATTCCTGTTAGACATAAACCTGAGATTCTTTCTTCCTCTTAAATCTGAGTTTTCATTTAATACACTGTGGGTTGGTTTTTGAATTGGTTTCCTTCCATTTTACTTAACTGAGTTGTGTGGATTATTTCTATTTCCTGAAATGTGATTCACTGAATTTCCTTTCATTTTGAAATATGTATGGGAGGTTTCCTATTAAACTGAGATTTGGGTTCATTCCTACTAAACACTGATATTCAAATAATTACATGTTATTGATTTCCTGTTTTCCCATTGCACAGTAACAGTGATTCCTGTTTCCTAATTGACACTGACACACACAGGTTGCCATTCACTGATTTTTCCCCTTTGACACATGCCACTGTTTCACATGCCCTACACTAATTTATTCCCTGTTTCCTGTATTCAGGACATACACATTGGTTACTGATTTCTCCTAGACACTGTGTCACCAATGTTACACTGTTTCACAGGTCCCAGCTATCACACATTCTTGTACCCTCAAGCTTAACACACACACACACTCATGTCTCATTCACAAACACACATGTACACCACACCCTTTTCTCTATGTTATATATGAGATGTATATTCCTATATATCCTACATCTATGTGTGCCAACTAGTATATGTATTAGGTATAAATATGTTGTATGGTATACATATAGTAGCCTATAGGTTATGTATATTCCAAGTTATTATATAGCTATATCAATATGTGATTATATTAGATATATATTATTGTGTAGATTGTGATATGGTTGGTTTAGGCATGGTATTGCCTAATAGCTAGTCTAGGGCTCTTAGCCTATGTGTGGCTTGAATGCCAGTATAGAGTCTCGATTGGTCTTGTTTAGTCTTGTTATACCTAGAATAGACTAGTTAGACTAGTATAGACTTGTTTGACTTAGGTTTGACTTGGTTGACCTAGTTTGACTTCTAAGGTTGACCAGAGTTGACCAAGAGTTGACTTTGGACTAGATTGACCTAGATTCATGTAGAATGCATTGTAGTGCATCTTACTACCATTCTGGACTTGTTGTGACTTGTGTTTCTAATAAGAGCCAGACACCACTACTCGGACAGTATATTTCTCTAGATTCTCAGGTTACAGGCGAGTACATTCTCTGATCATTTCATATCTTGTTTAGGATTATATTTTTGCTTTAGATTACTTTACATGATGCTGACATTGGAAACACGGATTAGTACTATATGGATCTTGTTGTGCGATATATCCCTTAGCGGATACATCGGGTATTCGTGTTCGTGTACTTTATCGTGAGCATCGTGTACTCCTTGTATTCGTGATATCGTATACAAATCGTGTGAAATCGTGTATACTCATGTATTCACATGATCTCGTGTGCGACTATACTTCGTGTACAATAACATAACTTAACTAGATCCTTGTGTATTGATTGGGGCGGGGGAGTAGAAGTGGTTATGTATTCAATCTAGTAGATTACTCGTGTACAACCTCTGTAGATTACTCGTGTATAACATCGTGCCGTTACATAACCATCTTGTGCTCTGAATCACTAGCACTGTTAGTTCTCTATATATATATTGTAGCTATTTACTTACAGTTTCTCTCTTTATATCATATTATTTTTCAGATCATGTATCTTACTCTAGCATGTTTATATTTCCTAACCGGTTATGTTTTGTTGAGATGTACTGTACTCGCTCCTGTCCTGACTGGACCTGTTAAAAATTTTACAGTGAATGAGGGCTCTGGTGTCTATCCCTCTTGGTGCAGCATTAGACATCACTAGTGACTTGGACCTGCTAGCAGTGGATGATACTTCTCTAGATTAGGGTTGTCTTACTTTCTGATCACTGTAGTTAGATTCTGGGATTTTCTGAGTTATGTATTTATTTTAGTCACTTAGAATTCTGGATTTGTATCTCTGTGATGTTACATTCCTGGTTGTTATCTATCTTTATCTTTCTATCTCATTCCTGTCCTATCCTAGATGTGGTTGAGTTATATTCTGTTATGTCACCCCCATTCGGGAGTATAACTGTATATTACCCTTATCTGTTAGATGTTATGACCTAGGACAGCATTCTACTGCCGACACTGCGGCGTAGGCTGGACGTACCCACGTCACGTGCCCTTATTCTAGGGTGGCGGGTCGTGACAGGGGTTATTCCCAAAACAATATGCATGACGTAAGGTAAATGGTATTGATGCCAACACTATTATGGAATTTAGAGATGCTATGTTGAAATTTTCCACATTGAAGAATAGAACTCCTAGATCTTTAGCATCTACACTATGTCATATTGCAACCTCTAATCCACATTTAGACTAGACCAACCTAGTAGAAACTGTGTGTAAAAGGACTAAAAGAGAACCCAACATACACTACCAAAATAAGTCAAATCGACAACGTTGGGGCCTCGATTGAGTGGGAACCCTAGGCATGTCTGTAGTAGGCTCAAAATAGTCGAAATCATATATTGGGTCGTTTAGGTTGGATTAATATCGAGTCCGAAATTTAAGTTGGAAGTTACGACAAGTCTCATGGTAGGTAACTAATTCATGGCCCAAATTGATCCCGAAGTTTTGCGAAGCAAATAGAATACAAGAAGACATTTTGAGTGGGTCATGATATACCAAATCGAAGATAAACTTGTCTAGGTCAAAACTCATGAATGAAGTTTCTAGAGATTGGCATTTCTTGTGCTAAAAAAAAAGGCTATGGAAAAAATATTTAATGATCAAAATAATAATGGAAAAAATATCTATTATAACTATATTAATTAAAATTGTAAGAATAAATAAAAAATAACTCTAAAAATTAAGGGGGCTTACGCAACATGTATCAAACGTTAATAAAACTT
>JANAVB010021798.1:22589418-22616918 GCA_029216955.1 Iris pallida
ATATATAATAGATATATATATATTATATATAATATATATATATATTGTTTAATATATATATAATATATATATAATAAATACATGATGGCTCGAGAGTAGGTAAGTTCTATCTTGCTAATTTCTTTATGTGACTATTAAAATGTAATCTGCTGTTGTTTTACTACTACTAGTTGCTATGTTTGAATGCTTAGGGATAGTTTGTATGGTGTGTCTATGTGTTGTGGGACGGCACCAAAGTTGCGTAGGCGTTTGATGGCAGAGAGTGCCTTGTTTAGCCGTAAATCGTTGACAGCCGTGCAACCTTTTTACTACCAGAAGAATTAAACCTAAGCCATTTAGATATTAGCGATAGTAGTATTGATATTAACAGCAGGATGCAGGTTAATAGTTTACATGAAGAAGGTAGCAAGGTAGATTCTCCTCCAATGAGTGAGCAGCTGGCAAACCTAATAGGTTCAAATAAGAAGACCCTTAATAAGGGTAAATCAGTTAAGAATACTAATCTGTATGAATTCCCTACAGAATTAGAGGAGTTGAACAAATGGACAATTCCTAAAGTTCAACCTAAGGAAATATACCAAATAGGTACTTTTGATTTCAAGTCTTCCATTGTAATTAAGTCTCCTCATCTAATTTAGATGACTGAGATTCTGATTTGGAAGCATATATTGGGTGAACGACATTGGATTCATTTATTTGAAGCTTTTTTATTTGCTTTCTTCTATATTAGAAGATTCAGCTTCTGATTGCTTATCTGAGATGGATTTCTCAGTTATGAATCTCCTAGAACTTGATATGGAGATTCTGGCTTTTATTTGTGGAGTAAATCTAACTTCCACATCACCATCTGGAGTCTGAATTATTTGGTCTATTTCCGAATCCATTATGGGTTTCGGAGGTACAGCCATATTCAGGGTCCATTCATTAGGAAAGTTTATTTCTTCCCACTTGATTATTCTATTTGTAGCTACTTTAGTAGTCAAAAGATTAGTCTCTACTAAAGTAGTCTGTCCTGGTTTAGTAAGGTGTTTAGCCTTTGGGGCTAAAGTATTTAACACCTTAAAATGAACTCTATAGATTATTGCTATAGTTTCAGATCCAGGAAGAAAATTATAACCAAATGTCTTTAAATTCAAAGACACAGCTTCTAACAGGTTTGCATCTGTTAGAGATAAGCTCAAATTGGGATAGACATTAAAATATACTGGACCATGACAGAGACTTGTCTGCATGACTCCCATTAGGGATTGAGCCCAATTTTACTGGTCGAGCATAGCATTCCTTCATAGTGGATCCTCGCCCTCATTTTTATGGGATAAAAATTTCTCTCAAAGTATTTTTCTTTGAGCTGCCAGGGATCCCGAGTGTCATGGGACACAGGAATATCATTTCGGTCTAGACATATGATGTCTTCCTCAGCTGATTTCTGAGTGTAGATTGTCTCCATTTCTGCAAGAGTTGCCGCCTCTTGGTAGGAAAATTTTTCCTTATGCTGTTCATTTGATGCAGTATCAGCTGAAACAATTATATTTCTTCGAACAGGAATTTGGTCCTGTCTCCTATGAGTCTTTCGACTTTTGGGTTGCTCCCATTTGGGAGGCTCCCAGGGCTGCTTGCCCTTATCGCGCCTGCTCATTCTGCAAAAATTCGCGAGTTAGAAAATCGGGAAGACTATTTTCTTCACCTTTAATATATTCAATATCAAAATCAAAAATTGCTAATTCAGCCTGCCATCTAGCAAATATTTGTTTTGAAGCTAGATTTTTAACATCCTTTTCTAAGACAGTTTTTGCAGAGCTACAGTCTATTCTGAGCAAAAACTTCTGATTAAGCAGATCATCTTGAAATTTATGAATACATTTTATTATAGAAAGAATTTCTTTCTTTATTGTGGAGTAATTAAGTTGGGTATCATTCCATTTACCCGAGCAAAACCTAACCAAGACTTCCTTATTAGTCTCAGGGTTTCTTTGCTTCAAGATGCCTCCATAACCAATATCACTGGCATCTGTTTCCACAAATTTAAACCATTCAGCATTGGCTAGATGTAAGCAAGGTAAATTCTTAACCTTCTGCTTTATTATCCTAACTGCCTTAGTATGTTCTTCTGACCAGGCAGGTCAGATAATAAAGCAGAAGGTTAAGAATTTACCTTGCTTACATCTAGCCAATGCTGAATGGTTTAAAATTGTGGAAACAGATGCCAGTGATATTGGTTATGGAGGCATCTTGAAGCAAAGAAACCCTGAGACTAATAAGGAAGTCTTGGTTAGGTTTTGCTCGGGTAAATGGAATGATACCCAACTTAATTACTCCACAATAAAGAAAGAAATTCTTTCTATAATAAAATGTATTCATAAATTTCAAGATGATCTGCTTAATCAGAAGTTTTTGCTCAGAATAGACTGTAGCTCTGCAAAAACTGTCTTAGAAAAGGATGTTAAAAATCTAGCTTCAAAACAAATATTTGCTAGATGGCAGGCTGAATTAGCAATTTTTGATTTTGATATTGAATATATTAAAGGTGAAGAAAATAGTCTTCCCGATTTTCTAACTCGCGAATTTTTGCAGAATGAGCAGGCGCGATAAGGGCAAGCAGCCCTGGAAGCCTCCCAAATGGGAGCAACCCAAAAGTCGAAAGACTCACAGGAGACAGGACCAAATTCTTGTTCGAAGAAATATAATTGTTTTAGCTGATACTGCATCAAATGAGCAGCATAAGGAAAAATTTTCCTACCAAGAAGCGGCAACTCTTGCAGAAATGGAGACAATCTACACTCAGAAATCAGCTGAGGAAGACATCATATGTCTAGACCGAAATGATATTCCTGTGTCCCATGACACTTGGGATCCCTGGCAGCTCAAAGAAAAATACTTTGAGAGAAATTTTTATCCCATAAAAATGAGGGCGAGGATCCACTATGAAGGAATGCTATGCTCGACCAATTCTGCAGAAATTGAGCACTTTAGGCAAAATCCTAAAGATCTGCATTCAGAGATTGTATATAGTAAAATTACTATATATAAAATCCTTACACCTCAATCATGGGGTTTACATCCTAATTTCGAGAGGGCAATGCTCTTCAAAAATAATACGACTTCAATGAAGTTCACTTACTGGGATTATATTGATGCTTTCTTTTATGTGTTTTATTACGAGAATGACAAAAGGAGGCATTCCTGGTTCATTAAGATATGTCCTAAAATATTAGAGCAGGATATTCCCACCTGGTTCAATAAGTGGTGGAATTACTTTGGAGCAAACCTGGAAATATTGTCAGGACCATTGCTCAATTTGTTCGACGAATGGGTCGAGAAGGCAAAAATTTGCCAGAAGAAACAGAATTTTTATGATGAGGAGACAACCATGTTATTCTTCGTCTCTAACAATATTCCCCACATAATGAAGTGGTCTCTCAAATGCGCAGAGGGAGAGTTTGGAATTTACAAATTGAAAAGAATTTTTCTCATCAAATGGTGGAATAGAATTGATGAGAAAGAAAAAATAGCAGAAATCAAGGCATCTCTTGCAGCAGAAGCCAAAGAATCAGTTCGGCTGCAAGAAGAAAAAGTAATGGATTATGAGGATAATCCTCTAAAGAAATAAAATGCTACAAATGTGGTAAAATAGGTCATTACGCTAATAGGTGTTATACTAAGAAGAAAATCCAAGAAATTGAGGATGAAGGGTTAAAGAAAACCCTGTACAAAATATTGATAAATTCTGATGAAGAATTAGGTTCATTAGATGAGTCTAGTGATGACGAGTCGATTAATATGTGTGAATGTGATAGTGAATGTAGCTGTGAGGAATGTTCCAATGAACATGATCTTGAGTACTATAAGTCCATAGTCGAAATGAATGGATTGTCAATTAATGTATTGACTGCTCAAGATAAAGGAGAGATAATTAAATCTCTATTATCTACTGAAATCAGTAGAAATGCTAGAGAAAAGTTAATAGACTTTCTTAGCTTAGAAGAAAAGTCAAATGATAGTTCCTTGAATGAGGAAGTAACTAATAAGAAAGAAGAATTTTACAGTATGGATGAAGTCCTCCGACGATATAGAAATAAGGAGGTAAAAGCTGTAACAATACAAGATCTCGAAAATGAGATTAAGGTATTGAAAAAAGAAATAAAAGAGTTAAAATCTCAAGATGAGATGACTCAATAAGACTGTCTAATTTGGAGACGGTAGCAAAGAATATGATAATCCATACTACTGAGCAAGGGGAAAGCTCAAAAAGAAGTAATACTTCTACCCCTGGAGTTTCTGATGAGGAAACGGAGCCTCAACAGAAATTAGAGAAAATAGATCTCTATGTTACCCAAAAATGGTACATTCAAATAGATTTACTCATTAATAATGAGTATTATATTAAGAATTTAATTGCACTAGTAGATAGTGGTGCAGACCTTAATTGTGTTAAAGAGGGTGTGATTCTAATAAAATATTGTGAACGCACAACTCAAACACTGAGTGCTGCAAATAATAAAGCATTGACAGCACCATATAAGGTTACAGATGTTAATGTCTGTAAAAATTCTGCCACCATACCACTACAATTTGTGGTAGTCAAGGAAATAACTCAGCATGTTATTCTAGGAACCCCTTTCCTAGAAAAACTTATGCCAATAAAGAGTATTAATTTGAAGGGAATTTCTACTGTATATAAGGGTAGAGAAGTGACCTTTGAATTTATTCGTGATCCAATGATCAAAATCCTCAATGAAATAAGAGAAATTGATTTTAAAGAAAATCAAATCAATTTTCTCAGGGAGGAAATAAGGCAAATACAAATCTCTGATAAATTAAATAAGCCAGAGATGAAGGATAGAATACAACAAGTTGAAGAAGAGTTTAAGCTTCAAACTTGTAGTAATCTTCCAAATGCTTTTTGGGATCGGAAACAGCATATTGTTTCACTTCCCTATGTGGATAGCTTTAATGAGAAAGATATCCCAACCAAGGCGAGGCCGTGCCAGATGAATCAGCAATATCTGGAAATATGTAAAAAGGAAATACAGGATTTAATAGACAAGAAGTTAATAAGGAAATCATACTCTCCATGGAGTTGCACAGCATTTTATGTAATGAATAATGCTGAAAGGGAGAGAGGTGTACCAAGATTGGTAATTAATTATAAACCTCTTAATAAGGTTTTAAAATGGATTAGATATCCAATCCCTAATAAAAGGGATTTGCTCAACAGAATTGTTAGAGCAAGAATATTTTCCAAATTTGATTTAAAATCAGGCTACTGGCAAATCCAGATAGCTGAACAGGATAGGTACAAGACTGCATTTACCGTTCTATTTGGGCATTATGAATGGAATGTTATGCCCTTCGGACTAAAGAATGCTGCGTCCGAATTTCAGAATATAATGAATGAAATATTCAATAATTATTCTGAATTTATTTTATCATACGTTGATGATATATTAATATTTTCTAATTCTCTTGATGAACATTTTAAGCACTTGAAAATTTTCAAGCATTTAGTCATCAAGAATAGATTAGTAATATCGGCACACACTATGAAGGAATGTTATGCTCGACCAATTCTGCAGAAATTGAGCACTTTAGGCAAAATCCTAAAGATCTGCATTCAGAGATTGTATATAGTAAAATTACTATATATAAAATCCTTACACCTCAATCATGGGGTTTGCATCCTAATTTCGAGAGGGCAATGCTCTTCAGAAATAATACGACTTCAATGAAGTTCACTTACTGGGATTATATTGATGCTTTCTTTTATGTGTTTTATTACGAGAATGACAAAAGGAGGCATTCTTGGTTCATTAAGATATGTCCTAAAATATTAGAGCAGGACATTCCCACCTGGTTCAATAAGTGGTGGAATTACTTTGGAGCAAACCTGGAAATATTGTCAGGACCATTGCTCAATTTGTTCGACGAATGGGTCGAGAAGGCAAAAATTTGCCAGAAGAAACAGAATTTTTATGATGAGAAGACAACCATGTTATTCTTCGTCTCTAACAATATTCCCCACATAATGAAGTGGTCTCTCAAATGCGCAGAGGGAGAGTTTGGAATTTACAAATTGAAAAAAAAATTTCTCATCAAATGGTGGAATAGAATTGATGAGAAAGAAAAAATAGCAGAAATCAAGGCATCTCTTGCAGCAGAAGCCAAAGAATCAGTTCGGCTGCAAGAAGAAAAAGTAATGGATTATGAGGATAATTACCTGAGAAAATTCAAAGACCATATACTCAGGAAAAATCCTAAAATATCCAAAGAAGAATTAAAAAATAAATGTCGCAAATATATTTATTCCCAAATGAAGGAAATATTTGGCGACACTATGCTTCGAGAATTAGAGGATGATGAATCAATGAGATCATCAGAAGCGTCCGTCGCAGCAGCTCATAGCGATAAGGAAGAATCTTCTGCAGAAAGCATTAATGAAGTGGTGGTTGAATCGTCCGCCAGTCATGCGCCACGAAGACGACCCAGGAATAGTGAAGATGATGGAAAATAGAGGACAGCTGTGCGGCAGAGGAATAAAGGTGGAATTGATGCAGACAGCCACTAATAGCGATAATTATGGATGTGGGGCCTACAATCCAGAATATGGCCAAAATCAAGATAAGAGAGAATCTCCTTTACTAAAGCAAAAGGAGATATGACATAAAGTTGTCGGGACACGTATGTGCCTAATACACTACGTGTAGATTCAATAATTCACTCGAGGCGGTGCTTCTGGACAGATGGCTTGCAATAACCTGATACTGCCGGTTGGCTTCGGGTGTGTTTGTACTATAAATAGAGGCCTTCTGCCTCATTTGGATAAGGAAGTTTGTATTAGTTTTTCTATTTTCTGCTGTAAGAGTGTGAGTTTGTGAGTGCTTGTACTACTACTAATATTAATAAAAGTTCAAGTTTGCTATTTCGATCTTGTTCTTCTACTCTTCTGGCCTCTTTGAAGATCCTGTCTACAATTGGTATCAGAGCCATGATGGCTCGAGAGTAGGTAAGTTCTATCTTGCTAATTTCTTTATGTGACTATTAAAATGTAATCTGCTGTTGTTTTACTACTACTAGTTGCTATGTTTGAATGCTTAGGGATAGTTTGTATGGTGTGTCTATGTGTTGTGGGACGGCACCAAAGTCGCGTAGGCGTTTGATGGCAGAGAGTGCCTTGTTTAGCCGTAAATCGTTGACAGCCGTGCAACCTTTTTACTACCAGAAGAATTAAACCTAAGCCATTTAGATATTAGCGATAGTAGTATTGATATTAACAGCAGGATGCAGATTAATAGTTTACATGAAGAAGGTAGCAAGGTAGATTCTCCTCCAATGAGTGAGCAACTGGCAAACCTAATAGGTTCAAATAAGAAGACCCTTAATAAGGGTAAATCAGTTAAGAATACTAATCTGTATGAATTCCCTACAGAATTAGAGGAGTTGAACAAATGGACAATTCCTAAAGTTCAACCTAAGGAAATATACCAAATAGGTACTTTTGATTTCAAGTCTTCCATTGTAATTAAGACAATGGAAAGAACTGTCCAAGTCTCAGATAATGAACAAATAATCAAGTTGTTATCTGAAGACGATATCTCTAATTACAGAGATAAATACAATTTTATTCATATTGGATTAATACAGGTAGCATTAAAACCTTTAATACTTCAAGGTTTGAATGCATCATTACTGACATCTTTAAGAGATGGTCGGTGCTTGGACTGGGCTCAATCCCTAATGGGAGTCATGCAGACAAGTCTCTGTCATGGTCCAGTATATTTTAATGTCTATCCCAATTTGAGCTTATCTCTAACAGATGCAAACCTGTTAGAAGCTGTCTTTGAATTTAAAGACATTTGGTTATAATTTTTTTCCTGGATCTGAAACTATAGCAATAATCTATAGAGTTCATTTTAAGGTGTTAAATACTTTAGCCCTAAAGGCTAAACACCTTACTAAACCAGGACAGACTACTTTAGTAGAGACTAATCTTTTGACTACTAAAGTAGCTACAAATAGAATAATCAAGTGGGAAGAAATAAACTTTCCTAATGAATGGACCCTGAATATGGCTGTACCTCCGAAACCCATAATGGATTCGGAAATAGACCAAATAATTCAGACTCCAGATGGTGATGTGGAAGTTAGATTTACTCCACAAATAAAAGCCAGAATCTCCACATCAAGTTCTAGGAGATTCATAACTGAGAAATCCATCTCAGATAAGCAATCAGAAGCTGAATCTTCTAATATAGAAGAAAGCAAAATAAAAAAGCTTCAAATAAATGAATCCAATGTCGTTCACCCAATATATGCTTCCAAATCAGAATCTCAGTCATCTAAATTAGATGAGGAGCCGACAATGTCGAAAATGGCATTTAATTTTTAATGGATTATAGGCTCTCACCAGAGATGATTGAGTGCTGTAAAAAAGAATATTACAGCGAAGCAAATAGAGAATTTAGGGAATGGTTTCAACACCAATTCAAAGTTCATCAGCGTAGAGAATATAGAAAAATGTATGAAGAAGACCTTCCAAATATGTAGAAGGTACGATGGTTTCGAGATTGGTTCCTTGAAGAATATCTTAGTGGTAGAATAAGACATATAAATGTCATTGAGGAGCAATTTAAGATTTGGACCACTAAGGGAGGACAGAAAATAAAATCGTTATATCCTCCTAATGAATCTCTTAAAATATCTGCTCCGTTCAATACTAATATTGAGGCTAATTCGTTCTATAAGGCTATAGAACATGAGAAAGCCACAATAAAAGAGTTGCAGAAAATAATACTGCAAAATAATTATACTAATACCTTTATTCAAGTTATGGGTAAACAATTAACCCGAATAGAGGAGAATATTCAGAAGCTACATGATAAGTTTAATTCGCTTAAAGGAGTGGAGCTTCATGAGAGTCCTATTGTTAAACCCAAAATGGAAACAAATAGGATTCTAATTAGACCTCCAATGGAAGTCACCGACTATAAGTTCAGATCTAAGTCAGAATTTACTAAGGAAGATCTGAAAGAGTTAGTCGAGCAATTCAGAAATCAAAGCGTTAATGTACTCTCTGAAGAAGAATTGGAGTACGAACGTCTTAAAGAGGAATTTCTGAATTATGATCCTAAGGATACACCTAAGCACCTTAATGTGCTACAAGGAGAATCCTCGACCCAAAATGGTCAAGAGTCTGAATCTGACTCTAGAGAGACTTGTTCTACTCAAGATGAACAAGTTAATCCTATTGAATTAGAGGAAATGTATAATTCTTTTAATTCGGTTCAAAACTCTTTAAAAGCGGTTCAGAAAGATATGAATCGAGAAAGAGTTAATACTGTCAAATATGATAAACCCAATTTGATTAAATATTATTACAAAAGACCTTCTCCAATGGATGTTTTGTATGAGGAGAACGATTCTATAATTCAGAATCATTACTGTGCTGGAGAAATCTATGAATGGAACATAGATGGTCTTTCTGATAAGCAAATACATGATCAATTACATCGAATATTGATGTATTCCAATGTTGCTAAAGCCGCTGGTAACAATGATCGACAAATTGCCTTATTTGTCGCCAGTGGATTTGCAGGCATCCTGCGAGGATGGTGGGATCATTGCCTGAGTAATGAGCAACGAATGGAAATAATAAATGTCACCAAGACAGAAGACGGACAACAGAAATCTGATGCTGTTTATACTCTAATATACAATATATTAGAGCATTTCATAGGACATATTTCTGATGGGGGGAGAATTAGAACCCTATTACAAAATTTGCGATGTCCAACTTTGACTCATTTCAGATGGTATAAGGATACTTTTCTGAGTAGAGTCATGGCGCTTGATGATGCCAATGCATCACACTGGAAGTCCAAATTTATTGATGGATTGCCTAACCTCTTTACTGAAAAAATACGGCAAAAGTTGAAGGAAAGGAATAATGGTGAAATACCATATCAGAATTACACCTATGGAGCATTAATCAATGCTTGTGTTCAAGAAGGCTTAGCTTTATGCAATGATTTAAAGCTAAGAAATCAATTGAAATCACAAAGGCTTTCGGAAAGAAAGCAATTAGGTGAATTTTGTAGCCAATTTGCTGTAGATGATTACAAGCCTTATGATAAGAAGGGAAAGGCTAAGAAGGATTATAATAGAGAAAAGGGAAATAAGCCCTACTATAGGAGAAAGAAGAAGAAGAAATATCCCCAGCAATATAAGGAGAAAGAAAAGGGGAAAGAGAAGAAATCTTCTCATAAGAGGAAATCCTCTAAAGAAATAAAATGCTACAAATGTGGTAAAATAGGTCATTACGCTAATAGGTGTTATACTAAGAAGAAAATCCAAGAAATTGAGGATGAAGGGTTAAAGAAAACCCTGTACAAAATATTGATAAATTCTGATAAAGAATTAGGTTCATTAGATGAGTCTAGTGATGACGAGTCGATTAATATGTGTGAATGTGATAGTGAATGTAGCTGTGAGGAATGTTCCAATGAACATGATCTTGAGTACTATAAGTCCATAGTCGAAATGAATGGATTGTCAATTAATGTATTGACTGCTCAAGATAAAGGAGAGATAATTAAATCTCTATTATCTTCTGAAATCAGTAGAAATGCTAGAGAAAAGTTAATAGACTTTCTTAGCTTAGAAGAAAAGTCAAATGATAGTTCCTTGAATGAGGAAGGAACTAATAAGAAAGAAGAATTTTACAGTATGGATGAAGTCCTCCGACGATATAGAAATAAGGAGGTAAAAGCTGTAACAATACAAGATCTCCAAAATGAGATTAAGGTATTGAAAAAAGAAATAAAAGAGTTAAAATCTCAAGATGAGATGACTCAAATAAGACTGTCTAATTTGGAGACGGTAGCAAAGAATATGATAATCCATACTACTGAGCAAGGGGAAAGCTCAAAAAGAAGTAATACTTCTACCCCTGGAGTTTCTGATGAGGAAACGGAGCCTCAACAGAAATTAGAGAAAATAGATCTCTATGTTACCCAAAAATGGTACATTCAAATAGATTTACTCATTAATAATGAGTATTATATTAAGAATTTAATTGCACTAGTAGATAGTGGTGCAGACCTTAATTGTGTTAAAGAGGGTGTGATTCCAATAAAATATTGTGAACGCACAACTCAAACACTGAGTGCTGCGAATAATAAAGCATTGACAGCACCATATAAGGTTACAGATGTTAATGTCTGTAAAAATTCTGCCACCATACCACTACAATTTGTGGTAGTCAAGGAAATAACTCAGCATGTTATTCTAGGAACCCCTTTCCTAGAAAAACTTATGCCAATAAAGAGTATTAATTTGAAGGGAATTTCTACTATATATAAGGGTAGAGAAGTGACCTTTGAATTTATTCATGATCCAATGATCAAAATCCTCAATGAAATAAGAGAAATTGATTTTAAAGAAAATCAAATCAATTTTCTCAGGGAGGAAATAAGGCAAATACAAATCTCTGATCAATTAAATAAGCCAGAGATGAAGGATAGAATACAACAGGTTGAAGAAGAGTTTAAGCTTCAAACTTGTAGTAATCTTACAAATGCTTTTTGGGATCGGAAACAGCATATTGTTTCACTTTCCTATGTGGATAGCTTTAATGAGAAAGATATCCCAACCAAGGCGAGGCCGTGCCAGATGAATCAGCAATATCTGGAAATATGTAAAAAGGAAATACAGGATTTAATAGACAAGAAGTTAATAAGGAAATCATACTCTCCATGGAGTTGCACAGCATTTTATGTAATGAATAATGCTGAAAGGGAGAGAGGTGTACCAAGATTGGTAATTAATTATAAACCTCCTAATAAGGTTTTAAAATGGATTAGATATCCAATCCCTAATAAAAGGGATTTGCTCAACAGAATTGTTAGAGCAAGAATATTTTCCAAATTTGATTTAAAATCAGGCTACTGGCAAATCCAGATAGCTGAACAGGATAGGTACAAGACTGCATTTACCGTTCTATTTGGACATTATGAATGGAATGTTATGCCCTTCGGACTAAAGAATGCTCCGTCCGAATTTCAGAATATAATGAATGAAATATTCAATAATTATTCTGAATTTATTTTATCATACATTGATGATATATTAATATTTTCTAATTCTCTTGATGAACATTTTAAGCACTTGAAAATTTTCAAGCATTTAGTCATCAAGAATGGATTAGTAATATCGGCACCAAAAATGAAGTTGTTCCAAACAGAAATAAGATTTTTGGGACATAATATAGCCAATAGGACAATAATTCCTATTGATAGAAGTATTGAATTTGCTTCTAAATTCCCCGATGAAATAACTGATAATAAGCAGTTACAAAGATTTCTTGGGGCTTTGAACTATGTTTCTGATTTTTATAAGAACATAGCTCAGGATACAAAAATTTTGTATCAAAGATTAAAGAAGAATCCACCTGCCTGGTCAGAAGAACATACTAAGGCAGTTAGGATAATAAAGCAGAAGGTTAAGAATTTACCTTGCTTACATCTAGCCAATGCTGAATGGTTTAAAATTGTGGAAACAGATGCCAGTGATATTGGTTATGGAGGCATCTTGAAGCAAAGAAACCCTGAGATTAATAAGGAAGTCTTGGTTAGGTTTTGCTCGGGTAAATGGAATGATACCCAACTTAATTACTCCATAATAAAGAAAGAAATTCTTTCTATAATAAAATGTATTCATAAATTTCAAGATGATCTGCTTAATCAGAAGTTTTTGCTCAGAATAGACAGTAGCTCTGCAAAAACTGTCTTAGAAAAGGATGTTAAAAATCTAGCTTCAAAACAAATATTTGCTAGATGGCAGGCTGAATTAGCAATTTTTGATTTTGATATTGAATATATTAAAGGTGAAGAAAATAGTCTTCCCGATTTTCTAACTCGCGAATTTTTGCAGAATGAGCAGGCGCGATAAGGGCAAGCAGCCCTGGGAGCCTCCCAAATGGGAGCAACCCAAAAGTCAAAAGACTCACAGGAGACAGGACCAAATTCCTGTTCGAAGAAATATAATTGTTTCAGCTGATACTGCATCAAATGAGCAGCATAAGGAAAAATTTTCCTACCAAGAGGCGGCAACTCTTGCAGAAATGGAGACAATCTACACTCAGAAATCAGCTGAGGAAGACATCATATGTCTAGACCGAAATGATATTCCTGTGTCCCATGACACTTGGGATCCCTGGCAGCGCAAAGAAAAATACTTTGAGAGAAATTTTTATCCCATAAAAATGAGGGCGAGGATCCACTATGAAGGAATGCTATGCTCGACCAATTCTACAGAAATTGAGCACTTTAGGCAAAATCCTAAATCAGAATCACCCAATATATGCTTCCAAATCAGAATCTCAGTCATCTAAATTAGATGAGGAGCCGACAATGTCGGAAATGGCATTTAATTTTTAATGGATTATAGGCTCTCACCAGAGATGATTGAGTGCTGTAAAAAAGAATATTACAGCGAAGCAAATAGAGAATTTAGGGAATGGTTTCAACACCAATTCAAAGTTCATCAGCGTAGAGAATATAGAAAAATGTATGAAGAAGACCTTCCAAATATGCAGAAGGTACGATGGTTTCGAGATTGGTTCCTTGAAGAATATCTTAGTGGTAGAATAAGACATATAAATGTCATTGAGGAGCAATTTAAGATTTGGACCAATAAGGGAGGACAGAAAATAAAATCGTTATATCCTCCTAATGAATCTCTTAAAATATCTGCTCCGTTCAATACTAATATTGAGGCTAATTCGTTCTATAAGGCTATAGAACATGAGAAAGCCACAATAAAAGAGTTGCAGAAAATAATACTGCAAAATAATTATACTAATACCTTTATTCAAGTTATGGGTAAACAATTAACCCGAATAGAGGAGAATATTCAGAAGCTACATGATAAGTTTAATTCGCTTAAAGGAGTGGAGCTTCATGAGAGTCCTATTGTTAAACCCAAAATGGAAACAAATAGGATTCCAATTAGACCTCCAATGGAAGTCACCGACTATAAGTTCAGATCTAAGTCATAATTTACTAAGGAAGATCTGAAAGAGTTAGTCGAGCAATTCAGAAATCAAAGCGTTAATGTACTCTCTGAAGAAGAATTGGAGTACGAACGTCTTAAAGAGGAATTTCTGAATTATGATCCTAAGGATACACCTAAGCACCTTAATGTGCTACAAGGAGAATCCTCGACCCAAAATGGTCAAGAGTCTGAATCTGACTCTAGAGAGACTTGTTCTACTCAAGATGAACAAGTTAATCCAACAAGATCGAAATAGCAAACTTGAACTTTTATTAATATTAGTAGTAGTACAAGCACTCACAAACTCACACTCTTACAGCGGAAAATAGAAAAACTAATACAAACTTGCTTATCCAAATGAGGCAGAAGGCCTCTATTTATAGTACAAACACACCCGAAGCCAACCGGCAGTATCAGGTTATTGCAAGCCATCTGTCCAGAAGCACCGCCTCGAGTGAATTATTGAATCTACACGTAGTGTATTAGGCACATACGTGTCCCGACAACTTTATGTCATATCTCCTTTTGCTTTAGTAAAGGAGATTCTCTCTTATCTTAATTTTGGCCATATTCTGGATTGTAGGCCCCACATCCACAATTATCGCTATTAGTGGCTGTCTTCATCAATTCCACCTTTATTCCTCTGCCGCACAGCTGTCCTCTATTTTCCATCATCTTCACTATTCCTGGGTCGTCTTCGTGGCGCATGACTGGCGGACGATTCAACCACCACTTCATTATTGCTTTCTGCAGAAGATTCTTCCTTATCGCTATGAGCTGCTGCGACGGACGCTTCTGATGATCTCATTGATTCAACATCCTCTAATTCTCGAAGCATAGTGTCGCCAAATATTTCCTTCATTTGGGAATAAATATATTTACGACATTTATTTTTTAATTCTTCTTTGGATATTTTAGGATTTTTCCTGAGTATATGGTCTTTGAATTTTCTCAGGTAATTATCCTCATAATCCATTACTTTTTCTTCTTGCAGCCGAACTGATTCTTTGGCTTCTGCTGCAAGAGATGCCTTGATTTCTGCTATTTTTTCTTTCTCATCAATTCTATTCCACCATTTGATGAGAAAAATTCTTTTCAATTTGTAAATTCCAAACTCTCCCTCTGCGCATTTGAGAGACCACTTCATTATGTGGGGAATATTGACGAAGAATAACATGGTTGTCTCCTCATCATAAAAATTCTGTTTCTTCTGGCAAATTTTTGCCTTCTCGACCCATTCGTCGAACAAATTGAGCAATGGTCCTGACAATATTTCCAGGTTTGCTCCAAAGTAATTCCACCACTTATTGAACTAGGTGGGAATGTCCTGCTCTAATATTTTAGGACATATCTAAATGAACCAGGAATGCCTCCTTTTGTCATTCTCGTAATAAAACACATAAAAAGAAAGCATCAATATAATCCCAGTAAGTGAACTTCATTGAAGTCGTATTATTTCTGAAGAGCATTGCCCTCTCGAAATTAGGATGCAAACTCCATGATTGAGGTGTAAGGATTTTATATATAGTAATTTTACTATATACAATCTCTGAATGCAGATCTTTAGGATTTTGCCTAAAGTGCTCAATTTCTGCAGAATTGGTCGAGCATAGCATTCCTTCATAGTGTATCCTCGCCCTCATTTTTATGGGATAAAAATTTCTCTCAAAGTATTTTTCTTTGAGCTGCCAGGGATCCCAAGTGTCATGGGACACAGGAATATCATTTCGGTCTAGACATATGATGTCTTCCTTAGCTGATTTCTGAGTGTAGATTGTCTCCATTTCTGCAAGAGTTGCCGCCTCTTGGTAGGAAAATTTTTTCTTATGCTGCTCATTTGATGCAGTATCAGCTGAAACAATTATATTTCTTCGAACAGGAATTTGGTCTTGTCTCCTGTGAGTCTTTTGACTTTTGGGTTGCTCCCATTTGGGAGGCTCCCAGGGCTGCTTGCCCATATCGCGCCTGCTCATTCTGCAAAAATTCGCGAGTTAGAAAATCGGGAAGACTATTTTCTTCACCTTTAATATATTCAATATCAAAATCAAAAATTGCTAATTCAGCCTGCCATCTAGCAAATATTTATTTTGAAGCTAGATTTTTAACATCCTTTTCTAAGACAGTTTTTGCAGAGCTACAGTCTATTCTGAGCAAAAACTTCTGATTAAGCAGATCATCTTGAAATTTATGAATACATTTTATTATAGAAAGAATTTCTTTCTTTATTGTGGAGTAATTAAGTTGGGTATCATTCCATTTACCCGAGCAAAACCTAACCAAGACTTCCTTATTAGTCTCAGGGTTTCTTTGCTTCAATATGCCTCCATAACCAATATCACTGGCATCTGTTTCCACAATTTTAAACCATTCAGCATTGGCTTGATGTAAGCAAGGTAAATTCTTAACCTTCTGCTTTATTATCCTAACTGCCTTAGTATGTTCTTCTGACCAGGCAGGTGGATTCTTCTTTAATCTTTGATACAAAATTTTTGTATCCTGAGCTATGTTCTTATAAAAATCAGAAACATAGTTCAAAGCCCCAAGAAATCTTTGTAACTGCTTATTATCAGTTATTTCATCGGGGAATTTAGAAGCAAATTCAATACTTCTATCAATAGGAATTATTGTCCTATTGGCTATATTATGTCCCAAAAATCTTATTTCTGTTTGGAACAACTTCATTTTTGGTGCCGATATTACTAATCCATTCTTGATGACTAAATGCTTGAAAATTTTCAAGTGCTTAAAATGTTCATCAAGAGAATTAGAAAATATTAATATATCATCAATGTATGATAAAATAAATTCAGAATAATTATTGAATATTTCATTCATTATATTCTGAAATTCGGACGGAGCATTCTTTAGTTCGAAGGGCATAACATTCCATTCATAATGCCCAAATGGAACGGTAAATGCAGTCTTGTACCTATCCTGTTCAGCTATCTGGATTTGCCAGTAGCCTGATTTTAAATCAAATTTGGAAAATATTCTTGCTCTAACAATTCTGTTGAGCAAATCCCTTTTATTAGGGATTGGATATCTAATCCATTTTAAAACCTTATTAGGAGGTTTATAATTAATTACCAATCTTGGTACACCTCTCTCCCTTTCAGCATTATTCATTACATAAAATGCTGTGCAACTCCATGGAGAGTATGATTTCCTTATTAACTTCTTGTCTATTAAATCCTGTATTTCCTTTTTACATATTTCCAGATATTGCTGATTCATCTGGCACGGCCTCGCCTTGGTTGGGATATCTTTCTCATTAAAGCTATCCACATAGGAAAGTGAAACAATATGCTGTTTTCGATCCCAAAAAGCATTTGGAAGATTACTACAAGTTTGAAGCTTAAACTCTTCTTCAACTTGTTGTATTCTATCATTCATCTCTGGCTTATTTAATTGATCAGAGATTTGTATTTGCCTTATTTCCTCCCTGAGAAAATTGATTTGATTTTCTTTAAAATCAATTTCTCTTATTTCATTGAGGATTTTGATCATTGGATCACGAATAAATTCAAAGGTCACTTCTCTACCCTTATATACAGTAGAAATTCCCTTCAAATTAATACTCTTTATTGGCATAAGTTTTTCTAGGAAAGGGGTTCCTAGAATAACATGCTGAGTTATTTCCTTGACTACCACAAATTGTAGTGGTATGGTGGCAGAATTTTTACAGACATTAACATCTGTAACCTTATATGGTGCTGTCAATGCTTTATTATTCGCAGCACTCAGTGTTTGAGTTGTGCGTTCACAATATTTTATTGGAATCACACCCTCTTTAACACAATTAAGGTCTGCACCACTATCTACTAGTGCAATTAAATTCTTAATATAATACTCATTATTAATGAGTAAATCTATTTGAATGTACCATTTTTGGGTAACATAGAGATCTATTTTCTCTAATTTCTGTTGAGGCTCCGTTTCCTCATCAGAAACTCCAGGGGTAGAAGTATTACTTCTTTTTGAGCTTTCCCCTTGCTCAGTAGTATGGATTATCATATTCTTTGCTACCGTCTCCAAATTAGACAGTCTTATTTGAGTCATCTCATCTTGAGATTTTAACTCTTTTATTTCTTTTTTCAATACCTTCATCTCATTTTGGAGATCTTGTATTGTTACAGCTTTTACCTCCTTATTTCTATATCGTCGGAGGACTTCATCCATACTGTAAAATTCTTCTTTCTTATTAGTTCCTTCCTCATTCAAGGAACTATCATTTGACTTTTCTTCTAAGCTAAGAAAGTCTATTAACTTTTCTCTAGCATTTCTACTGATTTCAGTAGATAATAGAGATTTAATTATCTCTCTTTTATCTTGAGCAGTCAATACATTAATTGACAATCCATTCATTTCGACTATGGACTTATAGTACTCAAGATCATGTTCATTGGAACATTCCTCACAGCTACATTCACTATCACATTCACACATATTAATCGACTCGTCATCACTAGACTCATCTAATGAACCTAATTCTTCATCAGAATTTATCAATATTTTGTACAGGGTTTTCTTTAACCCTTCATCCTCAATTTCTTGGATTTTCTTCTTAGTATAACACCTATTAGCGTAATGACCTATTTTACCACATTTGTAGCATTTTATTTCTTTAGAGGATTTCCTCTTATGAGAAGATTTCTTCTCTTTCCCCTTTTCTTTCTCCTTATATTGCTGGGGATATTTCTTCTTCTTCTTTCTCCTATAGTAGGGCTTATTTCCCTTTTCTCTATTATAATCCTTCTTAGCCTTTCCCTTCTTATCATAAGGCTTGTAATCATCTACAGCAAATTGGCTACAAAATTCACCTAATTGCTTTCTTTCCGAAAGCCTTTGTGATTTCAATTGATTTCTTAGCTTTAAATCATTGCATAAAGCTAAGCCTTCTTGAACACAAGCATTGATTAATGCTCCATAGGTATAATTCTGATATGGTATTTCACCATTATTCCTTTCCTTCAACTTTTGCCGTATTTTTTCAGCAAAGAGGTTAGGCAATCCATCAATAAATTTGGACTTCCAGTGTGATGCATTGGCATCATCAAGCGCCATGACTCTACTCAGAAAAGTATCCTTATACCATCTGAAATGAGTCAAAGTTGGACATCGCAAATTCTGTAATAGGGTTCTAATTCTCCCTCCATCAGAAATATGTCCTGTGAAATGCTCTAATATATTGTATATTAGAGTATAAACAGCATCAGATTTCTGCTGTCCGTCTTCTGTCTTGGTGACATTTATTATTTCCATTCGTTGCTCATTACTCAGGCAATGATCCCACCATCCTTGCAGGATGCCTGTAAATCCACTGGCGACAAATAAGGCAATTTGTCGATCATTGTTACCAGCGGCTTTAGCAACATTGGAATACATCAATATTCGATGTAATTGATCATGTATTTGCTTATCAGAAAGACCATCTATGTTCCATTCATAGATTTCTCCAGCACAGATAATGATTCTGAATTATAGAATCGTTCATATTCTGGATTGTAGGTCCCACATCCACAATTATCACTATTAGTG
The DNA here is from genome assembly GCA_029216955.1 of Iris pallida. NCBI lineage: Eukaryota > Viridiplantae > Streptophyta > Magnoliopsida > Asparagales > Iridaceae > Iris > Iris pallida. The sequence continues at coordinate 22,609,003 of JANAVB010021798.1, forward strand.
GCTGTCTTCATTAATTCCACCTTTATTCCTCTGCCGCACAGCTGTCCTCTATTTTCTATCATCTTCACTATTCCTGGGTCATCTTCGTGGCGCATGACTGGCGGACGATTCAACCACCACTTCATTATTGCTTTCTGCAGAAGATTCTTCCTTATCGCTATGAGCTGCTGCGACGGACGCTTCTGATGATCTCATTGATTCATCATCCTCTAATTCTCGAAGCATAGTGTCGCCAAATATTTCCTTCATTTGGGAATAAATATATTTGCGACATTTATTTTTTAATTCTTCTTTGGATATTTTAGGATTTTTCCTGAGTATATGGTCTTTGAATTTTCTCAGGTAATTATCCTCATAATCTATTACTTTTTCTTCTTGCAGCCGAACTGATTCTTTGGCTTCTGCTGCAAGAGATGCCTTGATTTCTGCTATTTTTTCTTTCTCATCAATTCTATTCCACCATTTGATGAGAAAAATTCTTTTCAATTTGTAAATTCCAAACTCTCCCTCTGCGCATTTGAGAGACCACTTCATTATGTGAGGAATATTGTTAGAGACGAAGAATAACATGGTTGTCTCGTCATCATAAAAATTCTGTTTCTTCTGGCAAATTTTTGCCTTCTCGACCCATTCGTCGAACAAATTGAGCAATGGTCCTGACAATATTTCCAGGTTTGCTCCAAAGTAATTCCACCACTTATTGAACCAGGTGGGAATGTCCTGCTCTAATATTTTAGGACATATCTTAATGAACCAGGAATGCCTCCTTTTGTCATTCTTGTAATAAAACACATAAAAGAAAGCATCAATATAATCCCAGTAAGTGAACTTCATTGAAGTCGTATTATTTCTGAAGAGCATTGCCCTCTCGAAATTAGGATGCAAACCCCATGATTGAGGTGTAAGGATTTTATATATAGTAATTTTACTATATACAATCTCTGAATGCGGATCTTTAGGATTTTGCCTAAAGTGCTCAATTTCTGCAGAATTGGTCGAGCATAGCATTCCTTCATAGTGGATCCTCGCCCTTATTTTTATGGGATAAAAATTTCTCTCAAAGTATTTTTCTTTGAGCTGCCAGGGATCCCAAGTGTCATGGGACACAGGAATATCATTTCGGTCTAGACATATGATGTCTTCCTCAGCTGATTTCTGAGTGTAGATTGTCTCCATTTCTGCAAGAGTTGCCGCCTCTTGGTAGGAAAATTTTTCCTTATGCTGCTCATTTGATGTAGTATCAGCTGAAACAATTATATTTCTTCGAATAAGAATTTGGTCCTATCTCCTGTGAGTCTTTCGACTTTTGGGTTGCTCCTATTTGGGAGGCTCCCATGGCTGCTTGCCCTTATCGCGCCTGCTCATTCTGCAAAAATTTGCGAGTTAGAAAATCGGGAAGACTATTTTCTTCACCTTTAATATATTCAATATCAAAATCAAAAATTGCTATATATATATATATATATATATATATATATATATATATATATATATATTGTATATATATATATATAATATATATATAATAAATATATATATATATATATATATATATATATATATATATATATATATATATATATATTTTATATATATATATATATATATATATATATATAAATATATATATATATATATATATATATATAAAATATATATATATATATATATATATATTTATATATATATAAACTCTCTCTCTCTCTCTCTATATATATATATATATATATATATTTATATAATATAAACTCTCTCTCTCTCTATATATATATATATATATATATATATATATATATATATATATATATATATATGTATAATATAAAATGGAGGCGGATGTGCTCTGGGTAGGCGACCCTCCTGTGAGGGTAGATGCCTCTGGGCCCCCTCCCACCATCAAGATCTCGACGGAGCAGCTTTGCCCTACGGCGAAGCATGCTGCCCCCCTGTGGCATTCGTCGGTTGGCCGCGATGGCTAGCGCCCTTCATCCATGGATGAGGATGTGCTCCTCCTCACCAATGTTGCGCCACTCTTCCCACTTTTCTCGAGTAAGGATGCTCTGACTCTCTCTGCTCTCGCAGCAAAGGCGTCCTCTCCTCCCCTAGCGACTTCATCTTTTCCTGCTGCTTCTGGCTCGCCGTCGGATAACATCAACGACGACGTCTCTCTGCTATCTCTTGACGTGCGGCGTCCTCTGGTAGCCCTCAACTTCCTACCTTCGGCTGCCTAGCCCCAGACGCTCCCCTTGCATGGGATTTATCCAGCGGACACCCACGCGGCTCCACTCTCCTACGGTCCTTTATATATTGCGGTCTCTGTTGGGATGACAGCTGTAGGGGACTCCCAAATAGAGAAGTGTGGGGGACTCCTGCGACGTGCAGTTTCAAATTCGAATTTAAAGTCAAGCCTCCTTGCGCTCGGGGTTGGCACTGGCTGTTTAGCGCCAGTTGTGGCACGTGCGCTCTCTGATTCTTCAGTGGTGTGTGAGCCACACATTGAGCCCTTCAGCTATGCCAAATTTTGGTTGACCGCGCCATCTGGAGTCCTATTTGGCGCTATGGGGAACGCAGCCCCCTTGGGCTCTGTTTGTCAGCTCAAGGGGCAGAATGCTCCTGAGCCCTCCCCTTTGGGTTGTACAGGGGTGGGCCCCCCTCTGATGGGAGCAACTTCCCCCCGATTTGGCGTAGGGGTGGGCCCCCTTATTTCGGTCGCCACTTCTATTGTGCCATTCTCTTCTGAGGATGCCTCATTGGCGCCTGTTCGCGATGGTGCTGCCTCTGTGCCTTCGTATCCTACCACCCTCTCTCATACGCTCTCTGGCAGCCTAGGCGCGAGCACCCCCGTGCCTTCCGCCCCTGAGCCATTCGTTGTTGCGGATGTCGTTCCCTCATCCTACCCCTCAGTTGGCGTCGGAAGCACCCCTCCCCCGCCCGGAGCACCTTTGTATCCCACCGCCCTACTTCTGGGAATGCTCCCATCCTCGCGCCACCCACTGCCCCGGATGCTTTGGCGTACCACTTGTCAGCGCCAAGTGCAGGGGCAGCCCACCCGGTCAACCCGTCTTCCTCTATGCCCCCCTGCTCAACCCCCCACTTTGTCATATGTCGAGAAGCTCAAGCCGGATCGTGCAGCTAAACACTTCCCTCCTATGGCAGAGATTGAGCTCTCGGACATCAAATACTCCTCCTTCCAGAGAGTTAAGACATCTTGGTTCCCTTCTCCGCCGATGAAATTTCCTTATTAGTAGTTACCTTCTACCAGACATTCGTCCGTAAATTCTCTAACAGGTGCCCGAAGCTCTCTACGGCCCAGGAAGTGATCGCCGGATGGGGTCTCACATCCGGCTACAGAGTTGCACCTATGGACTCCAAACATATGTTTTTACATCTTTCCTCTAAGAGCGACCACAAGAGGGTCTGGACCAGAGGCATAGGAAGGATCGATGCACACAGCATAAAAATCATAAAATGGTCCCCAGATTTCAACACTAAAGAATACTCGGCGACCGTCTCCACCTGGGTCACCCTCCCTAACCTACCGCTCATATGCTTTGCCCCAGCTGCTTTGAAGAGAATTGCCAACTCAATCGGAACATTTGTGGCTACGATCGAAGCAACTCTTAACCATTCTAGGGGAAATTATGCCAAAATTTGCATGGAACTAGATTTGTCGAAGGATCTGCCAAATCACATCCAGATAGCGCTCGGCAATAAGACGCACACTCAGTAAATTGTTTACGACAACAATGTTAGCTTCTACAAGCACTGCCACATGAGAGGTCACCCCACAGCACACTCTTCAGGACGAACACAGAACTGAAGAAGAAAGTTACCCGTAAGGCAGCCTCCACCCAACTGTCAAATCAAACCCACCAACGCCCGATCCTTCCTCCACCTAACTCCCATATTCATTTTGAAGCCAGTGCGGAACACTCCCGCCATCAATCTCCCGCCTCCTCGGGCAGAGCTATTGTACCCTTTAATCCCACAACCATCAACCTTACCAACAAATTTGACATCCTCACTTCAGTCCCGCAAGACGCCTTACCGGAGACACCCAACACTGAAGACTCCGTTCGGGAGGTAGAAGTGGCCCACCAGTCTCAGGAGAACTTGGCTTCTTTTGATGACGTGGTAGAAGAAGAAGAGGTATATTTTGATTCTACCGACGGAGCTAAAGAGGAGATAGATGAAGAGGTCGAAGATGTTGTTGAGGACGAAGATGTTGAGGGATATCCAGTCGCTGAAGCCCCCCCTCCCCGGGGTTGGCTCTCCGCTAGAACAACAGTAACGATGGGCACATCGGCTGTCTTAGTTGAGATCAGGGATTCTCCACCTTATCTGTGGGACTATTTCGAGCAGATTGTTGCGGACAGCTCTCCGGAGGAGGCAGTCAAAGAATATGCCGTCATTAGATCACTGGTCGAGCAACCATGCTACATAACATCGATATCGGCCAGAATGTTGGAGGTAGAACAGGCTATCGACGCTGCTCAAGGCATACAGAACAAAGAGCACTCCAACGAAAAGTCTTACCTAGCATCCAAACTCGAGGAGGTAATGGTGTCGACGTTGCCTCGGTACTTACTCTCCAATAGTGGTCGATGCAAGATTCTACCGGCCAACCATTTGAGGCCCCCGTAGCTTTTATCTCGTGGGGAGGGTCTGGTGTTCTCCCCAGCTCGTCTTGACTGGACTCTAGCTTTGAGACTTGGCCAAACCTGTTTTCTTTCTCCCTTTTTGTGTCCCCTGGGTTAGTCCCGGCTTGGCTACCGGTTTTGTCGGTGCGGATTTTTCTCAACACTAGCTTTTTTGTGCTTTTTCTAGTCTTTTTCGGCCAGGAGTCCTCCCGTGGCAGGATTTTTTGTAGGTCGCTCGTGCTATCTCCCGGCGCCATCTTTCTCTGCTTTTAATAAACTGTATCGTTCTCAAATATATATATATATATATATATATATATATATATATATATATATATATATATATGAGTTTTACAAAATCTCGGCTCTCCTCAGCTCTGTGGAGCATTCCCCCTTCTTTGGTCTTCCTCCCGTGCCTCCGTTCCTCCGGCCCTGCCGGCCTCCTGCCGTCGTCGGGCGGGCAGGGTGCCGTCCCTGCTCCAGCCGTGGCTTCCCCCCTTACCCGCTTCTCCCTTCACCCCATCTCCCTCTTCCTTCCGCTCCTCCACCCCATCTTCATCTTTCTTCCTCGCCATCCCCCCGTTCTCCTCCCAGCCCCTGTGTCTGGCGGCCGCCCTCCCTAGCGGAGTCGGACCCTCCGTGCCCCCCCTCTCGGGCTGTCCACCGGCTCTCAAACGGTGTCCTGGCCTCCGACGGCCCTCCTGTTGGTCGGTCGTGGGGCCAATGCCGTCGGTGCCCCGTCGGCTACTCCATTCTCCGTCGTTGGCTAACCTTACGTGGCTCTCTGCCGCTTCTCCGGCCGACGCAGTGGTCCTCGACCGCCTTGGCGTTCCCCTATGTTCTCCTCCCCCCGTCCCTCAGGGGGGTGTGCCTATCCTTTCCCGCTCCCCTATCTAGATCATGTTTCGAATTTGAATTTGACTTTTTCCCCCTCTTTACTTGTATCTTCCCCTGCTTACTGGCACCGCAGTTACCGCTTGGCGCAGCCCTGTAGGTGGCACAGGTTTCTTCGTCTCCCCGTCCCCTCCCCTTGCGTCATTCTCTTCCCCCTTCCTCACTTGTGCGGGTTGTTGATCTGCGCTCGTCAGCCTCGCTGATATCTGTTCCTACCCCCTCCGTGCTAGTTCCCCTAGCGCGCCTCCTCTTGCCACACATTCTTCCGCCTCGCGCACCCCAACTCTTCTCCCTAGCGTGCCCTCACGCACATCTTTCCTCCCTCCTCGTGCGTCCCAGCGCGCCACTCCGGGCCTTGGCCCAGCTGGCCAACCTTCCCTCGGGTCGTCGCTGGCGCCACATGCTACTACTCACCCCTTCCCTCCTCCGGCCCCCCTTCGCCCCTCGCTCCTGCTCCCTCATTTGCACCGCTCGGCGCATCTATGTCAAAGAATTTAGAGCTCCCCTCGGCCTCTTCTGTGGTGGACTACTTTCCCCTTAAGCTCGGTGCAGCCGCCTCCAGCGCCCGCCTCTGTCCTCTCGTGAGACACCACCTCCCTCCCATCACCCCTACGGTATCTTTCGCAGATAAGCTGCGTCCAGACAGGATGACTCTCCTTCAACCGACACTCTTCGATGTCGTCTTAGAGGAACTCGATCCCCCTCCCCGACTGGCTTCCAGCTCATCATGGTGTCGCTGTCCAAATCAGAACTATCGTTTTTATCGCCGATATTCCCGCACACCTTCGTCCTCAAAGTCTCCACTGGCTGCCCAAAATTGCCCCAGGCTCGGGAGACGATAACCAGTTGGGGCCTTACCACGGCATACAGGGTGGCCCCATTGGACCCGAAACATATTCTCCTACATCTATCATCTGAAACTGGTCATACTAACGTATGGGCCAGCTGAGGCTCCGGCCGGATAGACAACCACCCTATAAAAATTGTCAAATGGTCAGCGGATTTCAACACCAACATTGACTCTACAGTCGTTTCGACATGGGTTACCCTCCCAAACCTACCTCTCATCTGCTTCGTCCCTGCAGTACTGAAGCATTTTGCCAACTCATTTGGCACGTTTGTGGCATTGGCAGAAGAAACTCGTAACCTCGCCAAGGCTAATTATGCTAAAATTTGTATAGAGGTCGACTTGAACAAGACCCCCCTAATCACATCCCAATAGCTCTCGGCAATAAGATGCACACCCAACGAATCCTATATGACAACAACATCATATTTTGTGCCCACTGTCATATGAGAGGTCACCTAATCGAATATTGCTTCCGTGCCCACCTAGAGCTGAAGAAGAAACTGACATGCAAGGATGGTCCGCACCAACTGATCGGGGCAAGCAATCAATCCCCTATCCATCCTCTCTCTAACTCCCACACAAGATTCAATGACAGCGAGGGAAAATCCAATTCTCAGAAACTCGCCCCCCAGAACAGAGCAATCGTGTCATTCCAAGACCCCATCCTTTGCCTGTCCAATAAATTCGACTCACTAGCAACTGAAATCCCAGATGTTTTTTCGGAGACTGGCTGCCCTGGCGGCACCCTTGGAGTTTCAGACTCTAGAGCGGCTACCGAGGACCTAGAAGCTCCAATGTCATAGAGGAGGCTCTGTTGGAGGACGTGGGTCCTTCGCACTCAAGGCTTAGCCAAACCCAGACATTAGAGTCTTCTATTAATCTTGATCCGGCATGCCAACCCCTCAGCAAGGCAGGCATACCGGTAGATACTTTGGCCAATTTGGGTCAAGGTCCAGTGAGCAGGATGCTACAGGCCAACGACGTCGGTTTCATCAGTAAGAATAGTTTTTCTGGAGCACTGGCAAAAATAGAGGGAGAGATTTACATACACCCGACAGAGGAACCAGTGAGCAAGGGCAAGGACATCCAAAGCTCAATCATCGTTAAGGCTGCAGCCACCATCAAAAAATCCAACAAGAAAAGAAGCAAGGAGCTACCGGCCAACATTACTAGATCGACAACAAAACTCAATAAATCCCCCTTACTTGCTACCCCAATGCTTAACATCCTCTCGTAGAATGTTAGGGGTCTTGCCAACAAACCCACCTTGAGAAGATTAATCAGTCTCAAGAAAACTCACAGAATTGACATCTTAGTGATTATTGAACCTAAAATTCCCCTAAACAAACTCAAGTCCATCTAGTTATAATTAGGATTCTCCTCTGCTATCGCCGGCTGTCATGATATTTGGATCATGTTCGCGGCCGACGTAAAGTTCGGCATCATTCACGACTCGGGACAGGCCCTATCATGTTGGCTGGAACACCCCATGCATATCCATTCATGTTCCCTCTTGTCGGTCATTCATGGAA